>JAWNNL010001491.1:0-332703 GCA_035045005.1 Liodrosophila aerea
GCATAAATGGTTTATATTTAAACCTACCTCACTACAGCTTCATTAAGTATTACCGCTCTAAACAAACAATAATAGTAGTCAAAAAAAAATAATAATAATAAAAACCAACCAAAAAGAGAATCGTAAAGAGAATTCTGTTCTTACCCATAATAATCAACTATTTTGAACTGCTTGGAATGAATTGCACATATTGTCTCATAGATAGGCTCTGTCTATAGATAATGTCCCGATTTATTTATAAGTCAAGGTTAAGCACGTGCAAAAATGAATTGCAAATTACCTGGCAAAACTCATTTTCTGTATATACATATGTATGTATGAATATGACTCTAAGCACGTAATTTGCTTGTTTCTCTGTTAAAATACGTAGTCTGACAATTAAGAAACAAGAAAACATTTTTAGAAACCTTTTGTGTTATATTAGAGATATTCAAATATATTTTTTCAATTTATTGCCATGTCAAATTTATATGAGAAAAATATTGGTAAAATTACTAGTTTTTACATTTAATAATTTTGTTTTCAGTTTAACTGCTATCATTTTTAATTTCATTTATTTATTCAGAAATCATAGAATTAGAGCACCTCCCCAATTGGTTTAATCATCAACTCGTGAATTTGCACATTGGGTGGAGTCTGAATGCAGTAGCTAATGGCGTCGGCCACATCCTCGGAGCGCAGCATGGGGAAAGCCGCTAAGTCTGGTATAAGGTTCTTGTCAATAATTTCAGTATCAACACCGCCGGGGCTGATGCTCTGTAAAACAGTATGTAGATAATGAGACTATAATTAGATATTTGTATATTCAGTTTACTTACGGTGACTTTTATTTGCGTGCCCTTGTTGAGGAATTCCTGACGGAGTACCTCGGTCATGGCAGTGACGGCATGCTTGGTGGGTGGATAGATGTTCAGGCTAAGACCGGGAACTACTGGTACACGATGACCAGCTATGCTATTCACAATCAGCACATGACCATCATTGATCTTACGGCGTTCCAGGGAGAGGAAGAACTCACGAGTGCACCATACCACGCCCATTAAGTTGGTATCGACTACGGCACGTATATCAGCGCTGTTGCCTTCGGTGGTAAGAGTTGTATTGCGCGTAATTCCCGCATTGTTAACCAGAACATCTGCGCCACCTAGTGTCTTATCAATCCATGCGAAAGTATCTTTCACCTGCTGCTCATCGCTCACATCGCATTTGTAGAAATGGAAACGCTTGGCCTGATCTGCTGGCAGTTCACCTTTCAGTTGCTTCAAACGATCCTCGCGACGTGCCAAACCGACTACGATCAAGCCCTTGGCTACCAAATCCTTGCAAGAGGCGGCTCCAATGCCAGAACTGGAACCTGTCACAACAGCTACACGATTCGCCCAACGATCCATTATAGCAATCAACTTGTGTCTGCTTGGTTATCCAACAAAATACAAACTGAGCGCGATCCGCACGTACAAACCTGCTTTTATAGTCTTCCATAAAAAGCTTTACCATTAGCTCTTATTCCCCCCGTGAATCTCCTCTGACGGCATTATCGGGAGCACTTACTGAAAAATGCGCCATCATGCTTATATTATTTTTAACCGGTGTGGTGTGTATACAGATACCTCTCTTCGAGTCTCTCTCTCTCTCTGTAAATTACATTTTTTAATCGAGAACAATTTCATCACTGAAATTCTAGATTCTTCTTGTCGGTTGAATAATACGATTTAACGGTGATTCGAAAAATTCTATCAGAAGCTTCATCATGATTTTTAATATTACTTATTTAAAAAACTCGGAAAGCTACAGTCGGATGCAACCGACAGTAGGAGACCCTGTACTTTCCACACACACACGCTAACAAACACTAACACATGCACACATATCGTAAAGTCACACGCAACAACACATACGCTCGCGCTACTCCCCCCTTACCTAGTGCAGGGAATTGAATCTTGAATATCTCCGGTGTTTATTATCCGATTGGGCCACAGCACAAATTAATTGCCAAATATGATGTCTCTAGCTCCTACAGTTTCCGAGATCTAGGTGTTCATACGGACGGACAGACGGACATGGCTATATCGACTCAGCTCGTCGTCCTGATCAAGAATATATATACATTATGCCACGCCTCCTTCTGCCTGTTACATACATTTCTGACTTGCACAAACCTAATAGACCCTTTTGTACTTTTTTAAAGTACAGGGTCTACAAATTGTATTAGTACTTCAAGTCTTACAAAATACTACGGTATAGAAACTAACGGATTTGCAATAACTTAACACAAATATAATTACATTTCAATTATGATAAAATTATTGGATATATTACTGAATACTTATTTACTATTGCAATCTTTTTACATAATGATTTTTTATAGACGGTAGCAGTTGCACAGAAAATGGAATTTCCTGCTCGGGCCTGGCCCACTCGATCTGTACGAACAAGATTTGATTATGGAGACAGGGCTACTATGCGCGGAATGGTAAATAAATTAAAAAGTGACGAAAGTCAGTTCAAACTGTATTATGCAATACACATTATATACTAATGAATGAACACAGTTGTGTCTAACATTAAAAACAGCTCTTTACAAAAATATTATTGATTGTTCTTAATAACCGGGTAAAACATGTGTGATATTGAGTAAACTTATTAGGCATACGATTTCATCTGTAAATACGTGGAGGACCTGGAATACACTTGTGGAAAATCCTTGTGTAGATCGATGGTATATTTTTATGATTCCTTTAGAAATTGATATAATTAGTAAAAACACTCAGACCTGTTCTGAATAACGAGTCGTTTTGAAAGGGGAAATTTCATAGTGCAGGGCGCTAAAACAACCATATACATGTTAAATTTGCCAAATCCTTTTCATTCCGACTGCTCATAGGCACTCATTTTCAAAACGATTTTGCTCGGAATTGAAATGTCAGAACAGAAAAAACGTTCGGAATCAAAACGATTCCGATCAATTTACTCGGAATCGAAATTCAGAACAGGTCTGACTGTAAATATTTCTCAACGTGCTTTAATATTGCTATGATTCGCCATGTTTATCCACGATAGGGATGTGAAATTCACACTGTCGTGATTAATTGGATAAGTAATCGGTTATTACCAGCTTTGATTTTTCGCTTACATTTGATAGCCTCTATTCGATTTATCATTTTTGACAATCGATGTTTACCGAATCGATAAATATCACATAAAAAAAGCCCTCCATTTGCAAATTGCAAGCCTTTCCTGTGTAACTGTATGTACAACGTTTCGACGAAATGTTACAATTTTGTTGAAATAACTTCAGCATTCTACTACCCACTCTGCGAAAATAAGAATTGAAGACTCTCATCATCATCTGTGAGTATTACAAATTGAAATAACCCTTTGTACAGCGATATTTAATACAAGCTGTTCAACAGTGGACCACGTGTGCATCAACGTTTAAAATGGACGATGCAGAAAATGTTGAAGAATTTAATGATTTGGGAAGCTTTATTAAAGCTATAAAGGATCGGTTGATCGGCCTTCTTCATGATAGTCAAGATCATGATAGTGAAGATCTACCAATGGAACAAGAAATTCAAGATCCTGCCGGCATAAACAGCGATTCTGTCTCAAAACATTCTTCCTCTTCATCATTCTCGAATAGCGATGGTGGGTCTGACACTGAAATACAGCCATCTGCCTCGGACTGAGTCTAATAGAGTTAATGTAGTTCGTTAAGATTGTCTACTGATATACAAATATGACTACATTCTGTAGAAAATAAACATACATACTTATAACAAAAGGTCTATGGAATACGAGGAACTTTTATTACCCTTATATCCAGATAGACAAATAATAACTTAAAACTTTATTAATAGTTTTTAAAGACTGTTTATTTACATGTAAGTATATAGCATATTTATTTCGCAAATTTGATTCACAATAATCTTTTTACATCGTCATTTAAGCTAATTTTACCACGTTTGAAAATCAAACTTAACTCCTCTCACCAATTGGTTTAATCGTCAATTCATGAATTTGGACATTGGGTGGAGTCTGAATACAGTAGGTTATGGCATCAGCTACATCCTCGGATCTCAGCCTGGGTAATTCTCCCATATTTTTGACAAGTTCCTCGTCAATAAGTTCAGTAGCAACAGCACCAGGGCTGACACTCTGTAGGAAAGTTAACGAATTCAATAAGTAAAAACATGTTGCTTACTGTGATCTTAGTTTTGCTGCCACTGTTCAGAAATTCTTGACGGTACACTTCAGTCATGGCGGTGACAGCATGCTTGGATGGTGAATACAAATTCAGGTTGAAGCCAGGTATAAAGGAACAATATGTCCAAGTATGCTGTTAACAATCACCACATGACCATCATCGACCTTGCGTCGCTGCAGCGATTGCACAGCCTCACGGGTGCACCATACCCCGCCCATTATATTGGTATCGATTACGGCACGAAGGATAGCGCAGCCAGTGAGGGCGCTGGTGCTGCGCTGGTGGGCGCTGTATTAATTAAATATTTCCATCGCGGTTCTGCGAGCGTGCCACAAACAGAGCCCTGTACTTTAAAAAACTACTTAAGGGTCTATTAAGATTATGCATTTGACTTTGTGTGGAAGTATGGTAGAGCCCAAAAAGTATACATTAGAGGTACATAGATACACTAGTCACTTTTTTTTAGATTCATGAATTGCCTATGCAGCTCAAATGTATGTACACACTTCAGATATTCGATATGTGGCATGTGTACGCAAATGGGTACAGAAAAAACATGTCAGAATAATAATGAAAATATTTAAACTGATATTAATCAGTTTTAATGTGTGTATGACTTTTATATGATAATAATAGTTAATAAAGAACATACCATAAAAATGTGCTAAAACCGAACGCAATTTGAATATTATTACCCTTGCGTTGTTCCCATTTTCATTCAATGTAAGATGAAAGAACTGCTGTATTAAGTACTGTATCCATAAAGTATTGTACTGACTAGAGTTGGGTATGGACCGTGTTTTCTTCGTGTCACACCGTGACACGATGGGCGCCCGCGTGTTCGTGTTGAAAATTTGAATTTTGTCCATGGGCGTGCGTGTTCGTTTAGTACATATTCGGCACGAAAAAACACGCCGATCATTAAAATGCACTTAAAAATGCCAAAAAAGCGATAGTCAATTAAACCGATATTTTTTAGCTTTAACACAAATCACGGCGTCACTTATAAAAATGGAAAAGTTTGAAATACAGCAAGCAATTCGGAATAAAAATTCGATATACAAATATACTAGCAAGAAAAATGTTAAGTATTCCTGCAAGCTCTGCTACGAGCGAGAGGGTGTTTTCGACATCCGGGCAAATATTAAATGAACGTCGAACTCGTTTATCTAGCTCAAATCTAGATGAACTATTATTTTTGTACAAAAATATGTAAAAACATAAAATAACTAAATTAAGCATAAGTTTAGTATGAATAAATATGAAAAAAATATATATATATATTTCCAGGGGTCGCGAACGTACGTTCGTACGCTTTTAATGCAAAAATAAAATAGAAAACAAGCGTTTTCTAAAAAATGTTCTTATGCTTTTTTATAGCATTTTGGTAGCTCTTTGTTTAGTGTAAATTATGGGGTTTATCGAGTTTTCATTTTTTAAATATATGCAAAAAACATGCGGTCGCGAACGTACGCAAAATAGAAGTCGGTTTTGGCTTAATCTAGTAAAATGCAAAAATCAGCGAATTGAGATGGAATATTCTAAAGCAATAACTTTACTATGAAAATGAATTAATGTAGCTTTATATTGCGCCTATTCCCAAAAAAATATTCCCATTTGTTTTTTTTTAATCGAATTAAGTACCGGTCGCGAACGTACGGGTCGCGAACGTACGATTTTTCCATGCTACGTTAGTTGTTTTTTTTTTGGTTTACATCTACTTCTTTTATGAATAACTTCATATTTCCTTTATATTAGATTACGGTAAAGAGATTTGGTAGAAAAAGTGCAAACATATCATATGTTTTCATTGCGAAATAATTAAATGTAAAAATGCCTTTAAAAGTAGCTAAAAGTGAAGAAATTACAGTTTTTTTAGTTTTTAGGCCAAATTCCAAATAGATATGGTATGGATTCAATGTATTATGAAAATTTTGCCATTTCTTTATGATATTTGATATTTTATATTTCTTTCTTCACACAAAAATACGATAATAATGAAGATTTTCATTTTCGGGCCTGGTTGACCATTTGCCGGATATGCCCATATATATTATAATATTTCGTGTTGGACCGTGTTGGACCGTGTTTGGAAAATTTTGAAGCGTGCGTGTGAGTGCGTGTTAGAAATTTTTGTTTTCGTGCCGTGTTGGGTCGTGCCGATAAATTGCAGTCCATGCCCATCTCTAGTACTGACTTTGTGATAGAGTATACTAGTGTACAACATTTATCGATATTCATAGAAATATTGTTTGTCTGTGTGTGTCCGTGTATATTTGTATCTACACGGGCAAGCCTGACCCTGAGCCACGGATCTCGAAACTATTCCAAGAACAAAATACACACATTCAGCGACTGCGGCCTGGCAGTCAGGTTAAACCCAGTCCCTTCTTAGATCGCCGTTCAAAGCTAGTATTACAAAAACAAAACGCAGCGGCGGCGTCGCCAAATTATTCATGCGAAACAATGTGACATTAGCAGAATTTACAGAGGATTTGCAATTTGCATAGAATTTATGCCCATGTTTTGTTTTACTACCTGCTACATGTTTATGTATTTTGAGGAAAAAGCAAAACCAACCCTCAGCCGCGAAAAACCGTGAACTTTTCGTGCACACCGCTGCTATATGTAAATGTACATACATACATACATACGTATGTATGTATATCCCCGCCCTAGGCAAAGCAAAGTAGTCTGCTACTGTCGATTGCGACCGTTTGTAGTCTTCCATTCTTTTCTGTTTTCATTTTTCGGCTCTCTGTCAAGCATAAGTTCATCCTAGAACTTCTACATTGTTGATTTGTCGCTTGGGTAATATTTATCGGTGATTCGAAAACTTTTATCAATAATAATAACATAATATATATCTAGTATAGTATAATACATATGTAATTATTGAAAACTTAAAGTAAAGTTGAGACTATGCTTGATATTTTATATAATTAATTTTAAAAAAAGTTAAATTGTTGGTACTGCTCCATCGTCTTGTTTAACACGTGGTTTTCCATGAAGGTAACCCAGGTGTATAATTCTCTCAGTTAAATTTAATTACGTACAGAAATGGTAATATTAAGGTTTAATTTGTATTTACTTATAAAGTTCAAAATGTGAGAATACCACTTTAATTTAACTTCTATTATTGCTTAAAACAGTGCGCGCATAAAAGATAAGTGAAAAATACTCTATAGAAAACATTCTGTTGTCGGGTCAATTAATCGCAAGACGCGGCTCAATATGGTTTGATTTACTTAAAGAAAGTATTTATACGTATTCACCCACTGGCCTAATTGTTAAATCCTGAATCTGTACATGTGGCGGAGTCTGAATGCAATAGCAAATGGCATCGGCTACATCCTCAGGGTGAAGAAAGGGGCAGTTATCTGTGTACCTATTTGTGTACCTATCTGCGTCACCATCTGCGTGACTATCTGCGTCCCCATCTGAGTGACTATCTGCGTCACCATCTGAGTGACTATCTGCGTCACCATCTGAGTGACTATCTGCGTCACCATCTGAGTGACTATCTGAGTCCTTATCTGAGTCCTTAGCTGAGTCCTTGGCTGAGTCCTTAGCTGAGTCCTTGGCTGAGTCCTTAGCTGAGTCCTTAGCTGGGACCTTAGCTACGTGCTTATTATCAAGCTCTGTGTGGACAATGCTGGGGTTAATACACTACAAGGAGATAAATTGATAAATCGAATTTAAATGGAATATAATAAAATGCAGCTCACTGTGATTTTTGTGTTTTTGCTCTCGAGTATAAACTCTTGACGCAAGACCTCAGTCATGGCTGTGACGGCATGCCTAGCCGGTGGGATCATGTTGAGGCTGCAAGGAAGAACAGGTACACGTTGTCCGGTGACGCTGTTGACGATGACTATGTGACCATCGTCAATATTACGGCGTTTCATCGAGAGAAAGGCTTCCCGCGCACAATATGCCACGCCCAGCACATTAAAGGCCACTGCGGCACGCAGAGCTGCACCGTTGTCTTCATCGGTAAGATTACACATACCACAATCATTACCACCATTGATCACCAACACATCGGCACCTCCGAGGTGTTCATCAATCCAGGCAAAAGTATCTTTCACCTGCTGTTCAATTCCTATATAGCAGTTGCGTATGTGAAAACGTTCGGCCTGTTCAGCCGGCAGTTCAGTCTTCAACTTCTCAAGGCGATCCATATTCGAATCCATGCCAACCACTATCATGCCTCTCTCCAGCAGCATTTTACTGGTAGCTGCGTTGATTCCAGAACCCGAACTTGTTACGGCAGCAACACGATTTAACCAGCGATCCATAATAATAATAAAATAACTGCACTGTCCTCAACGAAAGCCAACGATGTAATGAGCGGTCTCGGCAAGACTCGGCCTTTTATACCTGAAAATCTACGAAATATCGCCTCACATTAGTGCTGGGAAAAACATCGTTATTATCGCACATCGATATGTCATTATACCATTGTATCGATCTTGTTCTTTGGGAAATTTTAAAATTCTATGTTTCGAATTATCAAGCAATGTAAAGTTTTATACACTTTTGTGTGTGCAATTTTGTATAACTAAGTAAATATTTTTAAAAAAATAATTTAAATTTTTATCAGTCTGTATACATATATACATATATTAGAGTGAATTTATGTATATATTTTCATATATACCAACCAATCTTCATAACTGTCTATTAATATATCTGTAAGTCCTTTTATCTTTTATACCTGTATATTTATAATATTTGACTATCTTTTGTAATAATTGTATCTATCTATTATAGATATTCCATTTGTTTGTCCATCAAACTGTTTTGATTAAAACAAATGCGATTGAAAGATTTATAAAGTTTACTAATGGCAAAAAGATCGGATTAACGATTTACAAAAAAGTAATATAAAAAACGTGTTAAATATATACCTGTACTTTCCTTTCCACACGCACACGCTAACAGACACTCACACATGCATACATATCGAAAAGTCGCACGCAACCACACATACTATACGCCCGCGCTGCTCCCCCCTTACTTCGTACAGGGAATTGAATCTTGAATATCTCCGGTGTTTATTATCCGATTGGGATGAGGTATCAAAAATCTAACACAAACTTGATCTGCCTACACTATAGGGGCATCTAACTGCTAAATATGATGTCTCTAGCTCTTACAGTTTCCGAGGTGTTCATACGGACGGACAGACAGACGGACATGGGTAGATCTACTCAACTCATCGTCCTGATCAAGAATATATATACTTTGTGAGGTCTGCCACGCCTCCTTCTGCCTGTTACATACATTTTGGACTTGCACAATCTTAATATACCCTTTTGTACTTTTTTAAAGTACAGGGTATAAAAAAAGATAAATTGTTGGTACTGCTCCATCGTCTTGTTTAACACGTGGTTTTCATTGAAGGTAACCCAGGTGTATAATTCTCTCAGTTAAATTTAATTACGTACAGAAATGGAAATTTTAAAGTTTAATTTGTATTTATTTATAAAGTTCAAAATGTGAGAATACCAGTTTAATTTAACTTCTATTATTGCTTAAAATAGTGCGGGCATAAAAGATAAGTGAAAAATACTCTATAGAAAACATTCTGTTGATGAGTCAAATAATCGCAAGACGCTGCTCAATATGGTTTGATTTACTTAATGAAAGTATTTATACGTATTCACCCACTGGCTTAATTGTTAAATCCTGAATCTGTACACGTGGCGGAGTCTGAATGCAATAGCAAATGGCATCGGCTACATCCTCAGGGTGAAGAAAGGTGTACCTATTTGGGAATTGTGTATCTGCGTCACCATCTGAGAGACTATCTGAGTAACTATCTGAGTGACTATCTGAGTGACTATCTGAGCGACTATCTAAACGACAATATGAGCGGCTATCTGAGTCTTTAGCTGAGTCCTTATCTGACTCCTTATCTGAGTCCTTATCTGAGCACATATCTACGCCCTTATCTAACTCCTTAGCTGAGTCCTTGGCTGCGTCCTTAGCTGGGACCTTAGCAACGTGCTTTTTATCAAGCTCTGTGTTTACAATGCTGGGGTTAATACACTGCAAGGAGATAAATTGATAAATCGAATTTAAATGGCATATAATAAAATGCAGCTCACTGTGATTTTTGTGTTTTTGCCCTCTAGCATAAACTCTTGACGCAAGACCTCAGTCATAGCTGTGATGGCATGCTTAGACGGTGGAGGCATGTTGAGGCTGCAAGGAAGAACAGGTACACGTTGTCCGGTGACGCTGTTGACGATGACTATGTGACCATCGTCAATATTACGGCGTTTCATCGAGAGATAGGCTTCCCGCGCACAATATGTCACGCCCATCATATTAAAGGCCACTGTGGAAAGCAGAGCGAAACCGTTGTCTTCATCGAGAAAATTACACATACCACAAGTACGAGCATTGATCACCAACACATCGGCACCTCCGAGGTGTTCATCAATCCAGGCAAAAGTATCTTTCACCTGCTGTTCAATTCCTATAAAGCATTTGCGTATGTGAAAACGTTCGGCCTGTTCAGCCGGCAGTTCAGTCTTCACCTTCGCAAGGCGATCCATACTCCAATCCATGCCAACCACTATCATGCCTCTCTCAAGCAGCATTTTACTGGTAGCTGCGCCGATTCCAGAACTAGAACTTGTTACGGCAGCAACACGATTTAACCAGCGATTCATAATGATAATAAAATAACTGCACTGTCCTCATCGAAAGCCAACGATGTACTGAGCGGTCTCGGCAAGACTCGGCCTTTTATACCTGAAAATCTACGAAATATCGCCTCACATTAGTGCTGGGAAAAACATCGTTATTATCGCACATCGATTGTCATTGTACCATTGTATCGATCTTGTTCTTTGGGAAATTTTAAAATTCTATGTTTCGAATTATCAAGCAATGTAAAGTTTTATACACTTTTGTGTGTGCAATTTTGTATAACTAAGTAAATATTTAAAAAATAATGTATTTAAATTTTTATTAGTCTATATATATATGTATATATTAGAGTGAATTTATGAATATATTTTCATATATACCAACCAATCTTCATAACTGTCTATTAATATATCTGTAAGTCCTTTTATCTTTTATATCTGTATATTTATAATATTTGACTATCTTTTGTAATAATTGTATCTATCTATTATATCTCCGGCGGAGTTATTTCGGCGGAGATAATTATCTCCGCCGGCGGAGTTATTTCGGCGGAGATAATTATTTCCGCCGGCGGAGATATCTGGCGGAGTTATTTCAGCGGAGATAATTATCTCCGCCGGCGGAGATATCTCGGCGGAGATAATTATCTCCGCCGGCGGAGTTATTTCGGCGAAGGAGTGTATGGAGTGTATGGAACACTGAGTTGCCTCTTCATTATTTCGGCGGAGATAATTATCTCCGCCGGCGGAGATATCTCGGCGGAGTTATTTCAGCGGAGATAATTATCTCCGCCGGCGGAGATATCTCGGCGGAGATATCTCGGCGGAGATAATTATTTCCGCCGGCGGAGTTATTTCGGCGAAGGAGTGTATGGAACACTGAGTTGCCTCTTCACTATTTCGGCGGAGATAATTATCTCCGCCGGCGGAGATATCTCGGCGGAGATATTTCGGCGGAGATAATTATCTCCTCCGGCGGAGTTATTTCGGCGGAGATAATTATTTCCGCCGGCGGAGATATCTGGCGGAGTTATTTCAGCGGAGATAATTATCTCCGCCGGCGGAGATATCTCGGCGGAGATATTTCGGCGGAGATAATTATCTCCGCCGGCGGAGATATCTCGGCGGAGATAATTATTTCCGCCGGCGGAGTTATTTCGGCGGAGATAATTATCTCCGCCGGCGGAGTTATTTCGGCGAAGGAGTGTATGGAACACTGAGTTGCCTCTTCATTATTTCGGCGGAGATAATTATCTCCGCCGGCGGAGTTATTTCGGCGGAGGAGTGTATGGAGTGTATGGAACACTGAGTTGCCTCTTCATTATTTCGGCGGAGATAATTATCTCCGCAAAATGGTGTGGCTGAGAGGGCTAATAGAACATTGTATCTATCTATTATATCTCCGGCGGAGTTATTTCGGCGGAGATAATTATCTCCGCCGGCGGAGTTATTTCGGCGGAGATAATTATTTCCGCCGGCGGAGATATCTGGGCGGAGATAATTATCTCCGCCGGCGGAGTTATTTCGGCGGAGATAATTATCTCCGCCGGCGGAGATATCTCGGCGGAGATATTTCGGCGGAGATAATTATCTCCGCCGGCGGAGATATCTGGGCGGAGATAATTATCTCCGCCGGCGGAGATATCTGGGCGGAGATAATTATCTCCGCCGGCGGGGTTATTTCGGCGGAGATAATTATCTCCGCCGGCGGAGATATCTCGGCGGAGATATTTCGGCGGAGATAATTATCTCCGCCGGCGGAGTTATTTCGGCGGAGATAATTATCTCCGCCGGCGGAGATATTTCGGCGGAGATATTTATCTCCGCCGGCGGAGTTATTTCGGCGGAGATAATTATCTCCGCCGGCGGAGTTATTTCAGCGGAGATAATTATCTCCGCCCAGATATCTCCGCAGGCGGAGTTATTTCGGCGGAGATTAATTATCTCCGCCGGCGGAGTTATTTCGGCGGAGATAATTATTTCCACCGGCGGAGATATCTGGGCGGAGATAATTATCCCCGCCGGCGGAGTTATTTCAGCGGAGATAATTATCCCCGCCGGCGGAGTTATTTCAGCGGAGATAATTATCTCCGCCGGCGGAGTTATTTCGGCGGAGGAGTGTATGGAGTGTATGGAACACTGAGTTGCCTCTTCATTATTTCGGCGGAGATAATTATCTCCGCCGGCGGAGTTATTTCGGCGGAGGAGTGTATGGAGTGTATGGAACACTGAGTTGCCTCTTCATTATTTCGGCGGAGATAATTATCTCCGCAAAATGGTGTGGCTGAGAGGGCTAATAGAACATTGTATCTATCTATTATATCTCCGGCGGAGTTATTTCGGCGGAGATAATTATCTCCGCCGGCGGAGTTATTTCGGCGGAGATAATTATTTCCGCCGGCGGAGATATTTCGGCGGAGATAATTATCTCCGCCGGCGGAGTTATTTCGGCGGAGATAATTATTTCCGCCGGCGGAGATATCTGGCGGAGTTATTTCAGCGGAGATAATTATCTCCGCCGGCGGAGATATCTCGGCGGAGATATTTCGGCGGAGATAATTATCTCCGCCGGCGGAGATATCTCGGCGGAGATAATTATTTCCGCCGGCGGAGTTATTTCGGCGGAGATAATTATCTCCGCCGGCGGAGATATTTCGGCGGAGATAATTATCTCCGCCGGCGGAGTTATTTCGGCGGAGATAATTATTTCCGCCGGCGGAGATATCTGGGCGGAGATAATTATCTCCGCCGGCGGAGTTTTTTCAGCGGAGATAATTATCTCCGCCGGCGGAGTTATTTCGGCGGAGATAATTATCTCCGCCGGCGGAGTTATTTCGGCGGAGATAATTATTTCCGCCGGCGGAGATATCTGGGCGGAGATAATTATCTCCGCCGGCGGAGTTATTTCGGCGGAGATAATTATCTCCGCCGGCGGAGTTATTTCGGCGGAGATAATTATCTCCGCCGGCGGAGATATCTCGGCGGAGATATTTCGGCGGAGATAATTATTTCCGCCGGCGGAGTTATTTCGGCGGAGATAATTATCTCCGCCGGCGGAGTTATCTGGCGGAGTTATTTCAGCGGAGATAATTATCTCCGCCGGCGGAGTTATTTCGGCGGAGATAATTATCTCCGCCGGCGGAGATATCTCGGCGGAGATATTTCGGCGGAGATAATTATTTCCGCCGGCGGAGTTATTTCGGCGGAGATAATTATCTCCGCCGGCGGAGTTATCTGGCGGAGTTATTTCAGCGGAGATAATTATCTCCGCCGGCGGAGATATCTCGGCGGAGATAATTATCTCCGCCGGCGGAGATATCTGGCGGAGTTATTTCAGCGGAGATAATTATCTCCGCCGGCGGAGATATCTCGGCGGAGATAATTATCTCCGCCGGCGGAGATATCTCGGCGGAGATAATTATTTCCGCCGGCGGAGTTATTTCGGCGGAGATAATTATCTCCGCCGGCGGAGATATTTCGGCGGAGATAATTATCTCCGCCGGCGGAGTTATTTCAGCGGAGATAATTATCTCCGCCCAGATATCTCCGCCGGCGGAGTTATTTCGGCGGAGATTAATTATCTCCGCCGGCGGAGTTATTTCGGCGGAGATAATTATTTCCACCGGCGGAGATATCTGGGCGGAGATAATTATCCCCGCCGGCGGAGTTATTTCAGCGGAGATAATTATCCCCGCCGGCGGAGTTATTTCAGCGGAGATAATTATCTCCGCCGGCGGAGGAGTGTATGGAACACTGAGTTGCCTCTTCATTATTTCGGCGGAGATAATTATCTCCGCCGGCGGAGTTATTTCGGCGGAAATAATTATCTCCGCCCAGATATCTCCGCCGGCGGAGTTATTTCGGCGGAGATTAATTATCTCCGCCGGCGGAGTTATTTCGGCGGAGATAATTATTTCCACCGGCGGAGATATCTGGGCGGAGATAATTATCCCCGCCGGCGGAGTTATTTCAGCGGAGATAATTATCCCCGCCGGCGGAGTTATTTCAGCGGAGATAATTATCTCCGCCGGCGGAGGAGTGTATGGAACACTGAGTTGCCTCTTCATTATTTCGGCGGAGATAATTATCTCCGCCGGCGGAGTTATTTCGGCGGAGGAGTGTATGGAGTGTATGGAACACTGAGTTGCCTCTTCATTATTTCGGCGGAGATAATTATCTCCGCAAAATGGTGTGGCTGAGAGGGCTAATAGAACATTAGTCGAGATGGCACGTAGCATGCTGTTGCATGCTGTAGTGAGTGAGCAGTTCTGGGCTGAAGCCATTAAAACTGCTTCATATCTGCGAAATCGAGCAGAGTCTTCAAGCTTGATGCATACAACACCTTTTGAGGTCTGGGCTGGAAGAAAGCCATGCGTGTCCTACCTCAGACTTTTTGGGTCAAAGGTAGTTGTGCTAAATAAAATGCACACAAAGAAATTTGCTCCAAAGGGAGAACAGCATTTTATGGTAGGCTATTCGGAAATAGCAAAGGCATACCGCCTATTTAATCTTCGCAGCCAGAAGGTGATTGAGGCTCGTGATGTCATCTTTATGGAAGGAGAGCTGGTCAATCATAAGATAACACCTGATGAAGAAATATCTCTATCCGAGGATATTCAGCTGTTTGACTTCAATGGCGATCAGAGTGGCGCTGTTGCTGAAGGAGCAGAGAATACGCAGAATGAGTTGGTAGCTTCAAACGAAGAGTCCCAGGAGACCGATCCTGTAAATGAAGAAGCAGATACCAACAATAGTTTGGAGACCGAGAGGCACCAAACAGAAGGAGTTCGTCGAGGGCGTGGACGGCCCAAACAGGTTTATACTGGTAAACCTGGTCGGCCACGCAAGGAGCAGTGTTGCAGAAGCACTAAAATCTAAAGTTGCAGATGACTGGAGGACATCTATGCACAAGGAAATCGAAAGTCTGCGGGCTAACGGCACATAGTCGTTGGTCGATTTGCCTAAAAATGAAAGAGTTGTCGGTTGCAATTGGGTATTTGCAGTAAAGCGAAATGAGCACGGAGAAGTGGAGCGTCTGAAGTCTCGACTTGTTGCGAAAGGTTGTAGCCAAAAATATTTTTTTTTTTTTTTTTTTTTTTTAAAGCTTGGATTTATTTATTGGATCTTCTCTTTAAGAGTCTAACAATAAGGTAGCAAATCTTAAAATAAAACATTATCTAACAGTTTAATTTTAACTGAATAGAGATTACGTGGACCTAATAATTAGCAGTGGATGGGAAGTCGTTGCGGCGAAGACGAGAGCTGCTGGAAACTTGCGTGAGCGCTCTCGCGAGATGATTTGGATGTACTGATAACCTGTTGTGGTACTTTGTTGTGATTTCTGCTATCTCTTCTCTGACGAGTGGTATGTGAAGATCCTTGTGAATGTTATCATTCCGAACGTACCACGGTGCCCCGGTGATGGTTCTGAGAATTTTTGATTGAGTTCTCTGCATTATATCCACACTGCTGTTGCTAGCATTCCCCCACAACTGAGAGCCGTACATCCAGATTGGTTTCAAGACGGTGTTGTATAGAAGGACCTTATAATCCAAACTAAGGGGCGAACGGCTATTGATAAGCCAGTGAAGGGTGTTGGCTTTGAGCTTGAGGTGTGTTCTTTTGGCTTCAATGTGGCTGCGCCAAGTAAGACGTCTATCGAGATGAACGCCAAGATATGTTACTTCATTTGCTATCGGAACCGCAGTGTTGTTTAGAGTAAGTGGAGGGCAGACTTGCATGTTGAGTGTAAACGTTACGTGTTTGCATTTTTGTTCGTTAATTTTGATTCGCCAGTCGGATAGCCATTTCTCCACTGCCACCAGGTGTGTGGCAAGTTGCGCCGTTGCTTGCTTGGGGCATCTCGAGCGGCTTAGGATCGCTGTGTCATCAGCAAAAGTGGATGTGGTCAGATGTCTGCTCGTTGGGATGTCCGCAGTGAAGATAAGGTAGAGTATAGGTCCTAGCACGCTACCTTGGGGAACTCCGGCTTTGATGGTGTAGTCGTCGGACATGGCAGCATTACATCTTACTGAGAATTTCCTGTTGTAAAGGTATGACTTCAGAAGTTTATGAGTGTTGGTTGGGAGCATTTCTGTAATTTTGTGCATTAAACCTTCTAACCATACTCTGTCGAAGGCTTGTGATATGTCCAGAAATATCGCAGTGCAGTACTCCCTTTGTTCGAATGCGTTCCGGATTTCGGATGTTATGCGGTTGACTTGCTCTATGGTTCCATGTTTTTCTCGAAAGCCGAATTGATGAGTCGGTATTTTGTTGTGTGTTCTGAGATGTGGGGTAATGTGAGCCAAGAGGCATTTTTCGAAGAGTTTTGACAGACACGTTAGTAGACTAATTGGTCTATATGATGAAGCAATTGTGCGGTCTTTGCCAGGTTTTGGTATCATTATAATGATCGACTTTTTCCATCTCTCTGGGAAGTGTCCATGTCTCGTTATTGCATTGAAGAGTTGGCAAATCGCTCGAACGGCACAGAATGGAAGTTCGATAATCATTTTTGGTGATATTAGGTCGCATCCTGGAGATTTGTTTGGGTTGAGTTGTTCGTTTATGATTTTGAGTAACTCGTGTGGCCTAAATACTATTGGCTCATACGTAGATGTGTCGGTATCTGGTGTTGCAGGCAGAGAGATCCCATTTGAAGTTGTATTGGGCTGAAATACATTTTGAAGATGTTCTGCAAAACTATTGGCTCTTTCTCCGTCGCTACGCGCCCAGTTGCCTGTGGATGTCCTTATTGGCATTGCAGATTCGATTGGTGCGCTGAGTGATGAGTGGGCTCTCCAAAGTGGGAATTTGGAGCTCATTGGGGATAACTGCTCTATGTATTGTTTTTGGGACCTTACTTCTTCATGACGTAATGCAGCTGAGAGCCTACGTGTAGCGTCTTTTAAGCGTTGTTTTGCAGATGGTGATCTGTTGGATTGCCATTCTCGCCTTGAGCGTCGCTTTGCTAGAACAAGCTGCTCAATTTCAACGTTCGTGTGTCTATGGTTGTACGACACTTTATGAGTTTGTGGAGTTGACATGCGTGCTGCTGCGACCAAGACGGATTCAAGAGTGTTTGTGGAAAGGTTGATGTCAGCTTCGCCGTTCAAGCGTGGATTCAACTCAATATGCGAACTTACATATTTTTTGTATTTAAGCCAGTTGGTTTTGTTCGTTGTTAGTCTGAATGGTTTGTCGACCGCAGATGGATGTTGATTTAGTTGAAGGAGTACAGGCGAGTGATCAGACGATAGGTCTGGTAAGGAGTTGGCGCTTATCAGGTTGCGTGGAATGTTTTTTGTGACTGCAAAGTCTATTAAGTCTGGCAGTTTTCTGGGATCTGATGGCCAATATGTGGGTGTCCCAGGTGACACATAGTCTAGTTTGTTGCCTGGTTTAATTATTGCATTGTACAATTGCCTTCCCTTTGGAGTCACAAGTCGAGATCCCCAGTGTGTATGCTTGGCGTTATAGTCTCCTGCTGCTATAAATTGTTCACTCAGGGAGTTGAAATAGTCCATGAATTGGGACTCGGATATTGTAAACCGTGGAGGACAGTATACGGCGGCGAGTGTTAAAGATCGGTAGTCCATTTGTACGTTTATAGATGTAGCTTGCATGTAGTTAGTGGCGAAGCTATTGTGGAAGCTGTGCTTGATGCGATTTCTAATCAGAATCCCCGTACCTCCGTGTGCTTTCCCGTCTGGATGATTCGTGTTGTAGAATGAGTAGCCTCGAATTTGAAAATTATATTTGTTTGTAAGATGAGTTTCAGCGAGCAGCATTACATCGATGTGATTATTAATAAGGAATTGAGTTATCTCAAGTTTGTGCTGTGAGACGCCGTTGGCGTTCCACAGTGATATACGGAGTGGAGCCATTGATTACTTAGTCTGTTTTTGAGCAACAAGCAGCTCGATCAAAATGTTCTGATTTCTCATAAGATCTTGTAGAGTAGTCTGCATGAATGACATGAATTCCATCATACTTTGTTGAAGATTGTATATCATTGTTTCAATTTTACTCAAAGACTGTTCTCCATGATGCGAAACTGACGAACGTAGCTTGGTGGGAGCGGTACTTTCCAGACCCAATTTTAGGGCAGATGCAAAGCTTGTGGGTTTGTTGGTGAACTCATTATTAGATAAAGATTTATCAGCTGTAGGGGGGAAGACATCACGCGTAGATTTCGTAGGTGTTAAATGTGGGCGAGCTGTGGTCACTCTTTGGTATGTTCGACTTTTCAGTTCCTTGTAGACTGGACAGCCCCTGTAGTTAGCCGTATGGTTACCTCCACAGTTTCCACACTTTCTGCTGCTGGGATCCTCTTTATTTTTTGGGCATTTGTGGGAGTCATGAAGGTCTCCACAAGCAACGCATACTGGACGGAGTAGGCAATAAGACCTTGTGTGGCCATATTCCTGGCAATTATTACACTGCACCGGCCCATTTCTTTTGTGCGGCTCTTCTACAGTTATTCTGCGGTGTAGTAGGAACTGGAGAGTGAAAATTGGATGAACTTCATTTTTTTTCAGAGGCTTGGTTTTGGTTTCAGGTTCAAGTTCTACCTTGAAGAGAGGTTGAGGCTTTCTTTCTCTATTCAAAATATTAACAACATTTTTTACATTAAAACCTTTCTCCTTCAGTGCATTAGAAACTTCAGCTGGTGTTACTTCCGGCTCAATGCCTTTGAGTACTGCTTGCTGGCCTTTGCTGCTTTTTAGTTGGTACGTGTAGAAGTTTTTATTATTGTCGCTTAAATACTTCGACAAAATTCTATAGTTTGCTTCCGAGTTAGTCTGAACTTTTGTTTCGTGAATATTTCCCTT
This sequence comes from Liodrosophila aerea, assembly GCA_035045005.1. Lineage (NCBI taxonomy): Eukaryota > Metazoa > Arthropoda > Insecta > Diptera > Drosophilidae > Liodrosophila > Liodrosophila aerea. The sequence continues at coordinate 19,710 of JAWNNL010001491.1, forward strand.
TGTTAAGGGAATTATGTGGAAATTGTCTGGTCCGACTAGGTTCAGTATCGAGTTTACGAGAGCGTTAGAACTTTTCTCTCGAATGTAAATCGGCGGCGGCTTGGGCTTTTTGTTATCCCCTACGATTTCTTCGGTCGGTGTATCGTTGGATTTGTCTGCCAGAATAGCAAATCTGTTTGCTTCTATGGGGTTCTCTGTTGTGGATTGTTTTGGGGTGCCGCGAGATAGTTTAGCAGAATTACCAGATCTAGAATTCTGCGGGCTAAGCTTACGTTTTATTTGTATGTAGCGATCCATACCTGTCTGTACGGTCGAACGTTGTTTTGAGGAGAGCGCGCTGGTGTAAGGTTCTGCAATAATTGATTGCACAGCAGATTCCGTTATTACTGTAGATGGCATTGCGGAAGCAGTCGATGCTATTGTAGTTGTTGTAGAATTTGCTGTCACAGTTACTAGTGACGTAACTGTGCTGGTGACCGTGGCCAAGCAGGTTGGCATGAGGGAGGGGTATAGGGTTTTATCCACCAAGAGCGCCGGGGAGCATGAGCGCGCTCTGTCTTGCGATGTTGGGTTGAGTTTTGAATTCGAGCTTGGGGTCATTGATCGCGGTTGATTAGTTTTTGTTGGGTGTGCGGTCGCAGTGTTTAGCGTTGACACGACAGTATGGTATGCGTTGTTACGTTGCAGAGAGAGCCGACGCTCGTCTTGCTGACGTTGGAGCACCGTATGAGTGTCGAATTCACTCATAGCTTAATGTTTTGGGTTTTATTGTTAATAATTTGTTTACTCTGAGAGTACGAAATGCATCGCACTAAGCGTCTTTTCGCTAAATGTGTGTTAATGTGTAGAACTTGCACTTCACTATAATTTAACAAACGAAAATTCCACTGACTGGGCAACTTTTCGACAGGCAGCGTAAGAGCGACCGAAGACTTCGACGGCTGAACTACTCGTAGCCAAAAAAAAAAAAATATGGCATTAATTTCACAGAAACTTTCTCTCCCGTTGCTAGGTACTCCACTATCAGGATGGTTATAGCGTTGGCTGTAGAGCATGGGTTCTACATGCACCAGTTAGATGTCACTGCAGCATACCTAAACAGCGAGCTGCATGATGTAGTCTACATGCGTCAACCTGAAGGCTTTATAGATGAGCGGTATCCTAAGCGTGTCCTGAAGCTGCATAAGTCTTTGTATGGCTTGAAACAAAGCGGCCGCGAGTGGAATGAGAAACTGAACACGGTATTAATAAAGTTTGGATTTATACCTTGTCCGAGTGAGCCCTGTTTGTATACCCGTAAGAATGCCGGCAGCATGAGCATCATTGTGGTATACGTCGATGATTTGATCGTAGCTAGTTCAAATCTGGAGGAACTCAATGCTGTCAAGTATCGCATATCTGAGGAGTTCGATATTGTTGATGATGGCAACCTGAAACATTTCCTAGGTATGGAAATTGAGCGAGTCGGAGATACAGGCGACGTCAAGATTGGTCACAAGCAGTACATTGAAAGTCTCCTTCATGACTATTCAATGCAAAATTGTAAGCCTAATGTGTTACCATTGGAGGCTGGGTTGCTGATTGGGCCGGTGACTCTACCGACCGAAAATCCTACACAGGATGGGCATTCTTTGCTGGTGGTGCCGCATTTTCGTGGGAGTCAAAGAAGCAAAGTGTTGTGGCTCTCAGCAGCACTGAGGCGGAGTACATAGCTCTGTCTGCAGCAGCCAAAGAAGCGGTGTATATCAAGAAGGTGTTTGGCGAGATGGGTTTTACTGCACTGGAATCGGTAAAACTATTCAGCGACAACCAAAGTGCTCAATGTTTGGTGAAGAACAGCACCTATCACGCACGAAGCAAACATATTGACATTAAGCATCACCATATTCGAGATCTGTATAAGAATAAGATTATTGAAATAGAATACGTAGCAACTGAAAATATGATATCAGATGTCTAAACTAAGAATTTAAGTAGAGTTAAACATGAGAAATGTATACGTATGATGGGAATAAGTTGAATTAAATTATGTTATTGTAAAGTAGACATAATGCGTTGAGAAAGAGTGTTAAAAGTATGGAGTATACTCATTAGTTTGGCAACGCACTGTGTCTTCTATTTCTTTTTCGTTACGTTACGCTACATTTGTGTATGCACTATTTGAATACGTGCATACGTTATTATTTGCCTGCGCGCATACGTCGTTATGTTTTAGTCACAAATAAAGATCTGAACTGAAAACATCTCTCAAATTCCATAAAATCAAACATGAAATATATAAAAATGCTCTTGAAATAAAATGTGATTAATATAACTATAAAAAGTCGGGAAAGCTACAGTCAGACGCAACCGACAGTAGGAGACCCTGTTCTTTGGTTTGCCCTGGGTGTCGTAACAGCAGCAGCATATATGAACATACGCACATACACATACACATGCACTTATACATACACACATACACTTATGCATACAAATATACGCGCAAATACAAACTATATCCTAAACTCATACAGACATTCATACTCACAATCAAAAATCGCGCATAAGCCCTAGTGGCCGCGTACCTGTGGCTTCCCCCTCCCCCTGCTGACTGCCCAGTACAGAAAATTGATTGACCAATATCTCTGGTGTTTATTATCCGATAATAATTATATCCGCCGGCGGAGTTATTTCGGCGGAGCTCTGCAGCTCTGTATTCGGCTGCCGCCAAACATAATGTCGTCCATCGGATCCAAATATGTTAAATTTTGACTCATCTGCAAATATAACTTGGTTCCAAAATGATTTTGGACGAGATTGATGCTCTTTTGCTAACTTTAGCCGCTCTGCAATAGGCACCTGTCAAAGGGTCTATTGAATTTTATATTAATTTGAAGAGCATTTTCCTTAGTTTACGTATTCTATTTAAAAACTAATGGTCCCGCTCCTTTAGCTGCACCCAAAAGTCTGGTGGCGTTATTATCAACCCGCTATTGTTTTTCGACAAGTCGGGCAGCTTGTCTCCGGGCGCCAGGACAAAGTCGAAGTGCTGTAGCATTGCTGATGTCATCAGGAATAACATATTCCGAGCAAATGTCTCGCCGGCGCAGAGACGCTTGCCGGCACCAAACGGTAGAGATACGTCCAACTTGAGACATAATTTTCCTTGATCGTCCAGAAAGCGTTCAGGTCTAAACTTTTCAGGATCGGTCCAGATGCGTTCATCCAAGTGATAGGCATATAAGCTGGGTATAACAACAGTGTTCTGAAAAAATGAAGATAATTACAATCGGAAAGCTAATCTTAAATTGTTATTAACTTACTTTAGGTATTTGATAGCCCATCAGCTGAGTATCGACTAACGTCTTGTGGGGTACGTCCGATGGCACTAGTGTTTCAATCCGGAGATTTTCACGAATTGCGGCCTCCGTATAAGGCATATGCTTTCGATCTTCCAGCGTTGGCAAGCGCCCACAGCCCACAACCTCATCGATTTCATGCTGTATACGCTTGGCGACCTCCGGATAAAGTAATAGGTACTGCACGAACAGAGAGAGCTGAACACCTACAGCAGTAAAAGCTGGGAACGAGAAGTCGACGAGACCCATTATGAACTGTTCACGATTGAAACCGAGTTCCTCCGGTGGGCATTTCTTCATCTCGGTTATATAGAGATCCATAAAATTGCGTTCGGAACAGTTATCGTAGCTCTCAATGTATCGATCAACGAATTCCGCAAAATACGCATGAATGTATCGACTCGATTCCAAAAGAGATCTGTACCCGCTCGACTCGGGCCAAAAGTGTCGTATCCAGGGCATTATGCTTATAAGTCTACCATAGTCATCCGCAGAGCGTTGAAACTTTAAGCCCAATTGTATCAATTTGACTAATTTAGCCATTTCGGCACGGGGCTGTCGTTCATTGTACACAATGTGAAAGTGACTGTTGGCCGAGAAGGGATTGAAAAATAATGGCAATTGGACTCTATAGCCGCCCGGCTTAACCAACGCGTGTTCGTGCGGATAACGTGGTCCATTCTTGATAAGGTCAAGCATGTCACTTATCTCCTCTTTTATGACCAGCTCCAGTTCATCAAAACGCCGACCGAAGCCAAAATCCCGAAGATAACGCAGTATAAAGCGTCTTTGTTCTTTCCAAAGTACACCCTCCTGAAAGAATATACCTAGAAATAATTATGAAAAATATTATCACCAGATAGTATACAATGTATAAAATTTTACTTATAAAAAATGTCAATCAAACAAAAACTCTTGTACTGCAATCGTTGGTTTCATTTATACGGCTCTGATAATTAATTTATTGACCTAAAAAAATCGAAAGGAAAGACTACCTTATCGCCTGATACGGTCGCTAACAATGGCAATAACAATCTCAAGTATAAGTACACTTTATAAAAGTAGTTGAGAGGGTCAATACTAGTTAAAACGTATCTAAAAAAAGTTTCATTATCAAAGAAGTGGAGGTAATTATTTGTTTATTTAGCTATTGTATTTATAATTTATTAAAACAAAATAATCTCAAGAACTGAATGTCATGTAAGAAACTACTTCGTTTTAGGAATTGATAAGCCGGGTGGGATCTTGGCCCGTACATTGACCTATTGTTTCCTAGTGGAGACTAGGAAAATAATGTAATTTCCACTTTTATTTCACTTTTTCTTAAAGCCTACCTCGCACACATTCTCCAGCGTCACGCATTTCAGCCAGATATATGCCAGGTCTTCCATCGAAGGCCTGATTATTCAAGACCTCTCTCACGGCGTCAGGATTGTGAACCACAACGGCAGGAAACTTTCCCACATACAGACCAATTATATCAGATTTGTACCATTTGCTTAGGGTTAAGGCGGCCTTATGCAAATATTTGTAATTGATCAGTAGTAGGAAGAGGTAACTGCCGAAGAAGGGAATACGCGGGGGTCCTGAAAGGATACACTTAATAATTGCATTCTGTAGGGCGATTATTGTTGTAGAGGTAACAAACCTGGCGGAAAGCCTTTGGGTCGTCCGACGGCATATTGATACAATTGATGTAGGAAGATGATTGCGATTAATATTAATAAACACGCAGTTAACATTTTGTTAGTTCGAAGTCGCGGTAAATACTGATCTATCCGATTCGCTGACAAAGTCATTTTGTAGCGAAAACAAGCACGAAACAAATCGCGTGAGATTACGCTTTCGCTATCTTTGACAATTTTAATTGCAAGCAAAAGTGAAAAACAAAAACAGACACGAGCATACCGATAATGTAAAACAATGTATTAAATAATTAAAATTCTACACATAAAACGATACATCAAAATGACGAGTCTACGGCTACATAGTTAATATGCCTTGCTAAAATTAGACTTCCCAGACTTCCTGTTTATATATATGTACATACATATATAATACAAATAATTAAGTTGTTTCTACAAGGGTTTAACTGTAGCGTTGCGTGCACTTTGATCGCTATATTATTCGAGATGCAAATAGCTTTAACGGATTGGCCTAGAGTTTAATACCCCGTCAATCACTTTTGAGACAATGGCGACGTTAGATCAATTTCAATTATAGATGGTGGCACCGCCAGCTCAGTTGTTGATTGCACGTTCTCCTCGTCATTATTTGAAGGATTGACTGTAGGTGTCATTAATTGCTGCCACATGCTAGCATAGGGGCTACAACTATGCTGTTGCATCCAGAGTGCACTCAGCTCTTTCGAATCAGCTGCCGTATAGTCGATTCGAAGGAATCGATCGCCATCCGCGGATAGAGTGCCGCCTTTGATCCTGGTGGATAGCTCTTTGCGATTAAAATACGTCTTGGTGGCATTACAAAGGGAACGCACGCTATAAATAAAGTATATTTAGTTCATGTGTGGACGCATAGTTATAGTCGCTTTTACGTACCGCACTCTCAGTTCCTGCTGCTCCTGCTGAGAACTGACAAGCTGCTTATTCAGAGTATCGTGATGTTCTTGTCGAGATATTACTTCCTGCTGCAGAGTGTCAATCATGATGCGGCGATTTTCCCATTCTAGATTGTGTTGTTTTAAGAGTGCATCTAATTTTTTAAATTCGTTGTGATATCGTATGATATCAGGTGTGTAACAGTCTATTGGCGGAAATTAATATGATTTTATCAATGATAATGAAAATTCAAAACATAAACAGACGCACATACCCATACGCTTGTGAAAATTATTACTCTTCCTAGCCAATGATTGGATCTGTCGTTCTGCACTTTCTTGTTTCTTTACCATTATCATTAGACGCATTTTATTGTCAAATTGTTCATCCATTTCGCTTGAAATTATGTTTTAAACACAATTTTTTAAAACAAAGCGGTTTGTTTACTATTTAGCTTCTAGAGTGATGCGTCTCAGTGCTCACGGTTGCCACTCTTGGCGTTTTTGCGCCAAAATTGGCACATTTTTATGTGTTGGCGTAATGGCAATATTTTTCTAAAACTACCCTTTACGTTGCTAAGATAGCGAAAAACTCGAGTTGAAATCCATATCTGGCTTTATATAAATAAAACAATAATTTATTTTGATGCATTTTTGGTGCAAATTTTAAATTTAAATTTAAATAGCGTTGCCGCTGCTTGCTATAATGTTGCCAGACCGATTTTGCTGACTAACCGATATATCGATATATCAAATGTGATTATTGTTAGTATTTTTCGCTTTGACCACCACTATCACTCCAATTGCCGGCAAAAATTGCAAGCAGGAAATTTTTGTGCAAAGAGCTGCGTTAAAGTAGTTTCAATTTTTAATTTTCTGATTGTTGTTAACTAATGCGTTTGCTGCATAGCGCAAAAGCAATACGGATATTAATTAGACGAAACTACAGCTCTTCTACTGGCAAAGTAAGTACTGCGGGAAGGAGAATCGTGAGTGCATGTGTGTGTATGTCGGGCGAACAAAGCGAAAGTCATCCAATAGCTAAAAATAAATATGAAATTTGCATAAACAATTCCAACAGTTTATCTAATACCATAAAGCGCACAAAGCCATCATGTGTGCATATATTTCATTTGTTGACATTAAAATCAACAGCTCCCTGCGGGGGTGGGTTTACGACTCACTTGTTGGTCTTGTTTTGAATTGGCTTGACCACAAGGTCAGGACGCTCGCGAAGTCATTGCGCCATATACCGTTATGACGTCGCTGTCGACGCAGAGCAGAGCGTACTACATACATAGTGGGATTATATTGCCCCGCCGCTTATCAGTGCGTATTATGTTCGGCAGCAGCTGCTGCTGGCTATCAGCCTCAATTGTCATTATCGCTTCAAATTGCAGAGAATGTGTGTAATGTATATAACTGTGTGTGTTTGCTATATATAGATAAGAATTTCAGTATTGTGACTAATTCACAATGGATTCAGGCAAGGGTTAACGAGTGCTTAAATTTATGGTGTCCAAGTTGTTAAAACGCTTACCAATTAGTTGTTTCTTATAATTAATTTAATTTATTATTATTTTGATAACAAATTAAAATGAACTCTTTTATCTCTTCTAGATAGTAATAGTAGTAGTAATAATTCTGCTTTAATGTTTTACTATACCAATAAAGCGATAAATTGTACGCCTATCTAGTAAACTGGATTTAAAATCTAATCACTGAATATGATTTTGAGTCAAAAGCAGCATGAAATTCACTAGATTTTTTTAATCATTCACTTATTTAGTAATGATTAGATCCTCACGAAAATTTTGTATACCAATCAAGCGAAGTTATCGCATTGTGCTAGCTCTACGGTTGGAGTACGCATTTTGAATAGACTCTGATAGATCATATTTCTCATGTTTATTTCTATTTTACAGATGGCGACGGATATTAAATTTAATGGCTTGTTGACTAACAGTGATCCGCAGGTGAAGCCCGTGTTGATCATTGGCCAGCTGCGCCACTTGAATCTGGTCAAGTTTGATCATTTGGCCGGCAAATTGGGTAACCGAGTCACGGAGGAGACATTCAAGAGTGCCATTGCCTGTCTGCATCCGGCGCCAACGGACAAGTGTTCGCTGTATCTGGATGTAGCAACTGTTGCAGCCTTGCCGCTGAAGGCATCGCGACATAATACCACATCGAGAGCACACGCCATAACGCGCTTGGTCAAGAGCCATGTGCTCAATGTGAGTGAGGAGAGCGTTGTGCTGGTCTGTGAGCGTGAGAATATCTTTGCCAGTGCCTGTGCTGTGGTACGTGCCTTTCCGCTCTATTCTCGCAAAACTGGCGGTGGCAATGGTGGCAAGAGTCCGGCAGGCGGAGATGCTGATAGTGCCAGAAATGTGGTCAATGTGGAATTTGTTGTCATTGACAAAGAAGGTTGCATCGAGCAGCAGCCACTTAGCCATGAGGAGCTGCAGTGCCTGCAGGAGGCGGAACGTGGCATACGTCTGGCGGCACGCATAGTGGATACGCCCTGCAATGAGATGAATGTGGAGAATTTCATTGAGAATGTGTATGAATTTGCTGAACAACTGTCGCTAAAGCCGCAAATAATACGTGGGGAAGAGCTGAAGGAACGTGGATTTGGCGGCATCTATGGCGTGGGCAAGGCAGCCACCGTACCCCCGGCTCTGGTGGTGCTCTCGCATGAGCCCAAAGGTGCCCAGGAGACCATTGCTTTGGTGGGCAAGGGCATTGTCTACGACACTGGCGGCCTGAGCATCAAGGGTAAAACCGCCATGCCTGGCATGAAACGAGACTGTGGCGGTGCTGCAGCTATACTGGGTGCCTTCTATGCGGCCGTCAGGTGTGGATTCAAGGATAATCTGCATGCGGTCTTCTGTTTGGCCGAAAACGCTATTGGTCCCAATGCTACACGGTGCGTAAGTGGTGCAGCATTATGTTGTAAGATCTTGCGTTTAATTGTGTGTTTGACATTATTGCTTACAGACCTGATGATATTCACACATTGTACTCTGGCCGCACCGTGGAAATCAATAATACGGATGCCGAGGGACGTCTGGTGCTAGCCGATGGCGTTTGCTATGCCAACAAGGATCTCAAGGCGAACATTATACTACAAATGGCCACGTTGACCGGTGCACAGGTGAGTTGGTGTGATGTGTTTAGCAGATACTATACCGATAGTAGAGAGTGGCATGAAGAATAGAGGTTTCAGCTGAGAGTCAAGATGTTAACTGCTTCTAAAAAGTTTCCCCTTTTCTTCCATTTAATTGTTATTTTTTATTTACTGTGCTTGATCTTGATATATGAGAGTATCTACCCATTGCTATGTAAGTATCAAGTTTCTTAAACGCCTGACTCATTTCTGTTTACCCTATACGCAATTCAATCCATACGAATCTGTCTAAGCCACTCAGTTTGATGTATGAGCTATGGGGTTCTACTACTGTTGCTGTCTGCCGTAGTCAAGTGTCTAAAGTAGTTTCGTTTGCTGTTTCAATTTCTGATAAATAGCACACCTTGTGCCCTCGATACAGTGTGCGATTTTGGCCAACGTACTTAAATGGGGAAATTTATGCCACGCTTTATAAAAGTCACGAGGTTAATTGGCAAAAATAAATTGCAAATTTGGCTTCTTTTTTCGGTGTAAACTTGGAGCATCAGCAGTTGCATCCAGGGAGGCAACAACGGCAATGAAGCAAACCCGTTTTGCGGTTGTTGTTGTCGGGTTTCTGGGTAGTAGGGCTGTAGCTGATGCTGATGCTGATGCTGAGTCCTAGCTCTGAAATTGGGGCTGCAGCAGAAGCAAAAGGCATTGGCAGTGGCAGTGGCTGCTATAGCGCACAATTACCATAAATCTTGGATGCAATTTGCTTAAAATATGATGCCAATTTGCGTTATTTGTGGTTCGATGGGAAATAAATCGAAACTGGTCAGGGCTAGTAGTCGTAGCACTACGCTGCACTAAAGATAGCCACGACAGACAGGAGTCAGAGGCAGAGTCAGCTTGGGTCTAGTCTTTCCTGTAAATACTTTAAATTTGTTTTATTTTATAGAAGAAAAAATATGCTACATTTTTTCTGCAGTACAGTACAGAATTTGTTTGATTAAACTAGAGAACATTTCTCTTGGCTTTCATACGGGTTAACTTCTATTTCAATTTCTGCAAAATTGTTTAGAATTTAGTTTTGACGCTTGTTGTGTTTAATTTCATTACACACACACACACACACACACTCCGAGACATACAAATTGTTGTTCACTTCTGCTACATGCAATAATATTAATTGCCAACATTGGTGCAAGTGCAGCAAAAACAATAACAACAACAATACATAACAAAAACAGCAGGAGTGGGCTCAAGTAAAGCTCGACTCGCAGATACCCTGTACTTTAGAGGGTGAAGCTTATCAAGATTATGCTATTCAAATTGTAATATTATCAGCATTATTGTTGTAAATAATACTACACTTGCAAACAAACTACTCGGTTGCGACAGCATTACAGGGTATTTTATAACAACCAACAAAACAGCAGCCAGCACTTTTGTGCTTTACATTTTGTGTAGCTGCTGCTTGTTCTACCTATTGTTGTTGTTGTTGTTATTGCTGTGAGTGTGTGTGTTTGTGTGTGCACTCCTTTCATTTGTCCAGCTGTAGTTTAACACGTGCCACGGCAGTAGTCCTTGGCTACAGACGATGATGCTGCTGCTGCTGCTGCTGCTGTTGAGTTCTGCCTGGAATGGGGTGTTCCTTGCGCTAAATAACCTTGCACCTTTTTATTGCTAGTCGCGTCGGAAACTCGCAATTTTCGGTGGGCAGTCATGCATCGTTGCATTCAGTGAGGGGGCAGCCGCATCCCCTCCGCCTCACCACCTAACTTGCCACCTTACACAATGTTAGACAAGTTAGGAGAAACAGCGGCAGAGTTGTTGCTGCTGTAGCTGCCATTTAAAGAGATAATTTCCGTGGTGTGAATGGCATTAAATTGTTTTCCCTTTTCTCGTATTCATTTCTCTGTTTCTTCTTACAGGGTGTCGCAACAGGCAAATACCATGGCGCCATATTGACAAACTCGGAGTCATGGGAGGGGAAGGCGCTGCAGGCCGGACGCAAATCCGGCGATTTATTGGCGCCCATTATTTATTGCCCCGAATTGCATTTCTCCGAATTTGCATCGGCCGTAGCTGATATGAAAAACTCTGTAGCGGTAAGTACCCCTTATAAAAAAGAACCAAAAAACTGCAAGTAAAAAACGAAAATCCACAGAAAAAATGTCGAGCAGTTGACAATCGAACCCCACACATCAAACAAAACACACACACAAGCACAGTCACACTTTATGCATACACACGCACACTCACACACACACACACATGTTTTCACAAGGCAGCTCTGTCAAAGTAGAAAACTCGATTTTCATGTGGATTTTTTCTTCATTTTTTTTTTGGTGCTGGTGAAAAAATGTGACACTTGATTGCAAACTAACAGTAAACTAGAAAATAACAGTTAAATGCTCTTTTAAGCCCTGCTAGGTTTTATCGTTGTGATAACTCACGCAAATAACAACTAAAGTTAGTTTCTGCCTGTTTGAGTTTGCTCACAGTTAAATATTCTCATTACTGTGTTAAGTCGAGAGTCGGAGATAAAGAACATCAAAGAGATGTATCTAGAACAGTGGTAAGACCGTAAAATCAACAAAGCGTGACGCCTATACATGTGAGAAAATCTACTGTGTGTGTCAAAGCAGCGCTGCTCAGCACAGCGCACATGTGATAGGAATTGTGAGTTTTGGGCACCACTGATCTAGAACCTTGACTTTACAGCATCCCACACTTTTAACACACATGATTTATTTAATTATTTAGTTATTGAACTTAATATATTGTTATAGAATAATATATTGTTATGGGATACTTTATAAAATTAACAATAATACAATGATGTTAAAGCTAATTGTAAAAGCAATCGCCTCTCTCAATTGTTCTTAACATTTCGGAGTACTGTTAACAGTTAACAGAGCTCTGTTGGCCAGTTTTCATAGCTATGAATATTACTTATGTTATACATAATATAATTAACATTTGTGGAATATAGAGTTTTACTTAAAGAATAAATTTATTTGCAATATCAAATACAAATGTAAAAGTGTCCAGTGATTCACACTCTAGCTAATTACTTTTATTTACATATATTTGTGTAAGATTTCAATTTATTAAAGTTAAATGCAATACAATTAGTATTATGCATATTGAATGCAAAAGGAACTTTTACTTTGTTGTATCTCAAGAGTCGAGTAAACTTCCACGATATTTTACTGCTCATCAATCAATCATAATACATTTACACCTACACACACAAACGTTTTTATATAATATTTTAACAAGCAAATACATATATCTTTTTGTTGGTTTTTGCAAATATGTTACACAGATTTTTAATTAACTTTATCAGGGTCAGTCAAAGTTGATTTTTCTCTTGCTTTTCCTTCGCCTTTTATTTCACTCTCCCAAAGCTGCAATGTTGCGAAAAATGATGGACGTCATGTTCGGTTTAAAGATTGATTAGTATTACTGTGATTTAGTATACCCATGTTGGCCACACACACACACTCGCACACCCACTCGCACGGGCATATGTATCAAAAAGTTTGGTGTTCAATCTGCAGTGGGATAAAGCGTAATGGTTGAGGGATCGCAACTGCTCCCTTGCTGCTGCCTCTGCTGCTGCTGCTGCTGTTGGTGCGTGGTGCCTCAAGCTACACCACAACAGCAGCAACCAAATCGAGTTACCTTATTGTACATCTAAAACGCTTCGGATCAATGGTCATTCATCATTGTCACGCCATGGGCGAAACTCTGTCGCCTGCTCGACAGAGAGACAGCCGGGGTGCAGGGAGAGAGAGTTCAAGTGGCCATAGCAGCATTGCCTGCTGCACACTATCTGCGCCACACTGTGCCAAATTACCTGTCTGTGCCTAACCACCAGCCCACTTACCCATTTGTTCCACTTGCCCCACTCTGCTCCACTTGGCTGCTGGCTGTTTGATTTTTCGACCACTCGTTGTTTGTGTCTCTAGTGACAAAAAAGTCGAGAACAACACGAACGTGCCACAACGTTGTGGGGGCGGTTGCAGTTGCATTGCCACGCCCAGTTTCTGCATTTGATGTGACATCAGCGCTGCGTCGCGCACTTTGTCAATGTGCCTGTGATAAAGTGTTTTTAACTCAAAATGCATTCAACGTTAAATGCAAAAAAAAGCTGTGCAGGGATGTAGCAGAGACAGGAGAACCGATGGATACCCTGTATTTACTTGATGCTCAAGTAAAAACTATTCAATCAGACTAAAACTGTAACAGACTTTGAGATATCCCTCTGTAGCTACAGAGTTGCACATACTGCAAGACCTGATCTTTATTAGCTCCTTCTCCTCCCTCATTCTCTTGCATCTACAGGGTATACAAATTGCACCTCTGATATCCTCTTTGTCGTTGCCAGTCAAATTCCCATGCGTTACGTTTAAATTACATGACTTTTTTCGTGCTTCTGGCCATTGCCTCTTACTTCACTCGCCTTCACCTCCCCCCTTTCCACACTAACTGCCACCCACTAAATGAACGGATTATGAATGTTGTTAGCGGTTTGCGCCATGAAGTTTTTGTTGCTGTCTTTGCCCCACTGTCCCACTGTTCCACTGTTCGACTGTAGTTGGCTTTGACGAGCTTTTCGGTAGCACAATTACACGGATTTATTGAATGGGGATAGGAGGTGGTGGGGACTCCTCGACTAGCGCAAATTTTAAATAACTGTTGGCAATTTGTTATACGTCATTTCGGATTTTGTACACTGTATGAGTTGTACTTTTGCATTCTTTTTGTTGTACCCTTTCATTAGCTTTGTTTTGGCGCTGTGGTCAGTACGTTGCCAAGTTGCTTTTTTAGCTGATTTCGCTGGAAACAAATCTGCGGCAAATTAAATGCTTAAAAGCAGTTTTTTTTGCTGTGCCTGTTACTAGTTTGATTGGGTATTAAATGTATTACAAATATATAATTGAAATAAATATATAAAATTACAAAAAGATATAGTAAATATACAATATAAATAACGTATATAATGATAATAAACATCATATAATAATGCGATGCACATAGTTTAATTGAGAACAAAATTTAAATTATATAGAAGATGTTTCTACCGAAAGGAGTCTGTCCGTTCCAAAGATTCAAAATGTGAATACGTTACTATTAAATGATATTTTTAAATTATTTTAAATGACATCAACTTACATCATACGTTATTCTTGATGAGAACTAAACGTTCAAAATTCGTACTTTCATTGTAAAGTAAAACTAAATTATATAATATCATTCAGTTCAAGTCGCGCAACAACATCTGCATACATTATATTAAAAGAATTTAATCTATATACTACAAGGGAAATAATATAAGTGTCATTTACTTCAGCTAGATTATCCGCTGGTTGGAATTGTAAATTAAATTTATTTGAGTGTAGAACATCTTAGCTAATACCGTATTTAATAGTTGAGCTTAATGGCAAAGTCAACATTCATTTTAACACCCGGTTTGCGACCAACTGTGGCCAGATTACGTTGCTCAATTTCCAGCTGCTGGGCCACACCATTGACAGTGATCCAAGCCGGCAATGACGGTGCGTTCGATCCAGGCATCAGATTAATATTTGGGCTTATCGACAAAATGATTGGTCAGCTGATGCTCGGCAAATTCTTAGTTGGCATAGATACGCTGTCCATCGCGATAGGCATAGGACAGTTCTTCATCCAGGTAGAGTGTGCCAGCGACTTTGCCTTGTCGATCCAGACAAATGACTAGAGTATAGTATATAGCCAAATATATATTTGCCGATGTTGTTTATTTGCAGATGCTGTTTAACAATAAACCTGCAATAAAAAGTACCAAAATTAAAATGTAATGTATAACAATTTTCCCTGAAGTACTCTCAACACATACCAGGAATTGATTCAGATACAATTCCTAGGGTATATGGTCACATTTCATCCATTTAGCCTTGAGTCAATGGTTCGGCCTTTTGTCAAATGCTATCCTGATAAAAGATTATTATTTATATTAACACTAACTTACGTTCCATGAGCAGCTGAGAGTCATGCGCTAGAGATTTGGTTAGGTTCATCATGACCATTATAGTAGCCCAAACTTACAGTCCAAATCCATTGAATCCATAATCCGTAGGTGCCAAAAGTTTAGCTATATATTAGCTATATAGCCTGGTTGCAGAAACATAAGCAGACTGTGATGCTGCCAAGTGATAAGCAGCGTAGAGTGGGAAAGGCGGAAGACAACCCCAGATAGTATATACATAGATTAAACAATAAAAATCCCAGAAAGCTACAGACGCACAGTGTTTTTACATGATATAAAATTTATTAGTTTTCATCAAACATTAACTTCAAATTTATGCAAATTGATATAAACTTTTATTAGAATTCATTAAACATTAATTTTAAATGCAAATTTCAGTAAGTTTCATTGAACATTAGTATTTACTTTAGAAAACAATTAGTTATTCACTTTTGGGTATATACACAATTGATCTAAGAGGACTCGAATGGGCGTATCATCATTTGCACCGTCTTGAGGGAGTAACTTTGACCATGCCATTGGATCCAGTAAATGCAACCAGAAAACTGTAATTCACTCGAGTTCTCCAATTTACAGGTGAAGTTGTTTCCATTAAGATTACTAAACAAGAATTCATGAATTGTATTATCTGTTAATTAATTTCAAGCATAGGCTTACCTATCCGCACAATTATCGTACCACCAAGCGCCTTGACGGTAGTTTGCACAATTATGAATATGGTCGTAGAATATATCATTATCGCTGTCCTTGGTTGTGAATTTGTCTCCCAGATGCCGTGCCAATGCATCTCCGGCAGTTCCAGTATATTTACCGATGGAACTTAAAGTGTATTTGGTCTCCTCATTGCCAACTTTGAAATGATCATAACGAGCGAATCGAATCTCATCTGCCTGATCTACCAGATGAATATATAGTTCATATCGTTGACTGCTTGTCATTTGATGAAGCTTCTCGAGGCCTATCCAAAACTCTCCTTCAACATCCCCGAACCCATTTTTATAATCTTGCCAGCCTTTAAAGAAGTTAACCTCACCGTTTATACGTCTCTGTATCACAGTCCACCCAGATCCTGCAAATCTCGCATCACAAGTTGTACGAAAAGGTTCCATACCTCTAGGTTGGATTTCTACAAGTCCTGTATATTTATCAAAAGAGACACAATTCAAATCATTTATATATCGCAAGCTTCTCGTTAACTTAGTTAATTCCTTAATTTTCTCCCGAAGATTCAATATTTCCTTATCTTTGACTTCGATTTCCTTAGATGAGTTCTCTTTGCATGAATTGAGCTCTGCTTCTGTCCCCAAAAGTTTATTACTCACACTAGTTAACTCTTGTTCTTTCGCTTCTAATTTGGTTATCATTACTTTAAGGTCTAACATTTCCCCATTTATTTTCTCAATAGCCTGAACAATGGAATTCTGATCTTTTAATAATAGTTTACTCTCGAGTTCAGATATTTTTTTCTTATCACTTTTAGTTTCTTCTTTGAGATTAGCAATTTCGTTATTGATCTGCGCGAAGTACTTCAGCATTGGGGTAATTATTTGATGAGTGTATGTTCCACATTGCTCAACCAACTGTGGATTCTTGCAGGGCTGAAAGACACAAAATTACATAATATTAACTAATTTCCATTTCACATTTATCACTTCAACTTACTGGTTTGTTTTCCACAGAGCATAAGCTCAGTGAAAACATAGCAAATAAAATTGCGCAAAAGATAATTGTAATCCGCATTTCGTCACTTTGTCACTTGGAAATTGGTTTCTATAAATTCAAAACTGATCACAACAAATGCAAATTCTGAACTAATTTTGGCAAACAAATTCGGTTTCAGTGAAAGCTCTAGTTCAACGTTATCAGCGCAGACTTCAGCTCAGCATTTTATATACAGTCAAGTGTATCTGCTATTAACCCCGAAGCAAGATAAGAAATTTGGTTTTGAGTACACTGATGGGAAATAGCATAATAAATATGTGTATGCCGATTTCATATGAGATCTGCAGATATAGCCTATAGGTATGTATACCAGAGGCACTTTTAATATAAAGGCGTTGACCAGTTGAAGCGAAACTGTTTATCCACATTAGCCACATTAAGGCTTGTGAAATATTATCGAAAAGAATTTGCTAAAATATCTTTGGAATCCGCCAAATTCTTTTGAGATCAGTTGGCTTTACTCGATTGTATTGCATAGTAAATTAATAAAGAATATTTCAAATGAATATTTCAAAACCAAATTTAAAAGATTTTTTTTAGACCCTGTACTTTAAAAAAGTACAAAAGGGTCTATTAAGTTTGTGCAAATGACATTTGTGTGTAACAGGCAGAAGGAGGCGTGGCAGACCCCATAAAGTATATATATTCTTGATCAGGACGACGAATTGAGTCGATATAGCCCTGTCTGTCTGTCCGTCTGTCCGTCTGTCTGTCCGTCTGTCCGTCTGTCCGTCTGTCTGTCTGTATGAACACCTAGATCTCGGAAACTATAAGAGCTAGAAACTTAATTCTTTTTTTATTAGGTTCGTGTATTACATAGGCAGGTCAAGTTTATTTCAAATGTTTGAAAAGTCATCCCCCTCCCCCTCAAATTTGCAAAAATGTCCTTAGTATATACAGTTTTAGAGTCACTGGATTCCTTTTTTGTAGGATTAAAGATTTAGATGCTTTGCATGTTTGGTGCGAGTTACAGCCCAATCGGATAATAAACACCGGAGATATTTGACAAACAATTTTCAGTACTAGGCATTTGGCTAGGGGGGGGGGAAGCCGCAGCGTATGCGGCCACTAGGGCGTATACGTGATTTTTAGACCCTGTACTTTAAAAAAGTACAAAAGGGTCTATTAAGTTTGTGCAAATGACATTTGTGTGTAACAGGCAGAAGGAGGCGTGGCAGACCCCACAAAGTATATATATTCTTGATCAGGACGACGAGCTGAGTCGATATAGCCCTGTCTGTCTGTCCGTCTGTCCGTCTGTCTGTCCGTCTGTCTGTCCGTCTGTCTGTCTGTATGAACACCTAGATCTCGGAAACTATAAGAGCTAGAGACTTAATTCTTTTTTTGTTAGGTTCGTGTATTACATAGGCAGGTGAAGTTTATTTCAAATGTTTGAAAAGTCATCCCCCTCCCCCTCAAATTCGCAAAAATATTCCCAGCATGTACAGTTTTAGAGTCACTGTTTTCCTTTTTTCCATGAATAAAGCTTTAGGTACTTTGCATGTTTGGTGCGAGTTGCAGCCCAATCGGATAATAAACACCAGAGATATTTGACAAACAATTTTCTGTACTGAGCATGTGGGTGGGGGAGGGGGAAGCCACAGTGTACGCGGCCACTAGGGCGTATGCGTGATTTTTGATTGTGAGTATGAATGCCTGTATGAGTTTTGGGTATTGTTTGTATTTGCGCGTATATTTGTATTTATAAGTGTATGTGTGTATGTATAAGTGCATGTGTATGTGTATGTGAGTATGTTCATATATACTGCTGCTGTTATCGACGTCCAGGGCAAACCAAAGTACAGGGTCTCCTACTGTCGGTTGCGTCCGACTGTAGCTTTGCGTCCGACTGTAGCTTTGCGTCCGACTGTAGCTTTCCCTACTTTTTTATTGTGAGTATGAGTTTCTGTATGAGTATTGGTTATTGTGATCATTTGCGTGTATATTTGTATGTATAAGTGTATGTGTATATGTATGTGTATGTGAGTATATACTTATATGCAGCTGCTATTATCAACGCCCAGGGTAAATCAAAGTACAGGGTCTTCTACTGTCGGTTGAATCCGACTGTAGCTTTCCGAGTTTGATTTCGTTGTGTAATTTAAATTTACTTACTGGACTACCGACAACTATCGACGATAGATTTTTCTTACTATCGTCGATAGTCCATAGTTTATGGAAACTATCAAGCACTATCGATGGCGCCGACTATCGATAGTTCTCCACCTCTATTGCGTACCTGTAGATATTTAAATGATATGTAGATATGATATAAAGAAGAAATGAATATCCATAATAGCCGATTCGCCAAATTATCTTTGTCACATTTATTAAAACTTAAACACAATTTTCAGCAGTTGCATTTAAAATTATGTGTTTTTAACCAACGATTGAGCTTAGTAAGTTGATGCTAAATTAATATTGTGGATGTTTTGTTTATACAAATGCCAAAAAGAAACAAAGAGATCTGCACCAGCAACAGGGAGAACGTAAATAAAATAAAAACAATAAAATTGGTTTAAACATTTCAAATTGTTTCTCAATTTTGGAGACAGCAACAGGAACAGCTTTAGCTAAAGCTTAGCGGAGCATGCAGCAGCAGTGGCAACAGTAGCGGTGGCAGTGGCAGTGGCAGTGGCAGTGGCAGTGGCAGTATCAGGGGTGTCATGTTGAGCAAGTTACTCAAATTTTATGGCTGTGAAATTTTACCATTGTTGGTAATTGATTTTTATGTTAAATCGTAAAATGCTGTCAGAGCCCCCAAAGCATGGGAAGGAGCGCCGGAATTTTAGATAAACCCAATGGAAGAGAGAAGTCAACGTGTTGCAGTATCTTTTGTTGTGCGCGGTGTAGATGTGTGTGTGTGTGTGTGTGACTGTCTCCGTTTCTGTCTGTGGCTCATGCGGCGTATACGTAATTGCTTTCTTTATTCTTTGCTCCGAATCGCAGTTGGTAAATTTTTATTAAGCGGTAACATTTTAAATTCAATTGTATAGCGACGCTGCTGCTACTGCTGCTGCTGTTTTTTAATGAATTAAATTGAACTTTTTATGCGCAAAAGTTTTTGTTTTTATTTTTATGCGCTGTTGTATTTTTTGATATTTTAACGAAGCGACCTCAAGGCGCCAAATATGCCGCTATATTGTTGTGGCTCTTGATTAAATAATGCCAACAGTTTATAAATAATGCCTGGGCTTAGTGCTTTCAGTGGTTTAAATGCAGATTCTTTTTTTTTTGCTTTCGCCGGTTCGGGAAAGTCACGTAATTTGCGCAATACTCGCGATTTCCGTTGCCCACTTATAGAGGGGGCGGGACGAACTCAGTTACTCCGTGGGTAGGGGGCGGGGTTGCTGTAACTCCAGCGACTTTGTTAACACAAATCTTTCCGCTTGTTATATGTTTGGTTTCCGTTCAAGTTTTGCACGTCTCTTAGGCCAAAAAAAGAGGAGAAGAGGGAAAACAAAAGTAAAGTGGGTGAGAGAGAAAAACTCTGCCTTTTCGCATTGAATGTTTCTAATATTTTCTTTTGCTCTTTTGCCGCCTTGCCCTTGGGTGAAAAGTTTTTAAAGCGTTGCGACAACCGAGGAAAATTGAATAAAAAACTCTGTTGTCGCCCTCAGCGACTCAACGAGAGGAGCGTGTGCCGCCGCCAAGACATCGATACTAATACCTATACCAGTACCAACAGCAGAACTTCCCTTCCATCAACAGCCTTCAGATCCGTCGGCTGTCTGTTTGGCAAATCCTTGCGTCTTCTCACGCCCATTCAATGAATGTGTAATTGATACTGAAACCAGTCAAAGGCATCCAAATACACCATGCACATTGTGTGTGTGTGTAGTGTATGTCAGGCTATACTCGTATACCCCTCAGGGGCTCAAGGGGTGGCAAGCGTGGCAAGTGCTTGTAACGCCTGTCATTTGATGTTATCTTGCAGCCAAGCAGCATGCTCCACGCCTTAAGTATGCGCTGCTTTAAGCGTTTAAACACCGACTAAATCCATATACAGCTTCTCACTTGAGGAAATCAATTGTCGACTGTTGTTGCGAGCTAAAGCTAAACAGAGGTACTTCAATTGTCTGTGGCGTCCGTCTATAGCAACTCTTGACTAACATCGTGATCTTCTGTCTTGAGTAACTCAACTGTCGACTGTTGCAGAATTCCAAGTTAGGGTCGAGTGAGGGCGCATGTATAGTCTGTGATGTCCGACTGAGGCTTTAAGGCATTAAAGAGAGATTTCGATAGATTGCACGCATTTCGATTAAAGTAATTTCATCATATTTTGAATTATTAAAATTAATTATATTCAATTTATAGTTATATTATTAGGTTATATTATAGTTATATTAGTTATTAGTTATTAGTTATTATTAGTTATATTTATAGGTATAGCTACATGTCTAGGCAACTCTATTCTTGCTCTCTATTATATTTGCTTTCTATCACTCACTCTTTGCTTTCTCCTCACTCTACTCTCACTCTGTTGCAATTACATGCAGAACACTCGATATTTGCCATTTTGCTTTGCTGTTGACTTTGCTTTTCCTCTTTGCACTCTGCATTTGCATTTACATTCGTTGCTGACACGCTTTATCGCCTTCTCTTTGGCTTGTGTTACTCTGCTTTTCACTCTTCTCTTGACCCTACTTAATTGCTTTCATTTGAATTTGCTTACATTTCGATACATGTACTTTACTATATATAACTGATTCACCTAGATCATATTTCTATTATCTGCAACTCTTCATCTAATTCCACTCCTTGATTTCTATTGCCTAATCTCTGGCAATTGATGTCTGCCCTCATCTGGCATTCATCTGTAATTATAGCTGGAATGTGTTTAATTTAAATGCTAACTGTAATCAGCAGTAGGTTTGAGTGCAGTTTCAATTATAGATGCGTTTCAAGTTCCTGATTATAGGCAGGGCCACTTAATGACAGTTTAAACGCAGAGGCAGCGTACTGAGATAATTTTCACTGCTAATTAAATGCACGTTAATCGTGTATCGAGTATCGTGAATCATGAATGCTGAATAGCGAATCGGGAATCGGGAAATGTGAATCGTGAGTCGAGAATAGTAAATGGAACGCATCAAAAATTGTCATCAGTTCACCTGCGCAGGTAGACGAATTGTCAGGGAGGCGGAGGATAACGGGAATAGCGTTTGGGGTTGGTATTGGGTCAGGGATTGGGTTTGGGGTTTTGTATTGGGTCTGGTCACGTAGCTAACCGCAATTAGTCGTCGACCCATTGACAAACTTGATATGTGGTAGGCTCTGCGTGTGTGTGTATCTAGTTTGGGCTATTTACAAAAGGTTCACACAATCAATGCGTCTAGCAATGCAATCAATGCTAATGACATTATGTTGACAAATGTTTGCCATTATTGATGAAAGCGCGTCGGCATTACTGGCTGACAGTCGCTTCACTGAGCTGATTCAAACTGATTCGCATCCATTCGAATACCATGAACGAGTGTGAGTGTGAGTGCGACCGTGAGTACATATGTGTGTGTGTAAATGAGTGCGTGACTTTGCCAGAACCTCTGACCATTCTACAACAGTTTAACATTTAATTAGAGGCATTCTTTACCAACTATACGCAACCTTAAAATGGCTTAAACGTAAACTGAAATGAATTTTGTTGAAGTTATCGTTATCGGTTATCGATTTCTTTCATTTGATTTTAGTTCAGGAACTTTGTGTTTCCAATTTGAAAAAAGAAACGATTGCTACAGATTCATTATTCAATTTTTATATTTTATTTGGATGATGTTTTCGTATAGTATTTTATTTCTCCGTTTATGGTTTTGTTTTCCGGTTTAAAATTATAATTTATGCACATTTCTAGCTTCTTTAATAAGAATTGAATCACACTAATATTATTCTTTGATATCATATTTATGCCCCAAGTCTAGGATAATTTCAGTTGTGATTTGAAATGCGAAGCAGAACTCCAATCAATATGATAACTGTTAGTTTAAAGCATTTGCAAATAATTTGGAATATAACATAAATATCTCAAATTGAAAGCTGTTTTGTTTGATTTATTAAACCAATTTAATGACATTTGCCAACGTATTGCAATTGTTTTAATTATGATTATTATTATAATGCTCGTCAGATTGCATCACATGCATTCGTCTCATTCAATTGGCAATATTTTAATTAGACTCTTATGGGAATTAGTTTAATACAATTTACGGTATATTCCCAGCAAATACAATGCAGTATTGCAATGCGTTTATTTGATGAGTTATTTTCCCAATAGGCTTTGAGCGAAGTTTGCACAGCAAATGAAATTAAACTTTCAGATGTTGCAGCAAGTTTCACAACAATAGCCAGATAGGTTTTGTTAGCGGTAAAACCGCCAAAAGCCACTTTAAATATGAGAAGGAAGAAGGAGCAGCAAGCATTGGCTTCGATGGACTTTTGACTTCCGCTTTACCATGAAAGACTTTTCATCTATGCATAGGTGTGCCTGGGTGTGTGTGTGTGTTGCATATGTATGTGTGCATGATTTTCATCTTGAGCATATCGCGTTGTCATGCAATTTTCACTACGAGGCATCAACTGTTCATTGTTGCGCTGGCTGCTCTGTCAGTTGCCCATAGTTTCTAGTTTTACACATAATCAAAGTGGGTATAGCGTGCTGTTGGTTGATAAATGTTAGAATATACTAAAATAATTGAGTAATCTGAAGAAATTCTAGTTTTATCTATTGTTAAAGAAAAGATAGGGTAGAAAATGTTATTATGAGAATAAATATAAGTATTACTTTAAACAAAATTCTAATATTTTAACAGGGTATTCGCTAGTTGCCGTTTTTTATGTAGTACTTTTTTTGACAACTCTCAGCACTTGCTATAGATACGATGTGCATGCATGCATGTGTATATGTGCATACATAAGTGAGTATGTGTGTGTACTGTTTTGATACGATGGGTTAACTAGTCAACATTTTGTGCTAATCTTTAATAAATCAAATTGTTTATAGAGGTTGAGTAAAGCTCTTATTAACTTAACTATTTAGCGAACGGTGTACGCTTGATGGATATATAGAAGTAAAGGTTGTTAATTCTTTTGATTAATTTTGCTTTAACAATTGCTACTTATTTGCTGTAAAAATGGAATATGTTATTTTGTACTGTATTTATAATTTAAATAAAAATGTACATTCATATTTATTAAGTGTGCTACGCAGAGAGTAGTCTGTGTTTGGCCCATAGTACCTTCATTGTGCTTTCATTTATGCTCTGGTAATTTCCGTTCAAGTTGGCAAAGAGCGACAACTTCCGTTACGGCAAAGCCAGGTAAAGGATTTTGACAGACGATGTGTCTAAATAAAAAAAAATAGATGACATGGGAAAATAGCGAAATGTGTATACCCTGTAAATATCCTTAACCTTAAAAATGCAATAATAAATATCTATAATTTATGTGTATACAAAATAAATAATTAAAAGGAATAAAATTAGTTCCCTTTGTTGATGAGAAATTTCTTATTAAAGCTCTTGCCTCATTACTATACATTAAGTATTAGTCATAATGAAAACTTGTTATATTTGACTTACATATAATATTTAATAATATTTATTTCTCAATCTTATTCATTGCAGGATCGTCAAAACGCGCTGGCCTCCTGTGCCGGCCTCTTTGTAGCCGCTCATCTGGGCTTTGATTATCCCGGCGTCTGGATGCATGTCGATATGGCAACGCCAGTGCATTGTGTAAGTATTTGTCACACACACACACACACACCTTACTACAAACATGCACTAATGATTGTTGTTGTTGCAGGGAGAACGTGCCACAGGTTATGGTGTGGCACTGCTGCTGACACTCTTTGGGAACTACACGAACTGCGCCCTGCTGCAATCGATTGCGCCCAACGACGAGGAGCCGCCATCAAAGCGTATCTGTCGCGATTAGTGTGTGCTTAACGCTTGCCACGATTTTGCATTTCAATCAAGTTTATACACTCACACATACACAACATATAGCTACAAGCTACAAGCACATTGAAATAAATGCCAATTAAATTAAGTAGTTGACGGGCAATAAAATAAAGAGGAAACGAAATGAGATGAAATTAGCTGTTGCTCTGGAATTAACATTTGTCACTTGAATATATCACATGGGTTGCGATACACATTTACACACACACACACACACACACACACACATTGGCACAACGACAACATCCTTTAGCTGTTCAATTAGACGACTACTCCCCCTCTGCCTTGCACCTGAGCGCTTAAGTGGATTCATCATCATCATCATCAACTTGATGCGGCTGCAATTGTGTCGACAACAGCAGCAACGTCAACAACAGCAACAATAGCAGCAGCAACAGCAGCTTCAACAACAGCTAACAATACAAATTAAATTGCAACATCGCCGTGCAACGGTGCATCCCGTGCCAACCCCTCGCATCGTCATCGTCGTCGTCGCCGTCTTTGTTGCCTACCTTTGTGTGTTGCCCGAGTGCGCGCGAGTCCCCCGGGCTTGTCAGCCGTCAGCATCAGCTTGAGCCACAGAGACAGCTGCAGTGCCACGCCTCCATTTCGCCCACGCTTCTTCGCTCGTATTTACTAAATTTTATTTGGACTCGCGTGCGCGTACTGCTTTCAATGTGCCTTCCTTTTTTGATACCCTAAGCAGGCGTTTGTTTCAACGGGCTATGTAATGTCCAAGAGTGAGAATGGATAACTGAAAATATTAATAGTTCTGTACTTTGATAATTGGAATGTAGAAAAACACATATAAATTTAGTAAATGTTATATTCATATTTAAAGCTTTGATTATATTATTTCGAGCGCAACTTGCCGTTGAGCATGCTCGACTGCAGTTGACTTTTTTCGGGTCTGACGCTGCTTTATTGTTTAATTAGCTTGAAATAAGTTTATTTTCATTTGTAAGTGCCGAGAACAACGAGCCAAGGTGAGTGCACGTGAAAGTGCAGGTGATTTGTAAGCACCTTGAAATGCATCTCAGGTAGTGTGCCATTGTGTAAAGCTGTAGATTCCAAAATGTAAACTGGAATGGCTTGCCACGCCAGCTACACATACAGACGAATGTAGTATATGCCATTGTGTGTGTGTGTGTGTGGGAACTATTGATTTCCCACTAGCAAAATATGCGATTAATTAACTTGGAAGCGGTGGACAGAGGAGACTATGGTGAAGGTGTGGTGAAGTAGTAGGTAATAGGTAATTTGCTGAACTTCAGCTCCTCATCTAGAACTAGGTAGTAGAGGAAAAGTTGGATGAAAATTGAAGAAAATATTTAGTAATTTCTATTACCTCCATTCTTTTATTATTACAACTACTTCTAGTGTTCTAGTACTACTTTAACTGATACAAATACCATTGCTATTAACTGCCTGCTTGTACTAAAAGCGGAACTCTTGGTGGTGCTACTAATAGTAGTATCAGAGTTACTACTAAAACTAATGTTACTACACATTTACAACAACACTATTAATACTATACTTCTATACTGTTATACATATTAAACTATACTATACTAAACTTAACTATGCTACTACATCATTACTAATTTGTGTAATACTACTATTTATTTTTTTATTGGTTTTTTTCTCTAATACTACCAAGGGGTTGTAGTAATTTACTATTGCTAATACTACTACTACTTTTCATTAGTTTGAAATTTGTAATGTTTTAAGTGATCTCCCAGCTATTATTCAATATTATTTAATTATTTTTAGGTTGGATTTATAATTGATGATTAAATTCAACAGCAAACATGTGGCGGATTAACCAATGTGATTTTAAGCTAAATCCAATACTGAACACACATTTTAAGCACTGTTTATTTACTGTTGTTTGGTTGGCCTTGTTGCAGCATACTGTTTGCATGGTGCATTTAAATTGATTTCACTTTATTTCTGCATGTTTTTTCTTGTGCTGATCACATATCACTCATACGACATGTTGACCCGGCACATGCGTTCGCAGTGAAGCGTGTCGGAATCCTTTAACAGGCTCAAGCGGCTAGAGAGGCTAGAGAGCTGCTGTGGCTGTTGGCCAGCTTGCTGCCGCTGGGCCCTTTTGGGCCATAAATATCTTCACACTGCGACGCAGAGCAGAGACACTGGCTCTCCAAGGAGTCAGTCGTCCATTGTCCATTGTCCATTGCCTGCTCCCAATGCAGCAGTTGACTTTTGTCGCATTGGCGCTGAAGTTTATATCCTACTTTCTTTTTTTTATATTTTGTGTTCTCACACACAACTCAATTTGGAGTCAACTGTGCAGAGTAGAGTGCGTGTGGCAGGAAGGGGCTGCAGGGGGCAGAAAAACAATAACAATGACAATATTAGAATTTGTTGCTCTGCCGGGCGAGTCGATACAGCTCGAGCAGCCTTTGTGGTCATTCTCATTGTTTTCCCAGCTAAATCATGTTGTTGTTGTTGCTATTGTTATTGTTGTTGTGCTCTCCTTGTTAGTTTTGTTGTCAGGCTTAACCCCAGCACGGCATTTAAGCCGGCACAAGTTGCCAGTTGTGTGCGTACAAATTCCGCAAGAGCACAAAAATAAATTATTCCTTCTTTTGCACCTCGCAGTGTTAGGATGCAGAGGACAAGTGGTGTTGATCCTTGCTCCTTGCTCCTGTTCTCTGTCAGCCAATACGTTGAATGTTCTCTTAAATGTTTCGCAACTTCTTGAATAATGTAGGACTTTTGCTCAACTCTCAGCTGTTGATTTCGATTCCCCAGTTGACTATATGAAAAATAGATAATAATTTCAGCAGCACGCAAAAGTATGAAAAACACCAAAGAACAAAACAAATTGTCAATTTATAAACTGAAAGTTCTTGTTTTTCCAGTGAAAGTCTCACGAATGCCACGCCAGTAGGCTAATGGATGCTAGCAAAAGTTTAATAAATAAAAAATTAGCTGAATTATGTTCTTTGTTGCCCACTTTTGTGGCAAAGCCGGAAACGGAGCACACGGTGATAGTACACCAAAGGAATCTTAAGACCGACCATGGCATAACTTAAGTCGCGCACAGCTCTCGGTGGACCAATAGCTGTCCAAAAACGAAGATAGAGCACGTTAGCAGGCAGTAGTTGACTTGCAGATACCCTATAGTAAATGGGATTGCCCGATATCATCCTATTCGCAATTTCATTTTTATAACAATTAATATTGCATACTTTTAGGATGCGAAAATAATTCAATTTCAGTCGAGAGCTGATTGGCCTCTGGCAGTGTATCTAAAATTAAAAATAAAAACATTTACCTACGCATTTTTATCTCCAAATTCAGGCAAGATAAAAACCAACGGGAAAACCACATACACAACACGGAAGGGCAGGGGGCGTGGCAGCAAGAGGTCTCTACGTCTGTCACAAATGCCACAAAACAACAGCAGGCTGTCCAAACGGCTCTTGTGGTGAGGCCTGGTGCAGGCCACAGGGCAATAGCTTAAAATTAGCTATAAGCAAAATTACTGTAAAATGGTTTAAATGAGTGTAAAAGCAAAATATAATAAGCCCAGAAAGCAGCGACTAATAAAAAAGGGCAGCACACAGAGAGAGGCAGGGGCTAAATAAAAAAAAAGACAATGCTCTTTGGCTCAGAAGGGGGCGGCAATGGGTGGCCTTGCACCTCCCGCGGGGCAAGCTGTTAAATGAAGAATAAAGCAACAACAAAATACACCATGGTGTATCTATGCCTGTCTGTGTGCGTGTGTTTGTGATGGCAAACATATTTTATGAGCTGTTGTTGTTGCCGTTGCCTCTGCTGCCTCTCAAACGCAGCTGATAATAAAACTTTCCTCTCGGATGGCTACAGCCCGCTGGGAGCGTAATCGAGGCTGTTACATCTATGCTCTCTGTGCGCTCTGTCTGTGTGAGTGTGTGTTTGTGTGTGTGTTTAAGCGAATCATGATTTCATGTCTGTGCGAGAATGTATGAAAAATATATAGCTCAACTATGACTAATAATGTTGGAACTTAGGCATAAGTATAAAAAAATATTCAAATATAATGCAGTTGTGTTTCCACTACGTAATATATGAATTCTAAATTGTAATTTAAGTTATTGATATACATTAGATAAAAGATAATTTAAATGAAATGTACATTTCTTATTTAAATCCTCAATATATAAATTGAAATTGAATTAGTTTATTAAGTATTCTCTCTTTGGTATAAGTAGAATCTATTTTATTGCCGTTCTAATACTAATAAAAATTCGAATTTCATTTGTATTTTGTATTTTGTTTGATTTTAACAAATAGCCATATGCAGTTTCTTTAGCTTTGAAATTGATTGAAAAGTAACAGAATCTATTGAATTATTTCTCTGGGTTATTAAAACTAAAGCAAGAACAAGAACTTGAAAATGTTTTCATCATTTTTATTGGTATTGTCTTGTTAGCATCGCTATTGCTTCTCTGTGCACGACATATACTCGTACTCTACATATTTGCCAGATAATAACATCAACTTATGTTGCAGCACAATTTACCATGTTGCAAGTATCTAATATTACTTTAGTTTATTTTTCTTTTTTGGGTTTTATTTCTGTTGTTGGAAGGGAATTGCTTCGCAAACTGTCATGAGTCAAGTAAGTAAAAAAAAAACGAAGAGAAAAACGCTTGAAGGCGTTGAGAAAAAGGGTCATACAAAGGGATTGACTAGGACATGAACATATTCAAATTGCTTTTGGGCAGCTAATAAAAAGCTTGTAATCAAATGGGGGGTGGTCCAATGGTCCGTCGGTCCTTTGGTCCGTTGGTCCGTTGGTCCGATAGTTTCTAGCCAGACTTGGGTTGGCCAAAAACTTTTGCTTAACAAAGTCACAAAACTTGAACATGTTACAGGGGGAAAAACGTATAAATAAATGAGAGTAAAAAAATAAAATGTTGAGCTACGATATGCATGAGCTGCATGCAGTCACTACTTTTTTGTTGTTGCAGCCAGTTAGAATTTTCTAAGATTTTTCTTGTATTTTGTTTTGCTCCTTTTTTGCTGCTTTCTTCATTTGAAACAGCCGACGCTCTTGCACTTATCCAAGTGCAGAACTGGACGAAATGTAACTAAGCAAAACACTCGTTGCAGCTACTTAACTTAAGGCTAATTTAAGTGACTGAAAGCTGCAGACAACTCCCCCTCCCCCATGCACATACCCCTCCCCCACGATACGATATCTTGCTCTGCTCTATGTGTGTGTGTGTGCGAGTGTACTTTGAGTGCGTGTCTCTATGGAGACTTCATAGTTCTTACCTGTCTCAAACGTCCTGTGAGCTTCTACTTCAGTTGCTGCTGTTGCAACTGCTACTGCTGTTGTTGCAGTTTCTTCGCATCATCAATGAAAATGCTTGTGAATAATGCAAGCCTAAGAAAATAAGCTGCACTCAAGTGCGCTTTTTACGGCCAACGCCAAAGTTGCTGCTGCTGCTGCAGCTGCTTTTCTCATTGAGTTTGTGCTGCAAATCTGTAATGGATGCACTATTTAGGTAGTTGGAATATAGTACTATATGCAATAAGTATATAGAGTATATGGCTAGTTGAAGTATATGCTATAAATATATAGAGAGTATTAACATATGTAAGACCCGTCTTAAGTTCCGGATCTCACAGTTACTTCACTTGTGCTCGAACATTTGTCGGCATAACCAATTTTAAATATGTTATTTTGATTACCTCTAAATAAATTACATCAAATTCAACTATGTGTTTATAGAGCATATTTTCGTTTATTTGAAATAAAAACTTTGAGTTTAACAAACTTAATTGTTTGAGCTAAGTTTTCTTTAATTCGGTAATTCGGTACAACAAACTAATGGATACTTTAAATTAAACCAAAAAAATAATATTTTTAACAATTTTGAATACGCCATTTCATTTGAACTGTTTAATATCAGATGATGCTTTCATTAATCACTATTATCGCTGATATATACTTTTATGCAAAGGCGTCTCTCAATTCAAGAGTTCGTTTTGCTGCATCATTGAAATAATTATTTGAATACTCGATCTTAAATTGAAACCTAAAAGTAGGCAACACTCTACCCCCCAATTTTGATTGAAATTTAAAAGTTAACTGGAACGTTTTCTCGGAAGCTCTACTCTTAATAAACTACATAAATTTGACAGAAAAAAAATGAAAACTATTAAACTATGAAAAGTAACTCATGTTGCTTTTGTTGAAGTAAATCGACAATATGAATTATAAGGCGAAAAGTAAAGTAATTAAAGTCTTAAAATACGAAAAACTGTAACAACTTTATTAAGTATTTGCGCTGACGTAGTTTTATGAGATTTTAATAAAATCAGAGCCCAACGTTACCGCAGCATCTTCCTTTCCCCTCTGCTTCTTTCCACAATGGCCGCAATTTTAATGAAGGGAAAAAAGATGCGGAAAAAAGCCATGGGTAAAGTGATTAACGCTGCAAAATGAGCAAAATGCAACAAGCAGTAAACAGAAATGAAATAAGGGCGAAGAAGGGGGGTGGCCAAAGAAATGACAGTGCTTGAAATATAGTATAAGAGAGAGAGAGTAGAGTAGTACTGCAGTCGTGAGTGCAAAGAAGATGTGCTTACCTATGCAAAGAACTCACGATAAGATGCGTAAATAGTCATTATTTTATGTATAATGCTAGTCGGAGAGGCCCTTTGCCGCTTCCCTTCTGTTTACAGGGTATAAATTGACATAAAAATTGAAAACTTTAAATTGATATGAACAGGACTTAAGGCAGAATCACACACTCACACACACACACACACAAAAATAGATTCAGTGAAAATTGCAAGCAGAATTAAAACTGAAAACCGTTGCTGGCAACGCAGAAGTAAAAGCAAAAGTTGCACGAGGCGGAAAAACTTGATACTTAATGACACACTCGCACACACTGCACTTACACACACACACACACACACACATACGCACACTCGTGAAAAAGTAGGCGTTGCACGGTCGAAAAACTTGGCCCATGTTGAACTTTGGCCTATAGAGTTTTTGGCCGCGTTTACCTTGGCCATAAACTTGCTCCAACTTACCTGGCAATTAGTGCACCTTTCACAGCATTTGTAGTGTCTGAGTGTGTAGTTGTATCTGTGTGTGACTCTCCGTCTGTCTGTCTGTCTGTGGGCGTGGTCGTTTAATTCATTTTCACTAGCTTGAAGCAGACGTAGACCTCTTTGCCCCATGTCTGTCGCTTTTGCACACAATTTCTCATTCAGAAGTTTCCTGTGTACGGCGCGAGCGCGCTTACAAGTTTGTAATTCTTAGTCTGTTAACAAAGTTCATAAATACTTGGCCAAGTTACTTGGTTTCCCTACGGCAACAACAACAACAACATTTGCAGCAGCATTGCCTGTATTTTATTTTTTTATGCAACACAGTAATTGCTGTTTCCATTCTGCTCTTCTTTAATACATTTTTTTTTGTTGAGTTGCAGCTGTAATCAGCAGAAAATGATTGAAACTTCTTTCAACTATCTATCAAAATATTAATTTATTATTATTTTTATAATGAGGGCAATTTAAAGTATTCAAGAGGCAATTGTGTCAGAGGTATGAATTTGAGAAGATTTAAAAGTCAACTTCAGTGTGGTATTTAGCATTGGAACTTTGTTCAAAATGCAATATAGTGATGGAAATTCTTAGACTATAATAATATTGGTAAAAATCTATTAAAGAAAATCTAAAAATATTTAATGAAAACTTCTTTTATTTGTATATAAAATTATCAGTATAGAGGGAGTATCACACAATCAGCGTCTTGCATCAAGCATCATCTTCTATTCCTATTGTCCTATGGCAAGGCTTGAGTTATATTCAAAACTTTCTATACACTTTTATAATTTTAATTTTCACTTTAAATATAATCATTTTTTTCCAAATCTTTTATATAATGCTTAGCTACTACGAACATTTTTAATAATACTTCTCAGTGACCTTTTCATTAAATATTTTCAAATTTCTCTGCTTTTTCATCTACCAAATGAATTGAATAAACGCAATGCATCCTTATAAAATCCAGAGAATGCTTTAAAAATTTTCATTAGTTTTCCTCGCACACACGAACTCTACGAGTGCCATTCGTTGCAACACCTTTGTCTTTGATTTAGTCTCTATGACTATTTTTTAGCTGCGCTTTACGACCAATAAGCACTGTGGCTGTGCTTCATATAACCCAGCGTTGTTATTTTACGAGCTGTTCGCCTGAGGCATTTCATTTAGGATACGTTATCTGGCATGTGGCATGACGGTAGATCAATGTGGCACAGGTGAGAGGATGCTGGCCCAGGGGAGTGGAAGCTGGTAACACTTGAAAAAGTAATTGTTTGCGATTTGGAGAGTGTGGCGTGTGTCAGCAGCAGAAGTTGCACTAACATCGAAAGTCATCTGGATCTCGATGAGGCTTTGGATGTGGATGTGGATGAGGATGAGGATGTGGATATAGTCTGCCTGGTTGGCAGAGCTCTTGAGACATTTGAGTGGTCGCTCGGGTGCCCAGCTACAAAAACAATGCACTTTCAGTTCAGTTCAAGTTGCCCTGATGACGCCCTAGAATGAAGAGAGAATTATAGAGAGAGAATGAGGGGGGAATTCGACCAGGCTCTCAGTTCAGCAATCAGTTGAAAGTCTGCATCGTAGCGAGCCAAAGGGCAATGAGTTTATTTGCAGTCGAAATATGTCCCCAGACAGCAACAATAGCAATTAGTTCATTGTCAATAGTTTGCTTGCTTGAAAATTTCATTCTGACAAGGACATTGGCTGTACGAAGGACGATGCACTGTGGCAGGGGGCGGGGTAACAAATTTAACTAAATTGTAATCGGAATATGCGCATACAAATGGCATTAGCTTGCAAATGCAAATTACTTTACGGCATGCCAGTTGCAATTGCACAGCGACCGAAAGGACGAGTCATCACAAGGACACTGCCATGCCTCTCGGCATTGTTGCAGTCAAATTGCAGGCGATTAAGTGAAGTAAGCTAATTAATTTTGCATTGTGTGCCATACGAACAATATCTAAGTGCTGGCTCTGCTTCTCCTTTGCTTCTCAGTAAACACACACACACATACACACACACAGTCACATAGACTGGCTCAATCCTTTTCGCAGGCTGCCTGAGTACTGCTGCTGCTGGTCTTCGTCCTTCCTGTCATTCACTGTTTACTCTGCATTAATTGAGTTGGCAAAAGTATCCATAATTCCGAAGCGGCAGTCGCGGCTTTTGGCCATTAAAGAAAATGAGGCCAGCCGGGCAGAGTTGCTATTGTTCCCGTATAGAGTTGTCTTGGCAGCCAACTAAATAATATCAGTTAGCAAATTATCAAAATTACTGAAAGGAGAAATTGCTTTTAAATGATCATTATACCAATTTATATTATATATATTTATATATATATTATATAGTATATATATACTTTCAATAATGAAGCTCTACTACAGGGTATTTAACAATCTATCACTGTTACTTTACCGTTGTCTTACATATCACTCATATTATTCTCGTCTCTGACATTCTCCTGTTCACATTTTCTTTTTCGAATGCTGTTTTGCACATAAAAATGAAAAATTCCCTTTATTTTATCAGAAAATTCAACGACTTGGTCATTTATATAGTTCATTTTACTTTTTCATCTGGCAGGATTATTATTCCAACCATATTTAAGTAATTGTTAGCCTTTAAGAACTCAAAGTTATTACAATGATTGGCTGAATAAGTATTAATTAAAAGAGTATTGGACATTTGCTTCTAAAGTTCAATAAAAGACAACAAGAGCGAACTGAGAACTTTATTTTAATTAATTAAAAATTAAATTGAAAACTTTCTTTGAATAATTATTTTATGACTATTTAATATTAATTATTTATTTATTTTATATTAAATTCAGACGTTTTCATTTCAGTTAAAAAATGTTACAAGTCTCTGATGAACTCTTGGAATATTAGATAAAGTAATTTATATATATATATTTAATTAATTATTTTATTTATATATATATATTTATATATTTTTTTTTTGACATTATTTAAATCGTATTTAAAACTTTTCGATGACTTCAAGATCCAGAAATATTTCAGACATAGAGAGTGATTTCTGTGGAGTATATTTAGCTATAGCTCAAAGCAAAGTCTGCAAGCTAAATTTATATATTTTTTTTGCTGTGGCCACCATTTAATTTGAAACTAAGTAAAAAAGACAATAGAATCTACCATATGATGTGTGTGTAACCAGGCGTGGAGATTCGGATATGGGTATGGGATTTGTGGGAGGTCGTGCCCAAGACGACAAATTGAGCGAATGGATGACAATTTCGATTTGTGTCGTAAAAAAGTGCAGTAAATGCGCTGCACTATGCAAAAAAAAATCCAGCTATGGCAATGGAATCCGAAATAATAGGGAATGTGGAAGGGAAGGGAGTGAAAGGATCTTACACATGTGCATGGATTTCTTATATGTATGTGGAGTATAAACATTTTTGTTGTTATGTTTTGTTTTCATTTTATCTGCCATGTTTATTTATTTTTATTTTGCCGCTGGTTGTCCTTCGTCTTGTTGTCTCGTTGTCCTGTCATTCCGTTGCTGCGTCTCGCTCAGTTTTAGTATTTCACTATCTTCAGCTATTTCTTATAGTATGTTTTTATTTATTTTTATTTCTTTTTTCGTTTTTTGTTTTTATATTTATTTTTGTTGCTTTTTTTGTGCAGTTTTTTGTTTGCCTTTTGCCTCTCTGCTCTCCATTTTGGACATTATGCTGTCCTTTTTGTCCTGGGCGTACCGAGAGCAAATGAAAAATAAGCTTTCAAAACATTTTGTGCCATTTAAAGAACAACAATTTTTGTTGTCTTTCGGCTGCTTCTTCTTCTTTTTCTGTTAGTTTGTTTTTGTTTTTCTTATATTACAACTTGGTCTCTTCAAAATGCTGGACATTGTTATTGTTGTATGAGTATGAGTATGTGTGTGTGTGTGAGTGAAAATCGTTTGTTGTGTGTCCAATTTGATTTTTATACCATTTTGTTGTTGCTTCCTCTTGGTGCCATAGAAGAAATGAGTTTTTCTTTCCAGTTGATGTGTTTAATGGCGTTTGCTTTTACAACTTTTCTTTTGCTATATCCTTTTGAGACATAGACAGACACACACACACACACACACACGCGTATATGCAAACAAACACAACCATTTATGCTAATTTTTATGTGTCATGCAAACGGCATATGCACTGAGAAAAATGTTTATAAGATAGGCAAGAGGAAGAGCTATTTACAGAGTATTTTATATTTTTTGTTCCATTTTTGTTACTTGGTTAGTTTTTTGTGTTTGTTGAAATCTAAAATACATATTAAATTTTACATTCATTTTAAATGCATACTTTTGGGTGCTGAGTAAATTGAATTTATCGCATTAAAAATATATTGATTGTTATCGATATACAACTCAGTGGGGTATTTTTATAAGTTAGCTGAGCTGGTCACACTCAAATAGAAGAATATGATGAAAGAAGATGCGTTTATAAAGAGAAGGAATAAGTTGTCTTGAATAATGAATAGCTTAACTATTTTTATTAGTGCATTTGGATTAGGTCTGCTGCTTAACTTGAGCTTTAGCTAAATGCATCTACACCTATTGCTATTACTGTGTTTGATGCTTTGGCTACTTTCACCATACCTATTACTGTAATTAAAAGTACAGTGAATTTAATCTGTGTGCGGCATGCAACGTTGTGGCAGCAGCTAGTAGGTTGTCGGTTACGCTTTTAAAGTGTTGAACTGCAAACTGAAAATGATTTAATTTCGCCGCATTTCGCAATTAACAGCTAAAGTCCTTGGAATAAAAGCAGCAGCAAACACTAATTGCATTCTTTTTCACGCCATTTTTTGCAATGTGTAGGTGTGTGTGTGTGTGTGTGCGCATTGGTCTGATAACTGGTTTTGCTCGGGCTGCAAATGAATCGCATAGAAAAAGCAAAACGCTGGCAGTAAACTTAATTAAGCCAACGCCAAAACTGCCTACGGGAGCCAGAGAGACAACTGAGAGAGAGAAACTGAGAGTGAGAGTACTGCTGCTGCTGTTGTTGCTCTTGCTGCTGCTGTTGCTGCTGTTGGCAGCATCTTTAATAAACCGTTGCGAATGGCCAAGCTGGCCGCAGGTAATGAAAATCCTGATGACAATTTTTAGTTTGTTGCAATGAAAACATTTCAATTGCGGTTGGAGCCCGGCGTTGTCCTTGCGGAAGTCGTTCCGCCTGATTGCCTGCCACGTCTGTGGCACTACGGTTAGTCTGAAATAGCAAAAGCAACAACAACAGCAACAACTGTAGCAATAGCAGCAGCAGTAACAGCAGTAGCTGCAGTTGGAACTGCAAACAAAGCGGATGAAGTCAATTCAAGTAAATGCTTTTCTACTTTTCTCCACTTTCCTTTCATCTGCCTTGTTGCTGCTTTCTTTTCCCCCTCTATTTCCCCTTTACTCATTTTCGCTTCCTTCTGTCTTCTGTATTTGCAACAATTGCAATTGTCATTACAGCTGTTGTTGCTGCTTTTCATGGCTTATTGTTGTAATTGCCGCACATTCTACTATGTTGCAGCTTGTGCTGCTCGTGGCAGGTGACGCAGTCGCTGCCTCTGACAATCATGAGCATTTCCCGTTACCATTACTGGACCACAGTCATTGCTTTCAGTCTACTTACAGGCAAGTACTGCTGCTGCTGTTGCTGCTGCTGCCCGACAATTAAAAATCTTATCAATTTAATTAATTTACATTTACATAAAATCTTTCTTTGCTAATGGGAAAATCAGTTAAAATTCGATAGTAACATTTCTGTAAAATTTAAATATTCTTTAATTAAACTTTGTATTAAATTGAGAGTAAATTAATTGCATTTTATTGAAAAGTCTTCTTAACAATTTATATTTCTATAGGAAATAAATAAATTATCAATTTTTAAAAGTCTTAATTTATTTATTTAACAACTTTTGCGTACGTCATTGTTTACAGTCCAAATCGGAGTGTTCCTAAAAAATCCTAAAAAATACCGCAATGGCGTTTTCTCTTATTGATGGTAATCGATAAATTTATGTACAATTTAAATTCACAGTTTGCATATTATTTATAAATTATAAATAAAATGTATATAAAAATAAAGTATTGCTTTGATTTCTCTTAAATATTTTTTATATTATCTTAAATATTTTGTACATTTTTTATGCTCTACCTATCTATCGAACTGTATTTGAGTGTTTTTTGCAGCACTTAGGAGACTGCATGCTGAAGTGGATCGTATGTACTTGGGGAATTGATTCGCGTTTCAATAAAATCTCTATTGCCAATCGACATGGCCATCGGAATAGGAATCGCCTGTCAATGGTTCATTAGATCCGCTTGGCTGAAAAATTGTGCTGCCAGAGCGAAATGTTGTATGTACCCTCAGTGAATTCTCAGGTTAGTTTACCCTGTACTGTCTTGAGTAAATATTGCCAATCTATCTACTGTAAAGCTGGAATTGAAATAGTTTCAATATGGTGTTGGAATATGTTTATTATCTTTTAAACGTCAGTAAACAAACGAAGACAATGAAAAGAGTTTAGGTCAAACAGTGTGGAAATGCTCGTAACTAAAGCAGATAAGGTAACCACAAAAGTGTAATAGAAGTGCAAAGGGCAGAGGAGCGATACCATGGTCATTTCAAATTAATGGTCTTTAAAGTGGTTAAGGCAAAAAGAATACGCTGTTTTCCTGCCGAACGGAAGTAGAACTCAAACGCCAAGCACGGGCTTCATTGAGGTTCTGCACAAAGAGCAGCAAATTTTATGAGTTTTCACAGTAAAAATAAGAAATTTTTAGCACAAAATTATATTGCAGCTACACAGGAGAAGAGCCACTGGAGATAGAGAAAAAAGAGAGAGAGAGTTGTGCATGTAGAGAGCATAGACAGAGTGTAGACATGCTGCCTTTTTTTGCGTTTTTTCCATTAAGTGCAAAAGGATTTTCATTCTCGCATCTTGTGCATAAAAGACTTGCATTGGCACACGCAAAACTCATTGTGAATACACTGTGAGAAATTGCAATTAACTAAAGTATTTAATTATAGAATAGTTAAACTGGGACTGTGATTTCATTAGGCGGGAATTATCCAGGAATAATACTTAAATTAACTAAATTATTTTTATTTCTAAATTATTTTTGCATGCACATGAAGTATTTGAATAATTGAATAATTGTAAAAATATATGTATACAATTTTATTTTATTTTTGTTTTATTTATGTTATTGACTTTTCCCGATCATTCGGCATAATCGTGAAACAATCTGTTAACTATTGCCTTCTCATTACATCACATAGTTGTGCTTAATTTTTTACAGTGTATGTAAGTGTGCTGCTGCTTGCTCTCTGTCCCCATATTTCTTGTTCTCTTTGTCTCTTCCGTGCGTGCTTTGTAAGGATATGCCAATTTATTGCACACACGAGTGCATTAGAGTTCTCTCCCTCTTCTCTGCTGGGCTCCCTTTCTCATTACTCTCTTTCTCTAACGTTCAACTGGTTTTTGGGGCACTTTCATCCTTGGCTAAAGTTTTTGTGTTCATTTGGCGATTGTGGCTGCTGCATGTCTGGCAGAAATTACTTAATCCTTGCGGTTTCTGGAGCAGCAAGTGCATGCCTCTGGCTCCCTATTTACCCCGTTAAAGCAATTGTAATTGGTATTTGTTGTCCATGTTGTTGCTGCTGTTGTTGTAACTGTTATGTAAGCAGCTCTCGAATTTATTTGCGCACTCGCTGTTAAAACCCTTTAAGCTGCCCTAGAGCCTCAGCTGTCCACATTGTCTGCATCAAATAGCTAACGGGTCGTTCTCGCAGCTCTCAGCAGCCATGCCCAGACAGACGACTGGTCAGGACAGCAGACGGACGGACTACCAACTGAACTGTCCAGGTTGGTGTACGTCTTTAAATATTTGCGCCGAGCATTTGCTGCTGCCATAGCCGTTTTTATTACCCCAAGAGACGCGCCTTGGTATCCTTTTCAACAGCATGCGTCCTACTACTCCCATGGTTGTCCTCCCTGCTGCTGCAATCCAGCTGAGTTGCATTCACGTCGCAGATTACAAATAAATTATCGCTTAATAGTCTTTTTACTAGGCTAGCTATTTGCTGCACTTCTTGTCCTCACTGCTGCTGCTAATGTTGTATTTGTTGCTGCAGTCGCTTTTGATCCTGGCTTCATTTTTATTATACGACTGCTCTGCCAGCACTTGATGCTGCTTTTTCATTACTTCGCATTTAAGCGTTATACTTCGTTAAAGCTTAAACTCACAATTTGACTATGAACTGCATAATGTTTGCAACTATATGATTCTAGATGATGATGTACTTACTTAACCTGATGTACTTCATCTGAATAATATAGCTCGAAAATGTAATTGATTTTCTTATGAATTACATTTACATTCATAATTCTTTTTGAATATAAAAATTCTATTATTATTATTCTCTCTGCTAATCATCGTGAGACAGTTTCAGCTTTCGATGATGATGATGATGATGATTCCAACTACTACACTATAGAGTTCTTCAAATCAGAGTGTTTATAAAAGTCCAATTAATATTTTAAATGTACAATACATTGATTATAAATACAAATATGTTTTGTATATTTAATAATAATTTTTGATGAATGCATTCATGTTAGAACAGTTCTAATTATATGAATGATTTTTACAATGGCAAACTTTGCATATCGGTTTACACAATATTCTTTGTGAATTCTATTAAATTCTATTCAATTTCAATAGATTCGATTGAACTGAGCTTGTAAGCTAATTGAAGCAACCCTCTACTATCTACATATACTTCGATTTTGATCTCTTTGCAGACAATTGAAAAGCAATCTTTGATTCCAAATAAGTATTCTAAATGGTTGTTATTCTTCTGATACTTCTACTTATCATACTTCCCCTGTACTATCTCTACTAATTAAAATTGAACACATGGGGTAGTCGATATTGAAAAATACCCCACTGTGCCATAAATTGTGTTGTGGACAGGACATAGAGCAAACTAAGAAGCTGCCAAGTGTTTTGCTTTAAGGAGAGCATTAAAAATTAAAATTGAAATTAAAATTGCTGCAGTCTAGTGTAGACTGCGTCAATGGATACTTAAATCGTAAACAAAAATCCATCTCGTTCTGTCAAGGACTGTAATTGATATGCAATCTGAGTGTTGAGGGGTGTGCTGCCCTGCCAGTGGTGTGACTGAATATGTATATGCTGAATGCGGTTGAATGGGGGCCACAGTTGGACCCATTAACACATGCCTCAATACACAGTAACACATCAATACAGCCACACACACACTTACATACATGCATGGCACCCAGAGCAATGCAGGGCGCGCATTTTTGCAGCCACAAACTTGCGTATGCAAAAAGGAATTGCAATTGAATTCATTGAATTCGATTTAAAAACGAAATGCAAACCGAGACGAACAGGCATAGATGAGGCCATAGAGGCCAATGCGGTTAGTGGGGTATGCGGCACTAGCAGATGCTCTATGGAAAATATTTGATTTGCTTTTGAGTGGCATCAATGCCAGATTTAAGAGATACTTACGTGTGGTGCTTGATATGATCTGCTTTTAATATAATATCATAGTATCCATCGATCCATTCCGGTTGGAAAAGTCGCACACTAGATGGAAAGTGCCTCTTGCTGAATCTAGTATACCCCATTAATATGCGACAGTGGGGGCAAAAGCACATTTAATGGCACTTTTGCGGTTAGCAGTTGATGCGGTTGTTATTATTGTTGGCCAAAAGCCATTGTATATTGAATTGAAGCGAGTGAAACGCGTTCGGGTTGTGTGGCATATTATATCGTAGTATTTATTAATGAGTTTTAATTGTATTGCATACTTACAGGCTATTTACACAGTTAGCTTTTGTCGCGGCTTATGAACTAGGTTAAGTTATATCGAGTGACATACATATAGTACATATACAATATCAGTTTTGTAGTTGTGTTTGCTATGCTGCTTCCTCTTGTAATTGTAAATTCTCACGTGCATTTCAGTTGCTTAAAGCTAGAAAATGTTTACACAAAATATTTGAATAAAGTCGAAAATAAAACGTATAAATATACTGAGGGTGAGGGGAGGGCGATGTCTGCTGCCTGATGCCTGCTGCCTAGGGGCTGATGGCGGCGGCGCTTCCCACAGCTGTTGTCATGCCTGTCGCCATTTTGTAGCGCGTCAACTTCCTGGCGCCATATTGAAATGTCAGCGGTAAAAATAGCCACTGGGCGCTGATGGCAGCCGCCGCTGCGGTTGCCGCTGCCAGCAGCAGTTGAGCACCGATCAGAGCAATGCCTGGTGCGGCTGCAGGAGAGACATGACAACGACAACATTAATTATTATTTTTGTACACTATTATAAATTGTCCAAATATGCAACCACTGTGTGTGTGTAAACATTTATTTTTAATTAGCAGCCGCCACACGCGCATCACTTTTGGCGGTGACTGTAATTGCGGTC
The DNA here is from genome assembly GCA_035045005.1 of Liodrosophila aerea. Classification (NCBI taxonomy): domain Eukaryota; kingdom Metazoa; phylum Arthropoda; class Insecta; order Diptera; family Drosophilidae; genus Liodrosophila; species Liodrosophila aerea. The sequence goes on from JAWNNL010001491.1 coordinate 61,991, forward strand.
GAGTGCATTAAGAGTGCACACTCTCGATATGCAAATACCACTTATATATGTTATACTACATGCCACTCACCCGACTTGAACAGCTTATCGTTCTTCAGATCGATATCGTCTCGAAACAGTGGCGCATACTGTATCGTATCCCTCACCAGCTTTGGATAACTCTCGATCTCTGCCACACAGCGCAGCTCCAGGCCCAAACGATGCTGAGTGAGGACACGCAATTGCTGTGCCTGCTGCTGCCGCTGTTGTTGCAACTGCTTTAGCTTCAGCTGGTGATAACGCGGCTCATTTGCATAGAAGTTGAACTGCGATACAATGCGTCGCATATTGTAGTCATGTGCCGTAATTGTGGTCTCAACTATAGGCTGCAGTTCGCTCTGGTCCACCTGAAAGAAAGTGTTGCAGGTGAGTGTTAATAAACCGATAAAAAAGAATTAAGAGAATAAGAGTTCGAGTACACACCCTCACGTCATTTATGTACCAGGTAATTTTGGTCAACAGACTGGAGAAGTCGGTGCTGCAGTTGACCTGGACGAAATCATCGAGACGGTACTCCGAGTGAAAGTTGCTGATGAGCGGATTATTCTGTGGCAGAGCTGGCAAAGATAAGTACAAGAAAAAATACGCATTAAACGGAGAAGTACACTGAGCGAAAGAGATCTAGTTGTAGGTAAAACTACATATTAGAGGAATGCATGTATATCTAGGTATAACTACATTTTGGAAAACAATGCTAAATTGTAGAACGCTGTTCTTAATTCACGATTCTTGCTGAGTTCGGAATTTAAAAAAAAAAAAATGAATATAATTGTAGAACTTTATTTTTAATTCTAGATGTTTGCTAAGTTCAAAATTTTTAAATAACGAAAATAAAAACTTGAAAAATATTTAGAGTCAACAGTTGTTGGTATTTACTGATACCTATTTATTAATATACTTTTTGACATTATTGTTTTAAAATTATTTTATAGTAAGCACCAAAAAGGTGCAACTATTACTCCTATTATTCTTTCTAGTTTATTACTAATGTTTTCGACTATTTAAGCTAGCTTGTTTTATCTTCTTCTGCTGACAAGTATTTAAAGATCTTAATACTTAATACTCAATCTTAATCTGAGCTAGAATCCACTTGAGAATTATTAGAACTAAATGCAGAATTTTCCTACTTAATTTAAGAAAAACACTCTATTATTAATTATAATTCCTGTTAAGATGGGGATGTTTAAATTTAGTTTAGGCGGACTTTTTCTTCTAGGTGTACAATGAGTGAATATCCTATAGCATAAGGAAAAACTTTGATATTTTATTAAGATATACATTTAGTAGAGTAAACTCAACTCTCTATAATTCACTAGATGCTTTAGTCAACTCTCAGACGTTTAAGAGCTTATGAATGATGAAAGAACTAACGGAACTAGTTCGGCTCATACAAACATATGTGTGTGTGTGTGTATGCTGTGTGTACTTATACTCGTGACATTCCTTGGGCTAATATTAAATGTGCATTAAACATGCAAATTGTGCACCTTGTTGCCTCAGTGGCTGCTTGTGTTGTTTCTCGTGCTCTTGTTGTTGTTTATTTAACAACTTCTCTATTTGCTTTTGATAAATTTTTAAAAATATTTCAGCAGCAGCAGCAGCAACAGGAATAGCAGCAGCGCAGCAGCACCGCTGGCAAAAGTTGTACCATGTACGCAGCGCATCTACAAGATATTTATTTTATATCAGCGGAAAAATAGATGATCATAAAACACATGCAGAGAGGACGACAGACAGCAAGACAGCATAGTCAGGACGCGCTGCTGAAAACATCCTGCTGTGCATGTGTGTGAGTGTGCGCGTGTGTGTGTGAGCAAAAGTAAAAGCGAAATAAAAACAAGAAAAAAGCCGTACATACATATGTGCTTTTGGTAGGAAGGGGAGTGGAAAGGAGCGGCGAAGACACACAAGGCACTCGGCAGCGGAGCTTTTCATTTTAGCGATATCCTTTTTAAGCATAAAGTGCTGCCGTAAATCACAGAGGCGCACACCAATACACTCGCACACTCGCACACCCGCAGACTCGCAGCAGTAGAGCGCAGGCAAGCGCGATTCCTGTTCACCATTTTAGCCACACTGTGCGAGCGTGTGCACTTAGAAAAAACAGCATAGTGAAGATAACAATTGTTGGTATTAGAATTTGTGTTGTTTGGAAAAACTTAAATGCAACTAGAAAATGACTTGATTTTACTGAAAATGTATTTAAACTGTTGTCTACTTAGTGGTTACGTTCCACTAGGCTAAAAGAGCCAAATAAAAAAGAATTGTGAAAGCATTTTCAGTGTACCTTCTCGAATGATCATTCGAAATGTGGCAATTCGCCCCGAATGAATTTACCAGTCACATGTAAACGTACTCAAATTATTTTCATGGAAGGGGTCAAAGGGGTCAAACGGATGTTAATCAAAATAAATTACAAAAATTGTTAATTATTACAAAAAAGTAATGCGTTTTATATGTAGATATAGTTTTTTAATCAGATTTAGTTTCACTTTGATTTGAGCGCACTTTGAGTTAAATATTTCAATCTTTGCTTGACTTTAATCACCATTAATTTGCAGCTTAGTATAGTCATAGTTACTATGTTTTTTTCAGAGTGTATGTGCATCAGTGTGTGTGTGTGTGTATCTGTGGCTAGGGATGCGAATCACATGCATCTCTTGGTTACATTTTATGAAAACGTTCAGCCATAGCCCAGCGCTCGCTCGCTCTTGTTCTCGTCCTCGTCCTCGTCCTCGGTCTCGTTGCTTGTTCTGTTTCGCGAAATACATCCTGCTGGCGCTGTGCTTATCCTGCGCGCGTGTTGTTGGCCGCTGCAGCTACTTTGCGCCCGCAGTCAGCTGCACACGTATAAATATATGCATGTTGTTGCTGCTTGCAGTTTTCTTCTGCTCGTGTTGTTTACCATTAAAATATCACGGAAATTACACATTTTACTTGGTTTATGCTGTGTGCAGCGCCACTCCACACACACACACACACACACACACAGTGGAGTATTGGCCATGGATAGTGGGTAAATATTTGCTTAACATACACACACACACACTGCCATAACCACACTGCCACGCCCACATTAAGTACTTTAATTTAAGACAAACAATTGAAAATTACATGGCATCACTCATACGCCCCCAGTAAGGCTCACTTACCTTCCACGCTCATGTTGGCGGAGCGTGCTGTTAGCTCGAAGTGGGGCGCATCGCCGGATACCTCGCACCTGTAGACGCCCGATGATTTGACGCCCAATAAATTAAGGTCCACACGACACATGGACTCATTGCATTCGAAGCTATCATCGATCAATTGCACGCCCGGCACAGGGAACTTGCGGAAAACAGTCTGCATTAGCGGCGCATATCTGTGGCGGAAAGGGAATACGATAGTAAAAAGGGTTAAGGCAAAAGGTTTCCTCTAAGCGTTTTTGGCCAAATGGGCCGCAAATTGCGCCAGCTTCCATTTTGGTGTTTTGCCTTTTTAGAGCATGGTCAGCTGATAATCGAGCCATCGGCCTTTTGGCTAAAAGCTTTCAAGCCATAAACCGGACCAGGAAATGGAGATTCCATTCTTTTTTTTCGCTTTATACCAAGTGGCTTACATGCACTCAAGCTCAACATCACTCTCATGCTCTCTTTCTGGGATGCTGTGGGAGATTTTCTTCAATTTGTTTTGTATTGTAGATTGTTGCTCATTAATCCCTCAAAATACGTATTGAATCGTTGTGTGTAAAAATCTACAACAAAAGTGTTCAAGTGGAAAACTTGTCCGAAACTCAACGCGAGAGCCACAATAAAAATGGCCTAGGCACATAAATAAACAAGCGTGTTGGAGCACGAAATGGTAGACTTGCAAATACCCTGTAAAATTTTGAATATTTTAAAATAGTTTTTAATTATAATTTGGTCCAGACTCTAGATGAATATAGTGGTATTAAGGGTACTTTAAATTTTGATTCAGCTGCCATTCTATGCTGTTAAGTATTTTTTAGGTCTACCTACATTCAAAATTTTAATGAGTATTTAAGGGTTTACTTAAATTTTGTGGCATACCTTGCGGCTGTCTGTTATATAGGGCATAAATAGCTGCCAAGGGGCAATACAACATAAAATCGTTGCCTACTTTTGTGGGCTGTTGTAGTGTTGATAAGTCGCTTTGTGCGCTACTTGTTAATAGCTGTTAGCCAGCCGTTTGTTGCTTGTCTAACGGGGGCACTGAGGTAGGGGGCGTGGCACGAATTATTTGCGGCTTAGTCGCTGGCTGCTGCGGCAGCAAATCAACAAATTTGATAAGCAATATAAACGCACCCTTCGCACCCCCACTCCACGCCCTTTGTGGTGCTCTCTAGCTCGTTACAAGGGATTTTTGTGGCAGCTATTACAGACTGTCTGTCTGCCTGTCTGTCTTGTGTACTTAATGCCCGTTTTTTTGCTAGTAGCCAGCATTAGTTTGCTCACATTTGATGCGCAAAGCTCAATATGTACTCGTAACAATACGCATTGTTGTAGATAAAATAAATCAACATTGATCTTAAGGCTTGACAAAAATTATGTTTCTGTCATTTATTCTAGTTTATAGCTTGGTAAATACATAAGAATTGTGAAGTAAAGTGTAGTACTACTTTCACTTCCACTTTTCACATTTTGGAGCTAATTTAAAGTTGACAAGCATTACTTTCACTGCGCAAATATTCCTCCTTTTGCATACTGTACTTTAAGTCAAATTACTATAAAAACTTTATGCTTTTGATTTTTGTTCTTTGCTATGTAATTCCGAAAAGGAAAAGTTGCAAAAAGCCTGCATTTTAATGCATATTCGCTTGCATGCATGTACAGCATGTTTGTGAGCTTCAAGTTTTGTTTAAATTTATTTTTGCATTTGCAATTGGCTTCCGTTGACTTTCATGTACTTCAGCTGTCTAATTAAAACTTCCGCCAAACAAGGCCGCCCCTCCCCTCACTCCCCCAATCCGCATCCCAATTCGTATTTTCCACACGTACATGTACAGTGTCTGGCTGCAGTATCTGTCCCTGCGTCAGTTACAGTGGGGTTGCTGCCACACTTGAGCATGTGTGTGTGTGTGTGTGTGTGTGTGTGTGTATGTGTGTGTGTACATTGCACCTAAGCGCTGCTCATTCTCATTTTTAATTAAGCAAAACGCGAAGCAGTCACTTGAGATTTTTCATTAAGTTGAAGCTTATTGCAGTGCAAATACATACTACTACTGCAGCTGTTTCTATAAACATATCATAGTAATAATCATAATGAGCACACACGATAATGACCATTCTAATGATAACCATAATGAGCTACAACAAAAAGTTATCCACAGCACTAGATTATACTACTTTCATTTAAGACACTAAATTGTTTAATTTTATTCAATCTAACATATTAGTCTTTGTAGTATTTGTTTCATTACTTTAAGAAAAATATTTATTGAATTTCATCTTTATACTTATTAAACTCTTACTATCAGGCATGTTCCGGTTTTCACTTCCACTTGTCAGACCCTGTACTTTAAAAAAGTACAAAAGCGTCTATTAAGTTTGTGCAACTCAGAAATGTATGTAACAGGCAGAAGGAAGCGTGGCAGACCCCAGAAAGTATATATATTCTTGATCAGGACGACGAGCTGTGTCGATCTAGCCATGTCCGTCTGTCTGTCTGTCCGTCCGTCTGTATGAACACCTAGATCTCGTAAATTGTAAGAGCTAGAAACATCATACTTGGCAGTTAGATGCCGCTTTAATGTAGGCAGATCAAGTTTGTGTTAGATTTTTGTTATCTCCCCCCTCCCCCAAAAACCGCGAAAAACCACCACACCCACAATTTTAAAGATTGGCATAGCGACATATCTCCGACCAGTACATTTTGCTATCGTCGGAGATATATCGTCGTAATATTATCTACGATAAATATTATCTCCGATCGGAGATATGTCGTCGGAGATAAGTCGTCGGAGATATGTCGTCGTAATATTATCTCCGATAAATATTATCTCAGAACGGAGATATGTCGTCGGAGATATATTAGATACTATCTCCGATCGGAGATATGTCGTCGGAGATAAAAAACGACATATCTCCGACAGCAAAATGTACTGTCGCTATGCCAATCTTTAAAAGTCGTCGGAGGTATGTCGTCGTAATATTATCTCCGATAAATATTATCTCCGATCGGAGATACGTCGTCGGAGATAAGTCGTGGGATATATGTCGTCGTAATATTATCTCCGATAAATATTATCTCCGATAAATATTATCTCAGAACGGAGATATGTCGTCGGAGATAAGTCGTCGGAGATATGTCGTCGTAATATTATCTCCGATAAATATTATCTCCGATCGGAGATATGTCGTCGGAGATAAGTCGTAGGAGATAATATCTCCGACGCAGATCTCATCGGAGATAATATTTAATATATCTCCGACGCGGATCTCATCGGATATATGTCATTTCAAAAGATTAAAATTTCCGTACTAGCCAAGGGGGAGCATGCACATAATGCATGTACAAAAGTGTGTGTGCGTGGTTGCGTCTGACATTGCGATGTGCGTGTGTGTTTGTGTGCATTATTAGTATTAGCTGCTGCAAAGGAAAGTACAGGGTCTCCTACTGTCTGTTGCATCGGACTGTAGCTTTCTGAGTTTTTTTTCTATATATATTTATTGATCTTTTAAAATTCGCTTCCCTCCGAAGAGGAAAATTCTTTGTATATATTTCATATTTATGTATTTAATGCATCGCTAGGAACGTGGTATCTAAATAAAACAATTTTAAAATCGATTTTATTGAGTAGATATATATGGATTGCTATGAAAATATCAAATATATTTTCGAATTCGATATTCGATATTTTCGAATTCACTTAAGCTCGTCAAAAAGTAATTAGCAAAATTTAAGTGAAAACCGGAGCATGCCTGTATAATATGAATTTAAAGTGGTTGAGTTGATATTCTTTGTCATAGTATACTCAATTTGCCGTTTAGTAATCAAGTTTTGTAATATGCAGCGTGCGTATGAGTGATGTGTGCAACACCGTCAGCCATAAAAGTATTCAGCCCAGCCGCAACGGGAATATTTTATACATAAGAAAATATATGTATGTATATAGTGTGTATGGTCGAGGACATTTAAATTAATTTGCCATAGCATAAACGAACCGACGCAAATTAATTTATTTAATAATTAATTAGGCAAGAAAGTCGCCTGACAATGAACATATTTATGTGCGGCAAATATGTGTGCCAGTGTGCGAGTGTGTGTGCGTGCGTATGTGTGTGTGTATGTAAGTGAGGTTATGGTAGCGGTTTGAGCTTGAAACGACCCTCACGGCCATGGCACAGATTTCAATGCATTTGACAGCTGTGCAGCCTCGCAGAAATAACAAAAATAAATACCATAAATTATAAAAGCATACAACGAGTGAGTGAGGGAAGGAGGAGAGGGGAAGAGAGAGAGAGGAACGGGGTGAGCTATAACAGTACTTACCTAAAAAACTCGCCATCGTTTTTGTACCACTTAACCGAATTTAACGTGTGACCACTTATGTCATAGCTGCAGGATAATGTCACGTTATCACGAAAATCAACAATTTGTGGTACTTTGATGCCAGTCACGAGTAGACACTGAATGCCCCGCATAACTGTCCCCAAAAAAGAGAAAGAGAAAATACATTACATAAGCTGTAAAAGGGAGAGCTACATACTATATATAAAAAAAAGGAGAGATACATACTATATATAAAAGAACAACCTCAAATGAATGAGATAAAAAAATCTGTCATATAAAAATGTTGCATAAAAAGAACATAAAGCAAACTGTTTTGCATTTAATTTTTTAATCCTGCTTCAGCTCTGAACTTATACATACTATGTGTATCAAATTGATAACTCGAATGATGTTGTGCTACAAAAAACTGGACAATTTCTTATGTAATACACATATGATTGGTAGACACTGTTAATTGCTGCAATCATCAGTGGTGCATATTTAGGTATATTTGTTCATGATTTTAAATTGAGAAGCAATTATTTGAATAATATTTAGATGGTGTACAAACCCTTAAAATATAGTGTAAGAATATGTTGAATTTTTAACAAACAAATGAAAAATAATTTAATAAATATATATTTGAAAAAATTTCGATGGAAATATTTTATAGCTTTCGAGAAGCAGATTCTATAAATTCAAAGTATAAATTAAGTAAAAAATAAGTTAAATTTTTGTTTTTATTATTTTTTTAATTCTAGGAACGATTAAGTGTAGGTCGTGTAACTCTAATGAATTAATCACTAGTGCCACAGAAACCCCCAGAGATTTTGTTTTTATCTGGTTTGCAAATCTCTCAAAACAATATTTGATAGAATTTTCAAACTGCTTTTGTTCTGAAGTAAAAGTTTCCATGGAATAAATTGAAAGTTTTGACTTAATATACATTTAAATATTCTAATAATAAAATAATCATATTTTTATAATAATATTTGAAAATTATGGCATTAAGTTCAAATTATAAAAATGAATGCCACGAGTTTTATAACAAAATTTAAACTTTAACTGTATCAAATTAAATTGCAATTAAATTATATAACAATTAAATGTTTACATTCAACACTTTAATGCCCAAGTATTTATATGTATTCAAGGCAACTGCGAGCAATTAGCATAAAGGAAATTCTGCAAAAGAAACGAAAAGCAACGCAAATGAATTGGGGAGAAAAACCAGACAAGTTGTAGTGCGAAAAAACTGACGCACAACTCCTAATTGAATGAACTTGTAAAAATGCACAACATCTAAATGACACAGCAGCAACAAGAAAAGCAACAGCAACACCAGCAGCAGCAGCACCATCAACAGTGTCTGCTAAACGTTGCCCCAACAACAGTAGCAGCAACAACATCAAGTATTAAACCGCGCGTGGGGTTTTTCACAATTTACAGAACGTTTTTAAGCGCACGCTTTTAACAGACAGACAGACGAAAGCCCGGAAAAGCGTAAAGAGTGAAAAGAGCTAGCAAAAAAAAAGTGGTTAATATCATTAGTTGCAGTTGAGTTTTTCTGTTGGTGTTGGGTTGCAACTGCTTATTGCAGTAAATGCCAAACGCGTTTGCCGTACGTCTGCCAGTATTATTGTTGTTATTTTTGTTGGGAAAGTTGGGCGAAATTTCCATAATCTTGGCCATGTTGCTGGCTGCACTGTGCAGCATGATAAGCAACAATTTTGAGGCAAACACCCCAATGGAAGGAGAGAGAGGAGAGTGAGCGCGGCGACAAGTTGCGACTTGTCTGCATAATTTTAGCTGGCACTGTTGCTGTTGGAGTATTCGCTGCTGCTGCTCTTTGGCGTTGCAAATGGCATTAGACAACAGCAGCAGCAACAAGCGGCACTCGTGAATTTCATTTGTTGCACTTTACAGTTGAAATAACGGCAAGGTGTGACAGCGAGAAGTTTGAAGGGGAGGGGAGGGGGCGCACAAGTTTTGCTAAATATTTCTCAAATTAATGCATACGCCTAGAGTTGCAGTTGCTGTGATTTTGCTGCTAGCAAATATTCAAATACCTCGCGACAGATTGACGTCTTCGAAATCTGAGCTCAACTTTTGTTTGACAGCAAATGATGACAACAGCAACAAGAACAAACTACTGCAAACTTGTTTAAAGTTTCTATAGGCAAACAAACAAGTGAGAGTTGGCAGGCATTGAGACTGAGACCCAGACTGAGTCAGAGTTAGACTTGAGGGTTTGAGCCTGACATGGGCAAAGCTGCTGACTGGCAGCAACATAAAACAACAAACTGATGCAGCAACTACAATGGCAAACACGTTGCAAATGGCAGCGGTAACCGCAGCTTAATGACAGGCTCACACACACACACACACACACACACACACACACACTCGAGAGAGAGAGAGTCATGTAGTTGCATTGAGAAAAAGTTCACCTGCAGCAGGCAAAGGCATGACAGCTGTAGCTGTGGCCAGGCAACTCTGTATGTAAATAATAAAAATAAGTACATCAAATACGAGCACACACACAGCAGCAACAGCAACAGCAGCAGCAGCAGTAAGGAGGCAACTTGCTTTTTCCCTTTTCACGGCAATCAACGCACTTGAACAAAGTTTTCTGCCTAACAACGACAACGACAAGACCGCAACAACAACAACAACAACAACAGCAACAGCAACAACGACAACGACAACTCCATTGCCAATTCAAGACATCAATTTGGCTCATGTTGTTGCCAGCTACAATTGTCTGTATGTACTTTGTGTACATGCAAAAAAACGGCTTTTTGATTTAAGTAATGCATTTTATTTTAATAGCAAAACAAACTCAAATTAAGAGTCTTTAAAAGAATGTGAATCTAACTATAGTATAACTAAGTGGGGAATATTTCATATGATTTAATTTATTAAATTCAATTTATGATAAATTGATAAATAGTTAATTTCATCTAAACTTGAATTGCATATTTTAATTCTACTTTATAAGTTTAACCATACACTACTTATGGTACTCTTAGCATCCCAAAAGTATGCAATGAAATTTAGCTGAAATTGTCCAGAGAATGGAATTGCGAACAGGACTGATAATCTTTTAGATAGCCAATGACATTTGAAAAGCTTTCTTTGCAAGACCTAAAATCAGAATTGTTTATTAAACTACCTATACATTTGCTTCAACTAAATTATATTATTTAAAATAATTTCTTTTAATTTAAAAATATATATTTTGGCCATTGTTGTTAGTGCTCTAGCTTTTTAACTGTATTATTATATTATATATTCAACTTAATAAATGAAAAAATTAAACATTTTAAAAATATTTCGTCCCAATTTGTATTGTCAAGGCCAGCTCAAACAGTTGCTGCTTATTTTTCTCTGTGTATACCTTAACCTAGAGGTAAGTACGCCTGCTTGTCTGTTGTACTGTCTGCCCTGTCACCCTGTCTTTCTGTCTATCTGTTTGTCTCTTTGCTGTTGTCTCAGATTGTTGCACAGCTGTTGTGCTCCACTTGCGGTTAACAAGGTTGAAAGCTGCACGTCGATGAAAATGCCTAAAGAAAGTCAAGAGGCAGTTTTCCTGTTTCATTCCTGCTGCTGCTGCCGCTGTTGTTGTTGTTTTGCAATTTTTCATTTAAGGATAAGTGGAAGCAGAGTTTGCTGGCGCTTGACTGGATAATGCAAATTGTATAGGCAAGAGAAATCTGGAAATTGTGAGTCCTCAGCCCTCAGTCTTCAGCCCACAGCTCTCACTGATAATGCTGCAATTTAAATCCGGCTGGAAACATTCACTGCTTACGATAAACGCCAGCACAAAGAGCAGACAAATCTGTCCAGGCCAAAGGAATAAAAAAAGTAGGGAGAAGAAGCCGTAGCAGTAGCAGCGGCAGTAGCAGTAGAAATGCCAAGCATCTATAATTTGCATATAAATGCGACAACAACGCTTCCAGCCACACACAGTCCACTAGCACAGTGGGTGGAAAACGGTTTGTTTTGGTACGCATTGGACTGGCTCGGGTTTTTGGAATTGTTGTTGCTGTTGTGGTTGTTGCTGGGAGTTGAACTTGTGGCAAAGCGAACACAAATAAAGATGCTAATCTCAACAAAGCGTACTTGCGCTGGCAGCAGCTAAATGGCTCACAAAACGAGCAGAAAAAAATCGACAGCAAAAAAAATTGGAAAATAAAATAAATAGATGCCGCTACTACTGCTGCTGTCTGGGCAAACTATGAGACTAGCCAAAGCTGAGATTCTTCAGCTATTTTCTTGTTTTTTTTACTCTCTTTTTTGGTGCTGGTTTAAATCGCATTTGGTATGCAACAGCAGAGCAGCTCTGGCTGGCATAACAACAACAACAACGACAACTATGCAAAAACGTCAAAGTTTAAACTTGATTTTCCACATTGGCTGCGGCTTTCAGTTTTCATCTTATAGTTTTCATCTTCGTCTTACGGCTTAGTTCTTCGAACCAGTCAAATTAGTGTCAATTTTTGGCCACATCACAGTTGAAACTCTTGGCTTCCAGTGGGGAAACTCTTGATACATACAGCATATGTATATGGTGGGAAAACATCGTTTACTCAACACACACACACACACACACACAAACACTTAATAAAACTGAAGATACTTGTTAAATAGGCAATTTGTTTAAATAAATTTTATGGCACTCGTGTAGTACTTGCCGCTCGGCACTTGTAGCCAAATATTTATATAGTATGTCCTGGCAAATGTCCTTGCCCAGACATCGTCGTCTCGTTTCAGCTGTTTGCAGTAAATTTGCGAAGCGTCTATAAATTTTAGAAAAGTGCAAATAAAATATAGCGCAAGTTTTTTATGCCTGCTGTGTGGGCTAAATCCTTTAAGGCGTACTCCAAAATGAAATTGTCACATTTATGTTTGCTTTATGTAAATTTGCAGCTTGCTTTCTCTCTATCTGCCTTTTGCTGTTTGTCAACTTTGAAATTGAATGTTGGCCAAAAGAAAGAACGTCAAGGCTCAAGGACTTCTTGAAGAATGCATGAAAAATTTAACAAAATTTATTGACTCTATGCTACATCCGAGTCAGTCGTGAAGTAGCTTATAGACTTGTGTTTGTCTATTACATTCAAATTATTTACATAACAATTATTGCGACTGTTTTCTTTATTTACATCTTGGCTAAATATTTGGAATATACTTCTCTGAAGGAAAAATACATTTTATCGACAACACAAGCAAATTCTCAATTGGGTTCATCAGATTAAAATTGTGGGGAAAATAAGATTCTTAATAAAATAATTATACTAATAATAATTGGAGTTAAATATTTTGCATTTTTGGTGTTTAAAATGATTTATTTTACAACATTTCAGTATTGTGATTATCAGGAGTTCAATTTTAATAACGAAAACGACTTGAAAGATTTTAATAAAATTAGTTTATTTTGCACATCTGTATTATTAATTTATATTCTTAATATTAACTGGCAGCCCAACTTGGCAGCCAAATAAATGAATTTAAATGGAGTACAACAGTCACTAATTCCCTTTATAAAACTCATAACTTTCATTTGTATTAGTATCTTTAGTTCAAGGATAAACTTTAGCAAGGCAAAATCTTGAAAATATTGCGTACTTTTATATTGCTTTTATTTGTCAAATAAATTTCAGAATGTAATAGATTTAAATTTGCGTCCCCTTCTTGTAGTTCTACTACTATTATTATAGTTTCTTGTCTGTTGCTAGTTTAGCTTTTGCTGTCAACTTCGTTCTTCGTTTAAAAGGGCTGAAAAATTGCACTTGGAAAGTGAAAGATGTTGGCAACAACAAGAACAACAAGTGCAACAGACACTGTAATAGAAAATCCAATTACTAATGCATTTTGGCCAGTTGAGTGTTTTAATGGAATTTATTTTCCTTTATTTCTGCAAGTTTGTTTTGGTCTCCGAACTGAAGTCAAACACAAAGTTAATAACAGCAATAAAAATAGCTTAAAGTCGAATAATATGAAACATAATTTTAATGATTTTTACGATTGAATCTGAGGTCTGGGTCAAATAATTGAAAGTGTATTTAAAAAACAATTTAGTGGCATGCTAAAAATTTGCATAAATTTATGCGGTCTCTCCTTTGGCACTTTGTGTCCTGTGCTCTTTCTCTGCTGTGTCTCTCCCACTTTGAGCCATATTTACATACGGAGACGGCCAAACAAAAGGCAAAAGCAACAAACACATTTATTGCTATGCTAATTTTGAGAATTTTTGGGTCAGCAACAACTACAACGGCAACAAAAGCCAAGTGCACAAAAGCGCAAAGCGGAAACGGAAATGCCTAAATGACTTTTCATGGTGTCGCTCGTTGATGGGCCACGGCCCACTGACAGCAGGGGTGTGCGGGGTCAAGGCTGTTGTTGTTGTTGCCCCTTTTGGCGTCCTATTACTGCTGCTTGTGCTACTGTATGTTTGTGGCAACCACAAAGTTGCCCACGTCGTCGACTTTGTCGTAAAAAGGTTGGGCCGGCTTTAAAGGGATTAAAAGCAAAAGGCAATAAAATGAAAAGTTTCAAATATTTTTTATTATTATTATTACCGAGCACGCAGTCACAGTCCCAGTCACAGAGCCCAGGCATAAGCATAGTTTAAAGCTGTCTCTCTTCAGAAAACTTACCCAGCAGCATGTGGATGCTCAGCTGCAGCAGCCACTGTATATAATCCATTGTCCTTTCGCCTTTAAGAGAAACTTTCAGTCGAGCATATTTCTAGTTTCGCTTTCCGAGTATCATGATGCTTAAACTTTGGTCATACTCATATTACTTGGCACTCGATTATGTAGATTGCTTCGCTTATCGATAAATGTCATTTGTCTCATGTGCGAATTGTCCCAGCAATAACTTTAAGTTCCAAACGGAAGGAAAAAAAAAACAGAGGAAAATACGTTATTCGCTGTGGACAGGAGAATTATTTTTTATATTTTTTAGCGACTGGGTTTTAAGGTTATTAAATTTGAAAACTTTTTTGGCGTCAAAGTCCGACGTCCTATGCAGTGGCAGCCCACGCTCATACACACATAACTCACACACATACACACACACACACACTGTGGCTAGTGCCTTGATTGTGTTCGACTTTCAAAAAGTTTCGCTTTGACTTTTTTATATCCTCTCTAGCCTAGATACAGTGAGAGGGAATGTATTGAAAAGCTACAACGATAGGTTCTTCATTTCAATTCCAATTTGAAGCCAACGAATCTACCTTTTTGAGTTAGAGAGTATCTACTATACTTAATTAATTTTCAGCTTTAGTTGCTTACTTAAGGAGATCCTCATAAAACGAAGCCTTGAGATGGTTAGATTAAACAAATCTAACATAATCTAAAACCCTAAATTACATTAGGCAACTAATTTTATAATTTTAAATTAAATTTCAATATTTGACATTCAGTTATAGTCATTAGATGGACTTGATGCAAGTCGTCAATAAAATAATTCTGATTTATTGAATTCTGAATTTGTTTTTTTTTCTATTTCACAGCTTAAAATGTCAAATAATTATTTGTTAATTTTCCATGTATTTACAGGGTATTTTTAAATCCATAACTTCCACTTTTCATCGCCGTCTGCCTCTATTAAAGTTTTTTCTTTATGTTTGTTGCTATATTTTCGCCTGGCCAGTGCATTTGTTTATTGTCATTGTCAGCGTTATTTAAACGCTGACAGTTTTCCAAAAGAAAAAAATAAAGACCAAAGTTTTACTGTTTCCATTTTTTTTTAGGAAAAATGAAATTGTGGCAGACTGTAACTTTGTCTGGCGTTTGGCTATGTCCATCTGCCAGGACTAAAGCGTCGGCAACGGCATTGGTATCGGCATCAGCCTGAGCTGCTGTGCCTGTTCCCATTCTCAGTCTCCGCCTCCGCCTCCGTCTCGGTCTCATTCTGTTTCCTGTTCTCACTCCTATTGCCCATGTTTTGGCTCACAGGACGTTGCCTGTGGCGCTATGGGCTTTGTGGCATAAAGTCCTTTAATGCTCTAATCAAATTGTGGCTTCTTTTTGCCTCGGCTTCACGTCAACTTTAACGTGTTGTTGTTGTTGTTGCTGACGCCCTTTGTTGCTTTTTCATGTCGTCATTGTTTTGCTTTCATTGACGCGTTTATTAAAATTACCAGCGTGGCAAAAGTTTCCCAGAGCCGCAGCAATATTTTTTCTTCTTCGTTTTGATTTTTTAATAAGAGCAACAACAGCTTCTGCATTAGCCATAGCTTTAGTCAGCTCCACCTCCCCCGCTCCACACACCGTAGTTAATTTTGTTTTGCTACCTGCTAAAAATATTTGCTCAATTCCTCTTCCTCTTCCTCTTCCCCCATGTCCTAGCTGTGAGCTAATTCAATTTTTCAGCATTGTCTAGCTTGAGACTCTATAGAAACTGATTTAGCTTGAATGTGGAGAGTAATAAATGGAAATGTGATACGAAACTTGGTTAATAATGAGTATAGACAGATATTATTAGTGGAGTCTCATTGAACTTACGACTTGTACTACAGCTTGAACTAGTGTTCTAGCCGTGAATATTACAAATGTGTTTGTATTGTTACAAATTGATATGTGTGTAATACACTCATGCAATTAGTCCTGCATAACTAACAGTACACACACAACACACACACACTCAGACAGACCAACAGACTTGTGTTGTGCCTTCCCTCTAGCTTCAAGTTAATTACTTAATGGCAACATAATGCACAGACAATCTAAATAATTAACAAACATTTCATTGACTGGCAGCACTGACACACTTACACTCACACACACGCACACACTCACACATTTGGCACACTCATGCATAAACATGTTGACTCTTAAATCTGCATTGAACCGCGTGCTGGCACACTTTTGCCTTTTGAAATATTTATTTGGCGCTGCAGTTGTTGTTGCTGTCTATTTAACATTTTCATAACATACACACACTCACACACACACACTTATACATGTGCTTACGTTTCTATTTGTTGTTGTGTTTCTTTTATTTTATTTATTTGCCATTTGCTGGCCTCACGCTTTCTCAGCCTGGCCACGTCTTTTCTAGCTTGTTTTTGTTGCCTCTGTTACTATTACCCGCCCGCGCCGCACCGCACGTACGCACTTTGCCGCACAAAAGTTGGCGTCTAACTGACAGACAAGGTTTACTGCTGCTGGGAGTCGGTTCTTGTCCTGATTTCCCACACGCTGCTCTCAATCCCTTTAGCTGCTGACGCTGACGTCCAAAGAGCAGCACAACGAGAAACTCTTTGATGCCGGCAACGATGCTGGCGCTGTCGCTGTCGCTGCCGCTGCTACTGCTACTGCTGACGCTAGTACCTCGCTCGTACTTGTATGCCTTCGGCTGCGCGTTCGTCTGCTGGCACGAGCAGCAATTGAAGAGCGCACGGATGCTGTTTGGCTGGGCGCGCCTTGTTATTGTTTCAAGTCGTACTAAAGAGCGTAAGGGCTGTGCGCTGGCTTTCTCTTGCAGTTTTGTAGCGCTGTTAACTCGCTAACAGCGAGTGGAGACTTTTTAACAGCGAACGCTAATATTGCAGTGCTATAACGGCTGTTACAATAATGAAGTAATAGCGAAATTCCGCATAGACATTTATAGACACTTTGCGCCACCTTTGACTTTCAAAATCAAAGTACATATGTCTAGAAATTGATGTAGTGGAATTCGACTATTAGAGAAAGAAAAATGGAATTGGAAATGGAAAAATGGAATTAATTGAAAACAATTTTAATACATTACATAAATAAATAAATAAATAAAACTCATCTGGTTATTTTTAAATTTTATAACTGTATATAAACATATGAAGGGATATATACGATAGCTCTTAGATTTAAATTAACCCCTCTACTTAAACAATAAAAGAAAGACTGGCCGTAATATTTTTCAATTATTTTTTCGCCTCTCAGTTCTGTTTACAATTTTTAGCATAAGAATAAACTGCAACATCGACTGGCAGGCACAGGCAGAGGCACAGGCAGAGGCACTGTGTGGCAGAGCTTTTGTGCAACGAAGTATGCAATTGCAAAATCTTATGGCTTTGGCTGTCATTGTTGTAATGGTAGTGGTAGTTGTTGCAGTTGTTGGTGGTGAAAATCCTATTAGCCACATGCCTGTCTTCTTGTGCATTTCAGACAGCCCACAAGGCAGGCAGGCGGACAGCAAGACAGACAGACAGACAGACAGACCGACAGAGACTGACACACACTGAGAAAATGCAATGCAACAAGCGGAAATGTATTTTTCGGCTGAGGCTGCAAAATGGAAAAATACATAGATATTCAACTGCCAAGCCGCTTATCAAAAACAGTAAAAAGCAAATGCAAAAAGAATTGGTTCAAACTGCAGGCTCCTGCCAATTACATTTGCTCTGCTGAACTACAAATCGCATTTACATATCCATTTCTAAATCCAAACCAAGAAACCTAGTTGCGGCTTGATTAATTAGTTTATTAACATTAAAATCGTTGTGCTCTAAGCTCGTTGTAATATTGCTGATATGGCCATGTCTGTGTCACTGTTGGTTCTTTCTTAGTAGAATTCTTCTCTTCGTCGGAAGATTCTTCACTCAAGGCTAGGTACTTGGGCTTAGGGGCCTCTTGAATGCATTCGTTAGCGCGCTTTCTTTTCGCATCTTTTTTCTTCTCCTTCTCCTTCTTTGAATCCTTTTTATTTGCATTCTTACTCACTGTATGTGAATTCTTCGATATATCTGCATTATTATTCAACACAGTTGGAACCTTTATATCCTTATCTAAATTATTATTTGTTCTAGGATTCTGATAGCTTTCTTCATCTGAATACATATCCATTGCACTCTTATCAGCTTCTTCTTGCATCTGCTTTGCTAGTAATGCATTCTCTTTTTCCGCGATTTGATTTAACTTCGTCTCCTTTGCTTTTGCGATTTTTGCCTGTCTTGAAATCTCCATAGTTATACTCTTCTCGCTTGCAATCGTATTCTTCAAGAAGAAGTCATCGGGTTCCAAGCTATTGTCCATAACTAATAAACTATCCACCAATCTTCCCATATGAACAGGATCAGCCCTTCGTGTGTTGCTTATATACAGGATAAACTTCCCACCGTAGGACTTGAATGTTATATGATCTTTAGCGTAGAAATGCAACTTACAACGCAAATCCTTATGGGTTCTAAGCAGCAGTTGGCAACGAAAGTAAGGCATGTGATTCACCAAAATGGAGAGGGCAGCTTTTGCCCCATCCACCAGACGAATTCCGAGTAGTTCATAATTCTTAGTTGCGATCTCATGTTTAGTGGAGTCTATGGGCAGCACCATGCGGGAATGCGATGGTATGGACATATTGCTATATGTAGATAAAAGAATGATAGGCCGATTGAGTATAGCATATATTATACAAATACCTACTAAGATTATATTAGTATATTCCTTCAATGGCAAGTGACGTTCTCTTGCAAATGCTTCTGCTTGTAGATGAATAGTGAAATTAAATTATATTTTTTTTTGTATTTCCGACTCTATTTTGAATACTTTTTTGTTTTGTTTTATTTTAAGATTATTAAAAATTGTCGTAAGCGCTCTTACTGTGCTGCTCGAAATGAAATGATGAGAAATACGAATTGAGATAGATATGTGAACTAGCTTCGACAGCTGGGGAAAGGCTACAGAGATTAGAAAACAAAAACATAGAACTTATGAAATATAATTTATATAATATTATCAATATAAATTGCCATCTGTGTCAATACAAATGGAGCGCATCCACTTACAGCCCTTTTTGTGCGCCAGGATACAGTATGCATCGCAACAAAACATAAATAGGAAGTTGTTGATTACTTTAGGAAAACAAGCATTTAATAGAAAGTTAAAAATAAACAGTTGAAACTGATTTAGATCCACGAGACAGGATTGGCATTTTCCTTGTTGGGTATTTCAATCCTTACTCTTCGTCTGAGGAATCAGTCAGGCCTAAGTACTTAGCGGTGGGCATCTCTCCTTCTTTAAGCTGATATTCACTCTTTCCATCTTTATTCTCTGACTCATCCGAGTCATTATCCGTGTCGTTATCTAATGATACGGGTTTTGGCAGCATTACAGCCTGCAGTGCTTTTGGATTGCTTCTGAACAGAGCAACCTTTCCACCTTCACACCTGAATACAATGTCATCGCCAACGTTGAAATACAATTGACAACCAATATCCCGGAATTCTAAGTTCAGATGACAACGAAAGTAATAACGGTTATTTACGTAAATGGTGAACAAGACAGCTATTCCCTGCATCAAACGGATCCCAACTACTTCATAACTCTCAGTTGCCACCTCCGTTTTGATGGAGTCCTTTGGCAGGATTATGCGGCAGAAGAGTGCCGAGTTCATATTGAATTCAGAGTGCTATGGATAAACGAGTCTTGTGTTAATTACAATGTTTATATAGTGATGTTATATCGTTGCAAACCTTTTTTTACTCTTCAATAAGAAACGATGATCCTTCTGATTGAACTGCAATTAATTAATTTTATTTTTTTTTTAATTCAGATTTTCGTCAGTATTGTTTTTTTTTAATATTTTGTTAGCTCTTACTGTGCTGCTCAAAATGAAATGAGGAAAAGCTGTCAAGCATTGACTTTCTTATATTTCGAGGCTGTAATAGGAATAGTTATAAAGTTGGCCAGGTGTCTGTTCTACTTTTAATGCTACACATTTCTATCGACACTCCTGTCGTTTATTTGTTTTCAAATGATTAATATAATTATTTTTAATTAACAGCAGAGTTGTTTTATTATGAACGTGTTTAATGAACATTTTTTTGAAACATATTATTCAATTAAATACTTCATTAAGGGAGCCGACAATGCGATTAATGTAACACATAATGTTTGGAGTAGAACGAAAAAGTACATTAAACAATTTATATGAATTTTAATGAAATTATTGACATACTCGTAAATACTGGTTTTTAAATTTTGTTTAACGATCAACTGCACTTTGGAGTACTCTGTGGTTTCAGCATTTTAAAGGTGTTTAAAAATTGATCAAAATGCGGGCAGGAATGTCAATGCTATCTGTTATGCCAGGGACTGAGAATAAATAACCACAACTATTGCACTACTGTGAGAGCTAAAGTTCCCCTCTTTCTACATCCCCCTCTCTTTCGGCATCTTCTTTCGTGTGTCTGCGACGCTTTTGCGGCAAAGTTTCTGGCAAGCTGCAAATGCGACACGTGAGTTTTCTACAGCCGGTGCATGACTACAGGAACTAATGGCAAACACATACACACACTGGCACACACTCACACACACGACACGTGTTTTGACTACAACAAATATGCTAAAAATGTTATGCCAAAAGCCAGCCGTTGTTTTTGTGCATTTTACAACACTGAACACCGCGAAGCTGCTAAACTTGGCACCGTTTGTTACCCAACAGTCTAAAAAAAGGGAGAGCAAATGTGCTCAAGTATTTTAAAAATGTATTTTTTAGCATGACAGCATTACATTTTGGAGACAAGTCGAACGTGCTAGTCCCAGGCTTTAAAAAACAAACTACTAAACCGTTAGTTTTGGCTTTTTGCACCGCGCGAAAGTATGCAACGGTTTTTTTATTAGTGCACCCCGACTAGAGAACCACATGTGTGTGTGGGCGTGGCAATTCCTGTGAGGTTAATGCAGCTGCAGCTCATGTGTTGCAGTTGCAAGTGGAGTGCAAGTGAAGTGAAGTGCTGCTACACTGTAAGAAAACTTTGAAATTATGTAAAAGATATCCAAAACTTTAAATGCGATCAAGCTTAAAATCTCATTTTCATAGCGACTTTTGGCATTTGCTTGCTTTTTATGAACTGCCGCCGTCGACTTGGTCGCTTAACTTTGTTGGCTGCGGCTCATTATGCAGCGGGACAGATGGACAGACAGACAGACCGGAGAGCCAGAGAATCGAAAAGTCGCGGCCAGCACTTGGCAAGCAGCTCCAGACGGCCTAAAGTTGCCGTTTGTAACATTTCCAAGCAAATACTCGTAAATATAAAACAGCAACAGCAAAACAACAGCAAAACATACTATAATAAAATAAAAGAAGGAGCCTCTGCTCAGGCTGCAACGGCAGCGCCCAAAAGTATGCAACAGAAATTGCGCAGGGGCGTGCGAGTTTATTAAAAATTTTGGAGCGCACCCCACGCGTTTGCCTTCTTGCCTTGTATATAGCATTTTATTGTGGTGTTTCTCTATATATATTGTATACTCTCTATGCGGATGGGTATAATGAAAAAGTCATTCAAAATGATAAGGGTTATATATAAGAGTTATGAAAAGTAGAGTCGATTGGAAGAGAATGGAGTAGAATGGAGTAGAATGGAAGTGAATAGAGTAGATTAGGAAAGCAGAGAAAATTAGAGTAGTGTAGAGAAGACAAAAGTAAAGAGCAAAGTAAGGTAGATTACAGTAAAATAGAGTCTGGTAGAGTACACTACAGTTGAATTCAATCTAATTGTCCCTAAGCCGACTTTTGTTTATTTTGTTGTAATTTTTGCTGTTGCCGAGTGATGTTTTCCTTTACTTTACTTTACTTTACTCTAATTTTCGTGCTTATTTCTTTTTGTTGTATTTTGAGCCACTTGGCCAGCACAACATGCACTTGAGTTTCATTTGCTTGTTTCGGCCAGGAGGGGAGTCCGGCCTTACCCGAGCCAATGTCAGAGAGTGCATTAAGTATTGTAGTACCTCGAAAAAGTTTTATGTACATTGCGAGAGAGAGCGACCCAAAAGAAAACCACAGAGCCACAATGAAGTAGAATGCTGCGGCCAACGAGGTTATTATTATTATTATTATTATGGTAGTTGGTTGCTTGGCCAAGTTGTTCACTTTGTTGAATTATGTGCACCATTTGTATGTACATTCGCTTGCCATACGAAACCCATGGCAATCCTGCCAGTTATTTAGTTTTGTTTGTCTGTAATCTCTGCAGTTTCGTACACTTATGTGTTTATTAATTAAAATACTTGCCTCAAGGTCTAGAGCTTCTACGACGGCCATGGGTGGAAGTTGAAGTAATTGACAAATATTTGAATATCTATAGATATTCTTTGTTGAAAACTTTAACATATTTAATAGGCGATGAAGTAATACAGATATTGCATTTAATTAAAGCAACAAATAGAAGCTCTTTTGGCTAAATATAAATGCATTTAATTGGTAATTAATCTGTAAATGAGTAAAGTAAAATAATATAATAAGAAATACACAAAGATTCTACTCCATTTACTTTATACAAATCAACATTTCCTAAGCGAGTTTCAATTACAATTTGTGGAGTTTTAACTTTTGCTTTAATCTACTGTTTACTGAATATTTTATGATTATAATAACAGCAGATTTGCGATATTATATCATGTGCTGTGCCATTTAATTATAAAGAACGACTTTCATTTAATTAAGGATTACAACTACTTAATAAAAACTTTTTCATTCGACTGACATGACGACAGGGCGACAGGCGAGAGTTGAGGTGGCAAAGCGACGACCCAAATCTAAATCCCGCTACACACACACACATACTCATCTACTGACACAAAGTTTGGAGATACACAGACACAGATACAGTTACATTTACAGTTACAAATACAGATTCATTTACAGTTTGTCAGCAGGGGTGATGGCGCACCCGCGCTATGCCAAACAAATGCATGGCAAAATCTTAATTAACCTCAGGGTGCAGAGCATAAACCAGCACACACACGCAGAGACACACACACACACGCACACACACATGCACATACATATGCAGAATGGGAGTTTGTCTAATACGCGCTTCAGCTGAATGAAACAAGCTGAGCAAATAAAACTATGTGTGTCTCCCCCTACCCCAAACAAACTCTCTCTCTGTGTGTGTATGTGTGTGTGTGTGCGTGTGTGTGTGCACATTCATTTCGTATGTTACGCACTTTATTCTAACTCAAAGACAAACCAGCCAACACTCACACACTGGCACACACACTCCCACACACACATGTGAAGCGAGCTCAAAATTTTGCCTGCTCGGGAATTACATTAAGCGTCGAGCATAATAAATTATTCCGTATGATATGATTCTGGTACATGATAAGCGTTTGTAATTTTAACTGTCAGTTAAATGAGTAAATGGTCGTGGGGGCGTGGCATGGCATGGGTTATGCTCTATGCTCTATGCGCTGCGATTTAGAATTCTTAATATTTATCTTTAGCTAGAAACTTGAGCATTAGCGCGCGTAAATAAAAGTTCAGCGTCAATATTTGCCAACTCACATACACACACAAACACACACACACACACAGTGCACACACATCTACACACTCTCATAATTACTTCGCAGTGGAGCAGAAAGGGCGTTGACATGTACGTGACTATAATCAACACGCGTTTTGCCATTGACTGCACCACATGATCTGATCTCTGGCTATGGTAGCAGTACTTCCACCTCTCCTCCTACCCGTGCCCCTCAGCACAGCTGACCCTGCTGCTCCGCTTTCCACTACCCACTTCCAATTTCTACTCGCTGTTTGCTTTGAAATTAAAAAAGTTTTACGCTGTGCTCTGTGTGTTAGATTCCTCCTGCCATTTCTTTTCCCCTCTACCCCTATATCAAGCCCCTCTCTCTTTGTACGCTTTTGGCGCTCTGCCTTGATTTACATGTTAAATAATTTTTTGTGCCTTCGTCCGGCGTAAAATTGTTTCAAACACATTGCATGAAAGCTAAATATCAGACCTCCTTTGGACTCCTGTTTGCTGCCTGTAAATATATGCAGTGCTTTTCCCTCACTCTGTGCCTCTTTCATTTCCTATTCCTATTTTCATTCTCTTTGCATTTGACTTTTGTCGCTTTATCTGTTTCTTGTGCTCTCGCTGTCTTACTTTTGAATTTACTCATAAATAAACAGCTCATTAAATTAAGTCAAAGACAAAAGTGCCTCAACGAGCGAATTTGACGATCACAAGATCAAGCATACAAAAGACAAAATGAGAAGACGTCGAAATATAAGTAATACGTAATCTGAGAAACATAGTACACATAGAATATAGTCAGTCTAAGAAAAATTCAAGTTTAAGCTTGGCTATTTTTAAACTCCGTTTTCAAAGTTATTCATATGTCTATGACACATGAGAAAAATGTAAATATTTCGAAATATTGTCTTAGACATCGATGGCATGATTATATATAGATATCATGATTACGTATCGCAAATTTGCCTTCATTTTTTAATTGATGAAGAGGCTGATACAAACTACGCCCCCTATCCAGCTGGAAGGAGTTACATTGGAACAGCCGAAGGTAGCCAAATACCTAGGAATCACATTGGATAAACGCCTTACTTTTGGACCACACCTCATAGCCACGAAGAAAAAGTGTGGCCAAAGGATGCAACAACTGCGATGGCTAGTTAATGAAAGAAGCACCATGACACTTAGGGCTAAGAGGGCTGTGTATGTCCAATGCATTGCCCCAATATGGCTATACGGCATACAGATATGGGGGATTGCGGCTAAGTCGAACTATAAGCGCATCCAGACTCTTCAAAACCGAGCACTTCTGCAAATAACAAACTGTCCCTGGTATGTGCGTGGCTCCACATTACACAGGGACTTGAAAGTCCACACGATTGAGGAGCAGATCGGTCGTCACACCAGCCGATACAGCGACAGACTGCTGAGACACCAGAGCCGACTCACAAGACGTCTACTACCCGCCCGTCCACTAAGACGACTGAAGCGACAAGGCTTTGCTAAGACCTTGGCACGCCAGTGAAGTAGCTACATATATCATTATCTAATACTCCTTGTACGGTTGTATAAGGTTTGGCCTTCATTATTTTGCATTCTTGTGTTGTTAAAGTAAATCTGTTATACTGTTTCTCCACTTGTTAAATAAAAAATAAAAAAAATAAAAAAAAAAAAAAAAAATTTTTTTTAATGCATTTTCGTTGCATGCTTTAGGGGGCATATTTTTGCATTAAATTTTCATAGCAATTTTTTCAAGGGATAGCTAACATTTTTTTTAATAAAACCACGAATGATTGTGTTTATGATATTCTTAGACCCTGTACTTTATATTCCGAATGGCGAAGTTGTTTCAGCGGCGATTGAGCCCGCGACCTCATGTGTTTCCGATTCAGTGTGACGTCTAGTTACCAAACTAACTACTAACTGGTTACCAAAATGAGCTACAGCCTGGTTACAGGTAACGAACTTCTGGCAGTTGGTGAAATCAACCAATTGAACACCGAATAGTAGCGGAGAAGTATATAAATATAGAGCGGACAACACAGAACCTCCTAGAACACAGCATATGAGCACAATGGACGCTTTTAACATATCATAGATATTCACTCCTTCATAGTGGGTTATGTTTGTTGTAGTGTCTCTGCCCAAAATCAGAATGCATAAAGCGCCAGCGGGGGACTTAGTAGATTTTTAGATTTCACAGATTTACAGCTGAAAGCAAATCAAAGTAGGATGCAGGAAACGAGACACGAGGCATGAGCGATGGAGGACAAGGCGGGATCTGGTCACATGAAGCGCAATGCAAAACAACTTAAAATGTCATATGAAATTTGTAGCGTTTGCTGATTGCGCGTGTTAAACAGACAAAGAGAGTGCGAGGCGGTGGAGGGAAGAGGGGTAGCAAGTGGCAGAGTGCAGTCAGGAAAATGCACAGAGGCAGAGACAGACACGCTCGTAAAAGGACAGCGCGTAAATCCAGTCACGCCCTCGCCAACGCCCACACTCAGCGGGGGGCATTCTAGTGCTGCTGTAGCTAAAATAAAAAACAAAAGACTAAAAAACAAATACAAAAAAAAAAAAGAACACAGAAGCCGAAAGCAACCGTGACAAATAAAAACGAATGCGAAAAATCACAAATTCCGTGCCGAAAAAGGAAAGAAGTAGAGAGCATGAAAGAATCTTTAAATCCCATGGATTTATGCATTTTTATGCTGCACTTGCTCTACCCCCTACCCTCTACCCTTGGCTCTGTTTCCCGCATGTGAGTTGTCTATCGCTGCAACGCCTTGCCCACTCTTCAGCCCACTTTCTGTCGCACTGCCACGCCCATTATGCTCACTTATGCTATATGTTTTTTGTGATTTTGCAAATGCGGGCAAATGCTACAGCACTAACAACAACACCAAGAACCTTCTGCTACTTACACTCCCCTACCTTTTCCTCGCCTTTATCCCTATTCAGGTTTATGCGATTTCTGCAGTTTGCCAACATCGCCTCAAGGTGTCGCACTGCACTGCACTGCACTCTGGTCACACTGGCGCAAGTCAACGTAAGTGCCATGAATTACCTTCTAGGGTGAACCTTGACTTTTCTTTTGCTTTATTAATAACGAAATATTTTAGATACAAGTTGCTTATATTTTATAGTTTTTTACACTCCTTCTTTTAGTTAAATTAAAAAATAATTCATTTCTATAATAATTACTTTATTTTAAGCACCACTCTAGCACTCGGCATAGCCATTGATGACGTTGCTGTCGTTGCTGCAGAAGTATGTCTGCGTTCTTGCTATCTCCACGACGACAGTAGCAGCGGGAGCTCTACCTTTTCAACAATTTCCCATACGGAAAAGCTGAGACTCTTTCCCCTTACAACGCCCACTCAGTGTCACCGAAAAAAGTTCACACAATCGATTGGTGTTGCCTCCGACTGCTGCTGCTGCTGTTGATTTTATGGCATACTGCAAACTATCTGTCGCTTTTGTTTTACGATTCCTTTTGCGCTTGATGATCGTCAACGTTTTGCGGGCGTCGCGTTGGCATTTGGCTGCCTTCCTCCCCGCCACCAGAACTTTCAGTGATTTCTCTATAGTCGCTTCGTGTCTTTGTGCTGCTCCTCCTCTGCTTTCTTTCATTCTGCGTTGTTGGCTGTCACACCCATTGCTGCCATCGCATTGCATGACCGGCGGCGTAATCGTGTTGCTGTTTGCTGCATTCGATGTTTGTTTGTCTCCGCAATTCCAAGCGTAGCTGCAGCCAGGATACCAGGCCTAGGGCCAGGTAAGGGGTACACTGAGAGAAAAAGAAAAAACTCAAATATAGCATACTCAATTCCGAGCTAGATTCAGTGCTTTTATATTGTGGATTGTACTTGAATAAGGCATTTCGTTTTTATGTCCAAAGTACTGACAAGAAGTAAAAAAAATAAAATAATAATGTTGAAAAGGATAATAATAATGTGTAAACAGGAAAAGTCGAGAAGCTCTTATTAAATGGTCTTTATTTTGTGTATATTTAGGTATAATTATTAGTCTTTGTGTTGTATTTTGTTATTTATGTGTCTTTCTGATTTTTCCGTACTCTCTTGCGCGCTTCTGCAATGATAATGCACGATAGAATCCCTCGTGACGCCTTTTCTCGTGTTTTTCATCGATTGTTTTACTTGGGTATTTCACTATCGATAGCATTTGGTATTATTGCAATATGGCGTTATTTTAACATATTCATATTAATATGGTGGTATATCCATTACTTATGATGTTTTTTATGATATATCGACTATATAAATATATTCATATTAACAAATTATAATAATAATAATAATAACATTAATAATAATTATAAAAAAAATATAATAATAATGTCATAAAACAGAAAGTAGTATTCACAAAAGAAGTATCAATATTATTTCGAGTTCGTTTTCAGTTTATTTTAAATCAATTTTCTCAGTGTAGCTTTAGCTGGCTTTTATTGTTGATTCTTTGGTGTGTGTGTGTGTAAGTGTGAGTGTGTGTGTTTGTGTGTGTGTGTGCATCTCCGAACATTCTTTTTTCTGCTCGCACCGTTGCTGCAATCTCGATGTAATATTTTATTTTCAATTCGCATTTAGTGCAGCCGTGGCAAGCGTGGCAACTCTGGCCTGGGCTGGGGCAACATCTAAGGGAAGAATAAATTGTATCTGACAATTGGCAATTGGCCTATCCGCCCGTTTGATAGTGCCTCCAAATAGGCACACAGCCAGCCAGCCCGCCAGTAGGCAGCAGCAATAATCGTTGAGAGGCGTGGTGGGGCGGGAGGAGCGGGTGTGGGCTGTAGTAGGGTGAGATAGTAAGCGACGTAGTGCAGAGTATGATAGCAAAGGCCTGCCAATAAATTGAGGGCGTCGTTCTGTTGTTTCACAGAATTGCTGGCGTTTTATGCTGAATCACGAATTGCATTAGGCTAGCAGCTCCTGTGGTTGAATGGCCACTGCCAATTGGATTATCATATATATCCTGCAGGACTGTCAGCTGCCCACTGTCCACTGTCCACCATCCAGTGTCCACTGTCCACTGTCACACTTTTCATTAAAATTTTGCGTGTGCACGTTGGAAGCAAAGGGCGTTTGGCATGTTTTAAACAGCTCCATCAATGCCAAAGCCTGCAGAGAGTGGTTGGCATGGGTTGGGGCTGTGGCAAAAGGAACGAAGTAATCCAGCAACTGCACTGATAAATGTCAAATAAGCTTTGTGCTCGCCGTGAAATGCCTTTTAAGCACTCACACGGCTCAAACTGGCAAGCTTATGAGTGATGTAAGTGTGCACTGAGAGAAAAAACGATTCAAATGACAGAAAGGGATAAATCTGTCTACAATTAAAACTATTTGGGCTTGTACTTATTATACTATATTCCTTAACATATGTTCTGTGAGACTTTAATCAAGTATTAATTATTCATTTACTAACCTAGACTTTGGTTTACACATACTATTGAATTTAGCACTCATGAGACAGAGACCTGCAAAAATCTAAGTCAAGTATAAGTTTCTAAAAATGACAACAAAAATATATATATGTATAAACTTAACGAAATATCTTTAATAAACAACAAATTGTTTGCCTCTGGTTGACATTTCTGTGGAAATGCCCATACATATATATAATTTGGAATCCTTACGGCAATTGTGTCTAATTTCAATGGAATGCTGAATCTATATTTTCTATTTAAGAATGTTTTCTTCCTATAAAGTCAAGATCTTAAAAGTTTTGGCTAAAAATGGCAGTCTACTGAATTTTAATTCCTATCGTACGAAATTCTTTATTATTTCTTTCTGTGTATTAATTGCATATGTATTTTCATTATATATTATAATATCGTTTAAATTGAACTTGATGTATTAAATGTTATTTGTGTCACTGTGGCAGTGTATGCGGATATGGATGTTGCTGTCGATGGCCATGCCCCGTCCATGTCGAGGGCGTATTACGAGCAAACAAAAAATTTGCTCTGTCAACTAAATGTCAGAAAAATGGCCGGCAATGGCACTCAGCTGGAGCAGGAGCAGGAGCAGGAGCTGGAGCTGGAGCTGAAGCTGTGGATGTGGATGTCGCTGAAGCTGCGGTGGCTATAGCTGCTCCTTGATGCTGTCCCTGGCACGCACGCACTTGATCAATCATGCGACGATGACGATGATGCTGACAAGTGTGTGTGCTCAGCTGTGTGTGTGTGTGTGTGTGTGCGGTGTGTGTGTTGTATTTGCATTGATGACAACTACATGTCCGCAACCACAGCGTCAGACGCTGACGATTATTGAGCACCTGCGGGGGAGAGACATACACACACATAGTTAGAGAGGGAGCAAGTGTGTGTGTGTGTGTGTGTGTGTGTAAACTGGCAGCGATTTGCCCCCTACGATTGTGCTAAAATGTAGGCACTGCTGCTGTCTGTCCGCCTGTCCGCCTGTCTGTCTGTCTGTCTGCCTGCCTGTCACCTTGCACACGCCGCATATTAATAAGCCCTTTGGCAGCTACATAACTAATGGCACTGCCATTCGTTTCAGCCAATGGCAATCGACAGCCATTAACCACCAGAAACCCAACAGGCATGCCATCCCCCCACTGCAAGCACTCTAAAGTACTTGTAATAGCAAAAAATTATAGCAAACGAATGCCAAGCGAAAAAGAAGAAGGAACAAAAAATGGAAAAGTGGGAAATCCAAACAAATGTTTGTGCTTTTAACTGGGATTATCGATGCGATATTTATGCGAATCATTTTTCTTTAAGCTCAAGTGCTAGATTTACATTCGTGCCGCACTCTTGCCACCTCATTTGCTCTGACCACAAACAGAGCTAGAGACAAAGGAATTAGCCCAGCTGTTGTGTTTGCAATTTTAAAATGCAAACAACATCTTGTTAATGGAAGTACAAATGGAAATGGAAGTACTTTCTAAACGAGTTGTTTATTGAAAGCAAATAACCATCATAGTAGGCTTTTAGGTGGTAATTCTTTGCATTATAATTAGTAATTTTTTAAATTGATTATTATTCTACAAAGTAATATTGTGTAATATATAAAAAAGAGTTCGATTTTCATTTCACTTAATTCGCTGACGTTGTCTTTATAAGTTGAGAAAGTGAGTAGAGCGGAGTCAGTAAATACTTTGAATTACATTTACCTATAATTTTGATATAATCCTAGTATAAAATGATGGATAGTATTATAAAATACATTAAAAAAATACCACAAATGAAATTGTCTCAAAATCGACGAAAATTTAGAAAATTCTATTTTATTTTAGTCAGGAGACATTTCGTTTTTTTAACAAAAATGTGGCATAAATATTAGTTAAGTAAAAGGTATGAATTATATAATTATTATTATTTATTGATGCATTTTCGTCTAGCAAAGATTTCTCCTTATATAGTATATCAAAGAAGGTAAAAATTTTACAACACACACGTAATATTTTATAAATAATTAAATTGAGTATCTAAATTTCAAATTTAATGATATTTTAGGGCTACCCCCCTTCGATGTCCCTCTATGTTCATAAATCCACATAAATGTCAGAGAATTAAGAGCCTTCGTGTACCTGATGTCACTGTGTGACACAGTGCATAGATGATGTCATCGCGTGTGGGGTTAAACTTTGTTTATTTGGCGCGTGCTGTTCGCACAGACACTGCACACTCTGGTATAGATTGGCACACACACACACACACACGCACTGGCTGAAATACATTGAAAATTAATTAAACCGCAGGTTGAAAGCTTGTTAACAAGATGCTTAAAACAAAAAGCTTTCAAAAACACCCGAACAACAACAACCCCAACACCTCGTGTCTGTTTTGGCAAAGATGTTGCGCATTACGCATACGCAATGTGGGCCGTGTGAAAAATACTTTGTGTAAAAGTTTGCTGTAAAAAAAACGTAAAAAAATAAAACGAAATGCTAAGCCTAAGCCTAGAAAAAAGTCTTTGCACTGGCAGAAAAAAGGGCAAGAGACCTTTTGCCATTAAGGTAAATGCTAGAAGAATGAAGCGCTAGACGAATACTGTTTTGACCCCCACAGACTTGAGCTTTTGTTTTGGCGTTGGTGCAACTTTATCAGACACCCAATTAAAAGGGCTTTATAACAATTAGAGCTAATAACACGCTTCAATTGTGCCAGCAATGCCAAAGAGCCAGAGGGCATTCCGGGCTAAGCATTTTTATTTTAATTACAATTCTCTAGTATCTGTTTCGGCATAGCATCACACAGCATCGCTCTCGGCCAGAGGGAGTTAAATAGAGCTTATGGTCTGGGTTTTTTATGTGCTGGCTTTCTGGTTGGAGCTGCGGTCTCAATTAAAGCGCAAGACCACAGCAATTAGCAAATTGACAAGTGGATTTGTTTTTAGACTCACTCGGCTTGCATCTGTAATTGTATGTACTTACTCTTTCATAATTAAAAATTGTATAGTACGGCCATTGTTTGGTTTTTTGGCCATTTAACAAAGCAGCCGGACAACTAAACCAGTCGTAAGCCCACGCTCACTTTTTGAAACTTTAGCCTCTAACAAAAAGTGCAGCGTAAATCTCTGAAATTTGATAAATTAGTTGTGAAACTACAAAAAATAGTAGAAAACTTTTCCAGAGCTGTCGCTGCTGCTTACTGTTTGCTGCCTGCTGCCTTTTGCCTGCTGACTGCTGCCTGTGAGCTGCTTATCCGTCTGACTGCGAAAGTTTTTTCGATCCAAATGCAAAAATCCAATTTTTCGAATGAAAAGTCAAACATGAGTTTAACTTTTGATCCATTTGACTGCCTAAGCAGTCAACATTCAAACATTCCACCGTGAACACACTTCAACTTCCCCTCCCCTCCCTCGAAAACAATTCACCAATTGACTATGGTGATAGCTATCCCTCCATAATATGCCCGGGCATCAAATCGATATTTGAATTTTGTGCACATTTTCAGCAACTAATTTGCAATCATTGGCTTTTTGTTAATTTTAATTTGATTATACACATTATACTGAATGCCCAGCACAATTGCTCCCCAGGGTCATACAATAGATGGAAATCGATAAAATTGTTACAAATTCGATTATTCACAGTCTGATGACGATATATACATAAAGCGAGCCCAACTGGGGCATACTGAGTGTCTTCACAATGAAAATAAGTAAAGTGATTTAAATTTGTTAAATGTTTTAAATTTTTAATGAACTCTACAATTTGAGTTATATTGAAGACTGCTAAGTGTATTTACATATCGAATAAACAGAATAGATGACTTTTGAGTGATTTCTGATGTCAATAGAAGATATTATTTAATATTATACGGTCATCTCAGTCAGTTTTGGTTGATGTCAAATTGTTTACTTATCAAGTATACATCGATATAACTAAGACTATTATTATTATTATTAGTTAAATATGTTTTTTATACTAAATTATTGAGAATACATGATAAACAATATATTCAAAATATACTTGAAAACTATCGATAGTTGTTATATGGTCAATGTAGATGACTTACTGTAAGGCTAGACTTTTAGATCCAAAGATTTTTGTCTTATCTTATCAATGCCCTTATATATTTCGATTTTGTTTGTAATATTTGCATCTTACACCACTGTAATGGTCGTGACAGCAAGTACCGCAAATGCTAATCATTAAAAGCATTTCCATTATGCATATAGAAATACTATTTGCTGATTTGTGCTTGCATTTTAATGCATTTGCTGTCAACGATTTCGCATTATATATTCGTTATGCGCGGGAGAATTTCCAAATATTCGAAATTCAAATCAAATTAACATTTAAATACATACATATATATATGCATACACAATGGTTCGCGCTGTTGCGATTCTGACTGCATTAGTGAAAATTTGAAATTTTAATTAGCTGCAATTGCCAATAATTGTTATGCATTAAGCTAGAGCTAACTAGGCGTATGCTTAATTATGGCCTGTGACGTGGCACAACAGTGAGTATGAGCAAAGTTAGTGTATCGGATACAAATCGAGTTGTCTTCTTGTTGACAAAGTCATCGTTGTACTCTTGCAACGTCGCATCGGTTACGGTCCTTAAGTGACAATGCAACAAGCGAGGCAGCAACAGCGCAACAATGCCCAGTCACATGCCGCATACAATGAGCGCCACAACTCATATGTAGTGTGTATGTATGTATACACAATTCCCATTCACAAAAACACACACTCACACACACAGTGAAGCATATGCCTGTGCCCGTTGCAAACACATGCTCAATTGAATCGAAATTGAATTTGCAATTCTATGTGCTGTAGCTAACGCCATTTTCCTTGGGATGCGGCAAGCCCCAGCCAACCAATTCCTTTTTTCTCTTTATACTAAATACTCTAACAAATGTTGAGTGCTAAGAAATTGTAGAGCATTTCGGAGAGTTGTAATAAATTAAATTAAAATTGGGAATAGTATACTAAGTATGTGATAGAAACACAGAAATAATGAAGTATCTTTAAAATACTATAGTATCTTTACAGCTGCGATAATAACAAAGATATAAAGGAAAGTATCCTTAATATTAATATGCCCTATTCTACCTATGGTATATAGTTGGAAACAAAAGTATCTATAGTATAGATACTGTGGCATCTTTAAGGTATGCAGATTTCGGCACTCTCCCTGTGTCTGAGTTGTGTTTTTTACTTACACTGCCGCATGACGGGCACTTGGCAGCTTCTTTACTCAGAGTGTGTGTGTGTGGTTGTGCTTGGTTCGATTTCGATACGCCCATCTCTCATGTCCTTGTGCGTATTTGTATGTTTGCTTTCGCTTTTTTTTCCCAACGTATTTGCATTTCGTTATTGAGATTGAGACAAAGAACCATAGAGGAAAAAGAGCTAACGCTGCTGCTACTGCTTCTACTGCTGCTACTGCCTCTACTGTCGCTGCATTCAATCATCAATGAGTTTTTGCATTTTACACATTTCACTTGGCTCATCTCTGCTATGGCTGCTGCTGCTGCAGGAGCAGCTGATGCTTCAGCTTTTTGTAGTAAGCATTTTGTTGGTTGATACGCCCCAAAGGCGTGACTCGGCTCACTCTCACTCTCACTCTCATCCTCTCCCTTTGGGGACATAATTGAAACCCAGATGTGGGTTCTGCGCCCAGCTACTGATTGGCAAATCCAATCCATGGCAGTGTGTGTGCTAAAGTCTTTTGATTTATTGATTGATTGTCAAAGCGATTGCAGTCCGCTCGACTAGGTCTCAACTAAATTTATCCTGCAGCATAATTAAAATGCAAATATACCTAAATGTACAACAAGTCTGTCAAATTAAAGCCGTGTGGCATGCGTCATGTTGCATGTGTGCAGTTGACACTAGGCTTAAAATATATAGTTTGTTTTTATGTCATTTGCAAGTTTGGTTTTGTGTGTTTTTGCATTAAGGCGACCTGCTCAGCCACTCGACAAAATGATTTGTATGTCAGACGAGTGAGACAAGGGGGAGAGACGAGTGAAGAGGCGGCGAGGGGAAGTGGAGCATAAGCACCGCAAAGTATGCCGCACTTTTGTTTGAGTATTGAGGTAAAGTGTTGTTGCTTTGTTGCCTTAGCTGCGGTTACTCTATCCCCTCCTCCTCCTGCCTTCTATGCTTTTGCCAAATGCAAATGGCATTTCACAAGGACAAGTGGTCCAGCAACAACAACAACAACAACAACAATATCAAATTGCATTTGGGAAAAGCTTTTTGCTCATTACAAAACACAGCAAAGATTCAGTTCGTAAATGATTTTTGAGAGAATCCTTTGCGATAATGCTACGCACGCTGCCAGGATAATGCAATCAGCCATAGGTTGTCTGTGAGCCGTCTTAATTAAGCAAAAAGAAAATGTATTTTCCTTAGAAAACAATTTGCAACAATTGTAATTTGACGAAATTCCTTAAATTAAGACAGAAGACTTTGAAGAATAAGTCTTAGCAGTTATAGCTGATAGTATGTACATAAAAATTTTTAGTTTTTTCTAACAAGTCTAATTTATAGTTATAGTTCTCTTTTAAAGGTATTTCATCATTACTTAAAAACTTTTATTTTTAAAGTTGATTTCCACATGAATCGTTTTTTACCAACCGAGTTAAAGGCCCCGAATAAGTAATCTAATGCAAAGCTCTGACCAAGATTTAGTCAATTATTTTTTTTAATGTGATTTATTCTTTTATCCTGTGCCTTGACGGGGACTGTACTCATTTGCAGGCTTTTTCTTAGTAAATTTGCAAGGATATTTAAACTGTTTGCCATGCAGAAGTGGAAGCAGAAGTAGTAGAAGTTTTTACGTGCGCCGTCATAGTTTGAAAGCTACTTTTGGCATAGCTGGAGGTTTATGCAGCTGCATAAATGTTACTTCTACTTACGTAAATTACAAAATAAAGTTATTACGAAAAGTAATTTAAGTTAAAAATTTTGCAGTGCTGCGCCGTGGCCAAGTTACCCGCGAAATTGTGCAGCCAACTGGCAATGCCATACAGTTTTCCCTTTTTTCTTGTTCCATATGTATGCCCTGTAAACACATGAAATGGGGTGTAACGGTATAGAAGAAATCTCTTTAGCTCAGTACAAAGAGTTGTATCTATTTGCAGAACAACTCGTTTACCATTTGAATTGCAAGAATGGCAATTAAAAAACTTCTAGAAGCCAAAAATTCTTTATACTCTTTGAATTGTTTTCAGAATTAAATATTGTCTTCGCACAATTGTTTGTTTTAAGAATTTAACCTTTTGTCTGTTGCGCTGAATTAGATATTTATAAAAATAATAATGATTACAGTTGAGTCTAGGCATAATAAAATTTCTAGTAAAAGTGCATCAACAACACCAAAGCTACAAAGCACCTTTGCCTATTGTCCCTACTTTCATCCCGAATTAACAACAGGTTCTATGCACTATCGAGCACTCACGACTGCAGCCTTATGCTTGTTGCTTCTGGATATATGTATATATGTATGTATGTATGTACGAGTATGTATGTATGAGCATGTGGGAGTCGTGTGGCAATGGGAATTTGTGTCTGTTCGTGGTGTCGCCTTGCCATGCCTTTGTTGCATAAAATCAGGTAACAAGTTGTGAAATAGTTTTGCTTTTAGCCACTGGGTGGCTAGAGGGTAGACAGCGGGTGGAGAGGGGAGGGCGCACTGAGCTTTTATAGTAATATTAAAGCTGCTGCAGACAATAACTGACTTGAAGCAGCAAATCAAATTGTATTAAGCATGCAAAGCAGAGAGCACAAGAAACGAGCAAGAACTTGGAGAAAAGAATAGTGAAGAATAGACAATAGACAGGGAATAGACAGGGAGTAGGAGAATGCTAGATAACATAAAGGCATCAAACGTATGCAAAGTGCAGCTTAAAATCGTTATGTCCTTTTGCCAGCAACTAAAATTCCCCCACACTTACACTCACACACACTGAGAGAGCTTTGGCCACGCTTAATCAATGACCCAATAAACAAGCTAGCAGCAATAACGTTTAAACACACAACTCACACACACACGCACACATACACCGAACTTCAATCATGGCCACATTGAATGGCCAGCGACAAAACTGTAAGCAATTGTACAAACCTCTGTAATGTCACTCGACTGATTGTTGTTCCAGTTGTTGTTGCTGTTGCAAAATCAAGTTGAAAGTTCCTTGTGCAAACTTGAGGTGCAAGTGTCGTGTGTTTTTGTCAACAGGGCTCAACAGCAGCAATTTCCGTTTCCTGTTGCGAACAAAACGTTGATGAAAAACACGAGTGCAGCCCGGGCTACGAGCATAAAAGTTTAGATTACAAATTCACATACCTCTACGCTCTACACTGTACACTGTACGCTCTAGACTCTACACTGGCCAACAGGGCAGCAGTTGATTTACTGTTGCTGCTTTTCGGGCTATTCCCATTTTCCCATTTTATTTTAGTTGCTTTTTTGGCCACTCTCTTTGCTCTTGGCCAGGCAGGCACATGTTTTGTGGTCACTCTGTGTGTGTGTGAGAGTTGTTGTTGTTGTTGTTGCTGCTGCTGCAATTGGAGCAGCTTCTTCAACTGGTTGTTGCTGTACTTTTTGCCAGTGCCAGTCATGCGTGCCACGTGCTACGCTTTGATGTGGTGCTGGCTCTCTCGCCTCATGCGCCTTGCCTAAATAAACTTAAAGTAATAAAAACGAGCAAAAAAGAAAAGGAGACCAAAAATAAAAAACCCTAAAGAAACAAAAAAAAAAAACATCACAAATTCGCACACGGCGAGTGCTGCAAATGCTGTTCGTACATTTGGGTAAATTGGACTCAGCGAAAGCCACTGTCACACACACTCGCACACACACATACACACACACACAACGACTTTGTAAATATTTTATGCAAAAACACACAAACACTGTGATGCCTTCGACTTCGGCATTGGCTGCTCCTCAGCCGCAGCAGAGCTGCCTGAAAATGTTTCTCGACACATTCGTATACTCACATCAAATAATATTTACTTTGCCATCTAACACACACACAGACACAAACACAAATACAGACGCACACACACACACACACACACACACACAGGGCAGGTAGATATAACTGTACCTGTTTCTTTGGCATACGGTTCATTAGGCGGCTCAACACAAATTGTAACTCAAAAGTTGTGTGCAGCTTAACTTGAGGCAGTTAAATAAATTTCTTAATGTTTCCAACAACTTGACTTCAAAAAGAAATTACTCAACACTGGCACAGCAATCAGAGCACTACATATATATATATCTAACTGTAAATGAACAAACAACTGTGTAATCTTAAGAAATTATACAATTTGCTCATCAAATATGATTGCAAATAGAAATCATTTTCATGGTTCCACGATGCACTAATAGTTCGTAAGGAGAAAATGAATTGAGAGAATAAG
The DNA here is from genome assembly GCA_035045005.1 of Liodrosophila aerea. Classification (NCBI taxonomy): domain Eukaryota; kingdom Metazoa; phylum Arthropoda; class Insecta; order Diptera; family Drosophilidae; genus Liodrosophila; species Liodrosophila aerea. Next base: position 100,655 of record JAWNNL010001491.1, read on the forward strand.
AAGGGCAAATTATTGCATTTCATCTAAAGATATAATATATAACTTAGCTAATTGTATTCATAAACAAATGAGACCTAATTATCGTCAAATATAAGTATAAAAATAGTTTAAGTAATTATGTAATTACTGATATTTAAAACGAAATTTACAGTCTTACACGATACGACGTTATGAATTTAAAAACAATTTGCGAGAGAGAATGAGGAGGGTAAAAATTGTATAGAAATAATGTATACTTTGTATTGTATTCATTTTCAAATGAGTCCTAATTATCGTCAAATATAACAATGCAAATACTTCAAAATAATTATTATTTTACTGATATCAAAACCGTAATTCATAGTCTTATATGATATGTGAATATGAATTGAAAATTTGAGATTTGAAATGAAAAACAATTTGAGAGTGAGAGTAGAAGAGGAAAATATTGTATTTCATCTAAAAAAATAATATATACTTTGTATTGTATTCATTATCAAATGAGTCCTAATTATCGTCAAATATGGAAATATTAAACCTGAACTTATACGATTGTTTATATTTGGCATATTTACCCACGTTTTCAATGCATATCAATTCCCGTTCATTTTGTGCTGTTTAGAAATAAAGTTTGATATCAAAAGGATTGGCATTCCATTTGAAACATTTTGCTGTATTTTTCATATAGTGCTCTCCATCAATGGAAATTCCTGTGAAAACTGTGCAACATAATGCTGCACTCAGTTGGCCCCATCAATAAATCAGACTAATCAGCGTTGCCATTGGCAGCATTATTGTCACGTATTATTTTACATTTTGTCCGCATTTGCATTTGCATTTGCCACTGTCATTGTCTACGTATGTCGTTGGAAAAATGCACACATAAATTCTAGCTCTAGTGACTGCTTTAGTATTTCACTTATCACTCACTAAGGGTATATTGAGATCTTTGTTAAGCTTGCTAAAGATTGCAAAAAAACAACTGAAAGAGTAGAGTTTCTAATGAAGGAAAATGTATATTCAAATAGTAAATATCCTAACTCAATCTCTGAATCTATTTCTCAACTAGAGTATCTACACTTCGTCAGTTCGTGCTGCTACTACTACCATATGCTGTTTGTTATTTATTTACTTCTGGTAAGTGAAGTTCGTAGTATTTGAAGGGCTGCGCTGCATGCAAACATATTGCCAACTTCAGTCTGTGTCTGTCTCTTTGGCTCAAGGACAACGTGCACATACACAAACACAAACACAAACATATATGCATATATGGTTACAGTTACTTGTCTGCATCATGCAACGGCAGTTAAGGCGACAATATTACTGCATTCTGTTGCCATTTTCTATAGCTACTACTTCGATTTGTTCTCCTGATAACACCTGGAAAATCCGCTGAAGTTGAATTGGCTGCCGCAGTCACTCAAAACAGTGTGAATACAGCAGTAAGTTTATTATTTGATAGGGTTAATAGAATCAGTTCACATTTAACTTTAACTTCAAATATGATCACACTCACTAGCAGCTTTAATGTCTCTTATTTCTGATAAACTGATTATATTTCATGCTTGACATCGTGCCAATTTACAGGATGAAACCAAACACAACTTTATAATGCCTTGTGAGATTTCGTTTGATTTACAAATCGAGCGACAATATAAAACTTTAACGCTTCAAAGTGTGCCTGGTGGAATACCTCCATACCATTCTCAGTCTCCACTCCACACTCCCGCACTCGCTATATATAGATACTCGTACATTCACATGACACAATCACGGTAATTGTGAACTTTTTGGCAGTGGGAAAAAAATGCCAAAAAAAAAAGGAAAGCGCTTCTCGACAGAGCCAAGCGAAGATTTACTTCGGTTTGGCAAAGCTCCCATAAAATGCTCCATTGTTTATATGTGTGTGGGAGTGTGTGAGTGGGTGTGGGTGTGTGATTTTCGTGTCCATAAGAAATATGTGCTGTGGCGCACAGGAAAGTAAAATAACAGACTCGCGTCATAATTTACACGTGTGTGTGAGTAACAAAAAAGCATAAAGGGAGTAACCCCAGGCCACACTACTACCACTAATACTACTATGTAGTAGTTTCTATCTCAATTTCTCACTCTCTGCCCAATTGTGAGGTCAGCAGTTGGCAGACCGAGTTCTTGGCAGCACTTGGACCACTGTGCAGTTTGGCTAAAAAGTGTGAAATGTAGATAAGATACAGAAGCCGTTGCCATGTCACACACATCCATTAGCCTAAATGCTGGTGTTGGCCTTTGTTATTGCCTTGGTTTCTTTGGTTTCTTTACTCTCATTAGGCCTGCGTCGTCTCCTTCGGTTTTATGCAAATTGTTTTGCAGCTTTTCATTCTGACGACTGGCAACTTAATCATGCATGTTTACACGCAAGTACAAAACTCAAATAATAAACAACTGACAACAGACAGCACAAAGTAAGCACCAGTTGAGTGCGTAGGCTGAGACACTCCCACCAAATGATACGAGTACTTCGTATTTAATACCCATAGAGCATCACCCCAGACCGGGTCTAATCAACGCGCGCATGCCAAAACACAAACATTTAACTGAATTAAGTTTGTTTACAACAATTTTTGCATAGCTAATTAGACGTGCCGAAGGGGGAACTAAGGCGGAGTACTCTACTGCCAAATATCCGGCCTTCACTCCCTCTACTCTCCCTCAGTTCTTTACTTCTTTTCTCCCATCCTAAGCAAATGCTGTTGGCTAATTTCTTGTTAAGTCCTGCCTCCATTTACCTACATACAGCATGCCGAGCCTCCCTTATTTTCTATTGTTTTATATGCCTTCGTATACCCTTTAAATGCAGATTAGCTAAAGGTTTCATCACAATTAATGAAAGACAATATTTTTGCTTAGTGGATATCTTTAAGTACAGCATACTGTGAGTTACTCTCTCTGCTTTGTCTAAATGCAATTAATGTAATTTTTCTCTACTGTCAACTTGTGATAGTTAATATAATTCAATTCATAAAACTAATGGAATATTTTTAAAAATATATCATATTAATTCATTTTCCATTTCTCTGTATCTCTGCAATATATTTCTGGCCGTGTATTGTGACTTGAAATCATTGTATACAAAAGTTTCGTGTTGTTTAGATATCTACCAAAAGTTACTCATAACGAAGAAGAAAAGTTGTGCAGAGGCTCAGGTGGCGGGTTGTGGGCACACGTAAAATATGGTTGGAAAAACAATGTGGAAATAGTGGAAAAACTGCCGCTTGTATTATTTATGCATTTTTCAGCAGTTTGTCCTCTTTCATCTGACTCTTGAGTCGAATTCAGGCGGAGAGTGCTCTTTCCTTTGGCACTCGTCACTTTTGCAGACTTTGTCTCATTTTTTATTTAAACAAAAAACTTTTGCTTATGACCAAGAAAAAAAAAAATATTAAAAAAACTCCAACATTTTTTCCTCTTGCAAAATTACCTAACGAGTCCAACGGAGGGCATGTGGGGGAGGGGCATGGCTAGCTGGTTATAACTTTCAGAGTTTTTTCTGTTGTTGTCGTAGTTGTTGTAAGTAGCAGAAAGTTTTTTGCAAATATTATTAAATAAGCAAGCTCGCGACAAGAGAAGAAGAAAGGAGAAATAAAAGTTGTGACAGCAATAGCCAAGAGGGTAGAAATGGTAATAAAGGACAAAAATAATTTATTTTAAGTTTTTAATTTTCAAAAATATTTGTTGCACTCAGCTTGAAAGCAATCACACTATACTCATAAACAAATGAATGAGTTTGTATACATTAAGTAAGCTGTCAATATGGCTGAACTGACACACATTTGACTTTGTGCTGAAAGTAAGACTAACTCCAAGCAATTAAAGGAAGCTTCTGTTGAGAGTTTCGCCTCGTAAGTAATTAAAATAATAGGCATTGAGAGTGGAGCTGAGGGCACTTGGTACTTGGCTATTTGCAATTGGAATCGCAGTCACAAAATGGAATTGTAGCTCGTAGAAAATGTCCCGACAATGTAGTACACCATCCATCAGACGTCAATTGTATGCCAACTGCCAACAAATCAAACTGTCATCCAGCCAGACAAGTCAGACGAGTCAGCAGTTGAGCCGAGCACCAAGTGCCGAGTAGCGAGTGGAAGCCAGCGAAGCATTCAACCAGTGCAAAAGTATTTCTAGAGCGCCATATTTGAAATTATGCCACATGCATTGCCATACTGAGCCACTGTGACTGCTTTGTGTCATACATAAAGAGACATGCATATACATATACTAGTATGTAGTGTATTCAACTCCTATATGCTCGCATCTATCTATCTGTCCATCTATCTATCTTTCTATCTAGTCCCTGTCTCGTTGCAGCTGTCAGCGCTCTATTTTGCAGTTCATCATCATTGTCATTGACAGTTTCGAGTGGTTACAATGGCAAAAGCAGGCTGCCACATGGCCACATCGCCACATGGCCACAATGCCACAGTGTCAATACTTTACACTGCACGAAAACCAAAGAGAAAATATACTGACGAATGTAGCTAAAATTAGTGCATCAAGCTCAAGGGAATAGCAGTGCTAAAACTATGTTTCGTATATCGATTGTTTCAAGTATGGAAAAGACATTGAGATGCTTTTAAATATACATATTTGTTATGTTGCAATTGAAGCTTTTCAATTGAGGTTCTATAAACTGTTGCAAATAAGAATTAGTTCACTTCTTAGTTCTTAGTTTACAATTGAAATTCCCCTAAATTCATATTTTATTAAAAGCTCTCATATAATCCAATTTTATATTCTTTAATTTATAATTATAAATTCAAAATAATTCCTTTTTTAATTTCTTTGACTGTATACACTAGTTGCCCAGCTGAAGGAACAGAGTGTAGTATTACTTCAATAGCTTACTGCATTGCTTTCAATTTATATATGTCTGACGAGATTTATGCGTATGAGGCATTGGCAAATTGCCAAAAAGTACAAAAAACAACTTGATATGTTTAAGAAATTTTATTTACTTTGAGAAATTTCACATTTTTATTAACTTTTTATTGCGATTTAAGAGAGATATTCAGATTACAGTGAAATAGGAAACACCTAACGAGAAAAAAAGCTAATAATAGCTAAATGGGGTATTGCCATGACACCTTCGGGACGAATTTGAATGTCTTCGTTTCTTTTTTGTTGGTATTTCGTTTGCAGGCAGGAAATTGATGCCATTACGGTATTTGTTGGGTGTCGGAGACTCTGGCTGCGGCGGAAATCGCTCTAGGTGCAGTTTTATTTTAAGCAAAATGCCAATGGCACACAACAAGTGAAAGCGAGCGTGAAAGCGAGACGAGATGAAAAGGGAATGGGACAGGGAAGGGGCAGAGCGGAAGAGGGGAAGCTGGAGGTGGAACCGACAGTTTGGTAGACAGACACATACATCAAACTGAGCGACAGACAGACGAAAGCCAATGGCACCCACAACACAACACATCAGTCAATTTATCTTCAATTGTGTGTGTGCGTATGTGTGTGTGTGAGTGTAAAAATTACGTAGTTTATACAAGTGTGTGGATCGGCCCATTGAACTTTAGCAGGACTCGAGGCAACTGAGAAATCTACATATTGATAAATGACCCAAGTCTCAGCCCATGCCATTGATGCTTGGTTGTGCACAAACACACACACACACACACGCACACCTATAAAAGTCAAAATAAATTTATAGCTGCATTTATCCTTTAATGCCTTTAGTATTAAAGTTGAGCCTCGATATGGAGCTGCAACTTAAATCGCGAGTTTGATATCATTTAAACAGTTGCCGTTAATTGCACATTGCAGCGGCATTAACGAACTTTAAGTGAGTTATGCAGCACGCAACACGCAACATGCAACAAATGGCAACTGCCAGCAAAAACTTCATCAAAATGCAGGAAAACAAACGGACAGACACAGATGGCAGATGGACGAACAGCAGTAGTCGAAGTGTAAAATAATTACTCGGCTTTTCTGCTGCCACTTGCTTTATGCCCATTTGCCACATGCCCCCGCCTCTCCTCCCCAGCCACTGGCCACTTGCCACTTGTTTTACGTACGAGTAATTAATTAAATAAGCGCCTTGACCCGCAGATATATTGAATTCGCTCGCTGTGTATATCTCCACTGATTGACTTTTGGTTTACCCGGCCTGTGTGCCTCTGCCCCACTGCCACTGCCACTGCCACTGCCCCACTGTTAATTCAAGTAGTATGGCACACAGCTGCCGCATTTTAAAATACGATTTAAATTGAGTTCAACACATTCCATTAAGTATACTTCGCATGGAATTGTATTAAATGTGTCATTGCATACATATTCATTATTATTTGCACTCGAAATCATTTGCTCCTTCAGATTCTCGTAATGTTTTCGCATCCTCCGCACTTATTCACATTTATCTTGCTCTGTTTTATTGTTGTCCTTGACTCGGCATAGTCCATGTAAATAACATTCAAATTGCCCTGGCCGGAACAAGTGCAACTTTCTAAGCAGTTGGCAACTTTTATTGCCGAGCTTAACATGAGCCGAATGCTGCTTTAGTTGGCCTTCAACAACTGTTTAAACATTGTGTTATAACTATGTGTATACTCTGTAAATGTAACAAGCTCTCAGGGGTTGTCTCGGCTTGTTTTGAGCCATATATATTTATATTCAGTTTAACTTTCATATCATTCGTTATGGGTTAGTGAATGATTAGTTCGTTCGAAATGTAAGTAAATATCTGTATTAAAAAACCTTACAAGACTACATTTATAACAATATAGACCGGGACTTGCGTAGCTCAATGTCTTTGAAAAAGATCAAGTATCATTTTAATACTCTTATCCACCAAATGTATAATCTGAGAACCCATAAATCTGCTACTAAACCTTGAACCTAAGTGCTGTAAAAAAGTGTTGCCTGCTTTTGGGCGTCAATTTTTGCTCGCAACATTCGAAAAGCTTCCAAATGTGAGCAAAACGGGCTTTATAACTGGATTCAGTGATTTCACTTGGTTTACTTAAAAGAAACCCTGACTTTAACATTAATGGAACATTAATCCCATCTAATCCTAAATATCCTTATCTTACGAGTACTCAGCTTGGATTTGGTCCTTTGTGATCCATCCGATACTCGCTCTGCACAATCATTCCCTTTAGTTGAGCACACTCGACTGGTGCATGCTTACCAGCTCGTTTATTTGAGCTTGTAGTTGAAAGACTCATGTCCAGTTGTTAATTGCTTTGCACGAGTGGCTTTGCATAGCATCAAATTGCACAAGCGAAGTTTGTTCATAAAGCGAGATGCCGCCCTTTATTAGGTTGTCTATGGCCAAGCTACAACTACACACGACTGTAATCGAGGCAAATACAATTTTTAATTCAATATGGAAATACTTGCAACGCAATTTGAGATGGCTCTGCCGCGAGTGGTAGCACACATGAATTATAACATTTAATTTTTAATTATGAGTGCTATTAACATGCCTCTGCAAGTTTTTGCCACAGCGAAAGCACGCTGTCAGACAGCCATAAAATGGGATGAATGGTTCTGCAAATGGCAAAATAAGAGCCAGAGAGGTTGTGAGCGAAACACACACAGCACAGAGTCTGAGCTGAAATTATTATTTTACATTTAAGCACCCAATGATGCAGCTGTGGCTCCTTTTAATGCGTCGACTGCCAACTAATTATGTAGAATAATGAAACAATCATGCCGAGGCAGTGTCGCTGCCATTCTTTCGGGGCAAGCGTATTGTTGATGACAAATGGAAAACAAATAGCAAGACTACAGAGGAGTTGAAAATCGATTTGCATTATTTTGGCAAATTGCTAGTCAATTGTTTAAAATAATAACCATAGACCAGCAGGCAAATGATTTATGGAACAGGTCGAGCCACTGCTTTTTATGTGGGTTTTTATTTTATTATTTATTGTTAGTAGTCAGTGGTTTTTTTTTTGCCAGTGGTGGTTGTAAGTATTATGTGTAATTGGTATTTCTGGTGTTTCAGGTGTTGATGCATTATTAATGCCATTTTAAATGCCTCATTTAATTCTTTTTGCCGGCTTTGGCTAAAAACTCTTTAATTTGGAATTTAATTTGTAATGAAATTAATGCCCGCAGCAAGTGGCTTTTGCTACACGGTATTCATTTGTAAATTTCACAACATACACGTATTTATTGTAATTTACTTAAGAGTCATGGGAACGTGTTACTTTTTTTTTGCTGTTGCATAATGTAAAATGGCATTTGCTTGTTATATTCATTTTAAATGATTGCGCGTTAATATATTTATGTCGTAACATTTTCAGCCCAACTCGGTAAACGCAATTAACTTGAACTAACGAATTGAAAAATGTATTTAAATTCTCTTTCAACTGTGACTACTCGAACACCACGCAACCAATTCCCAATTCCCCCTTGAAGCCTAAACTTTATGCCTTATGGCTTACGTGGCGTATACGCAATATTCTCAAGTGAACTTACTGTACAATCATCATTAATGGCGGCCATGAAATCCACAGCGTAACTTTGTCTTGTCTACAGTTTCATTATCATTATCATCATCATCATTGTCATTGTTATTATGACTAGAACTATGTTCATTAGTAGCATCAATACTCCTGGGTCTAATTAACTTATGAAGGGGCAGCTGCTTGGCGGCGCATAAGTATTTATGTGTTTAGCTTCTTTTAGCGCATAAATTGCATTATTATCAACTTTATTGCTAATCTTAATCAAAAGGAGTGACGTATTTAATGGAATATAACTTGAGATGTAAATTCAAATTTAAGGACATTAATGCATGACTCAAGTTCAAGCACGAGCTTATGCTTAGTTACCGTTGCTAATTTAATACAGTTATCTATTTACATAAGCAAACAGCTACTTCAATGCATTAATTTGCATAAATTTCAATGATATGCTGATTGCATTATGTAAAACAAGATGCAACACTTTGGAGTCACCTCGGTCTGCAAATGCTATGTAAACATTTTCAGGTGTATGCTAACAGTTTGACATGCATTAATTTAAATGTTAATTCGTTTATCGAGTCTGTCGAGATTGAGGTTTTGTTATATGCGAGTAATTGGCAATCAGAGATTGCCTCAGATGCAGTACTTGAACACTACGCAAAAGTCAATTAGTCTTTATTAAGCAGCGGCACCAACAACAACCCTGCCAGCCATGCCAGACAGCGCTCTGTCTGTCCAGTAATGCAAATGTTGTGTCTTGTGAGTCCACGACCCATAAAACTGCAGCAGTTGTCAGATACACAGATACAGATACACACTCGCAGCTACAGATACTCATTCAAAGAGACGCGATAAAGCAGCGTTAATAATAAGCAACATTTACAAACAACAAAAGGCCATTTTAATGAAATAACCATGCGTTCTGCGTGCGTGCCACAGTGCTACACGCTCTTGCTGCCACTGCCGCTGCTGCTGCGGCCATTTTGCCCAAAAGAGGGGGCAACAACAACAACAGCAGTAAATGCGTTTGGGCAGCAAAGGACAACAACGGCATGCGTACAAGATGAAATCATTAAAGGAAATGAGTTTTTTCCCCATCGGGTTATGACAAAAAAATGCGTTAAAATAAATTATTTTAATGTAGTTCTCATGTTGGCCCATTGCTTTGTGTGTCTCTCTGTGTGTGTGTGTCCCAGTGAGTGCCCTTATGTGTGTGCGTATGTGTGTGAATGCGCGCTTTTTAAAAATTCATGTAATCACAAAAGTACACATGTTGTAAAAAAATACACACAACGCGCCTGAGTTGTGTGCAAATGTTTATACTTTTTTTTGTTGTTTTTTATATTTGTGTTTACCGAGTCGAGACGAGCCTACTGCTCGCCTTGCCACCGATAGCCGAGTGTCGTGCTGTGTGCTGTCGAGTGTGTAGACGACTCGCTTTTGAGCCTTATTAGACATCAGCGGCATTGACATGTACATCACGATTGACGCCCTTTGACTGCCACAGCCAAAGGGACATTTGACCAGCAATTCCATTCCATAAATAAGGGCATTCATTCATGCTTATTCAGGTCAATGACAGCGTCACACATCATGTCTGACACATAAAATGTCGGCTGCTTCATAAATTGTGATTTTTGAGAACGTAATTACTGCATATTTAGAGAGCAGGAAATGTAATTAAGTTCATCATTCGTTGAGCTAAATAATACTATAAAAAATAAGAAAATAAATGTATTTACTAATATTTACTAGCTAAGGATATATGTAAGTAGCGCGATCTAAAGAGATCTTTTCCACCAGCTACTGGTTCTAGAGTTCCTCCATCAGGTACTCATCGAGTACTTAGACAAGAAGTTTAGTGAAGTTATCATATTGAGTTTCTGTAAATAAATATAAACCAAATTGTAAATATTAAAATTATTTTAGAATGTTTTCGAAATGAAAGTATAATATATTTTATATAAATAGCGAAATGTTAACTTTAATGTACTTTAATTCACAACTTTAAAAAGACAAAGGAGTCTTTGCAGTAGTATCATCATTACAATTGAATGAAATTCTGCTGTAGTTTTCAAACATTTTTAGTTAAATTGTATTTCAATTCAACATTTTTGATTTGCAAAATTTAGTTCTACTCTACTCCATATTGAAATTCGCTAAAAAAAAATGTTTGCCGAAACTCTATAGCCTTGCTTATGCAGTTACGGTTAGTTGGTGTGGCATGTGGCATGTAGCGCTTTGAGCTTTGGGTTTGGCATGCAGTGTGGCATGTGATGCATAAATAAAATTCTCATATGTATTCAGAAATTGCTGAATAGACGCGATTCGGCCATATGTATTCGTATTCGTATTTGGCATATGCCATGCGGCACTTAGCTGACAAATTAACGTCAAAGTCCGTTCAGTTCAGAAACCCTAAAAAGGGGCAGCCGCAATTATTGAAAGCAATTCATGTTTTGTGGTCAGAAGTTGTTGTGGCTGGGCATAAACGAGGTCGGGACTGTTGACTGCGCCAGGACAAAAGTCAAATTTGCATTTGGCCATTAGATATTTACCATATTTTAATTAACATGCAATAATATTAACACTACAGCATCAACTGCAACTGCAATATACTATATTTATATTAATGTGTTATGATAGCCCATAATATGGTAAATAGTTAGTCGAACCAAGCCAACTATTTATGCATTTAGACCTCATCATTAGAGAGCCAGTTGCATAATAAATTCTAACAACTTTTAGTGTGTAAATAAATTATATGCAAATTATTTTGTTTATCGAAAGATTTAGAAGCCGATTCGAATGAAAAACAGTGTTTGAATTATGCCATTTAATCAGAAATCAATTAAAGTTTTAATTACAGCCTAGGGAGACTTATTAGTACAAATAAATACATATCCGGCATCTCGAATTAAATAAAAGACAAATTGAAAAATGCTTTTGAATACAGAGAGAAGACAAATGAATTGTCATTTACATGCATCGATTTGTGACAGCTCTTTAAAATAATAATACAATAACAATAATTTATATAAATCGCATACAGCTGTCAACCTTAGCTAAGTGTGTGATATATCATAATGATATACAATAATTCACATGTATGAAAATGAATATCAACCCAAATGAAATAGAGTAAAATAAAGTGCCATGTATTACATTTAAATGCAGTTAAATTTAATTGGATTATTTATGGTTCGACGAGAAAATTGTGATGCAATTAATATGCATAAACAGTTTTGGAATGCGAGAATCTAACAAAAGCATTACAGGCAAATTAATTTACATTTTTTATGCATTGTGGTTCCAATCGCACTTTTTTTCCATTTAAACATTTACTTATTTATAATAATTAAACGCGATAGTCGGGCAGGTCACAAAAGGTGTCACTGATAGTTTTCGAACTTTACCAACTAAATACGAGTGCATATGAAATTAATTAAGCTTGGTAACTAAACTGTTAAACATAGTGATATTAATTGCCATAACTCTGAACCGACCAATTAAAGGCATAACCATGGGAATTCAGCCTGTTGCCAAAGCCATTTGCTGGCTTAAGCCTATTATGCTTAAAGCTATACTAGATAGAACTCTATGCATAACACACTCACAAACACACACAATCCTGTACTCAGACACCTATAGAAATTAAGCTGCTTGCTTGAGCTGCCTGTTTATTTTACTCTGGAGTACGTTTGCCTCCAGCTCAGCCCAGCTAGTGGTTCGTTTCGGACTCATAAATACATTTACTTTCGCTTTTTGTGCAGCTGAAGCAACTTGGCCTTTTGTTGCAGCTACAAATCTTAGTGGCGAACAAACCCACACACACACACACACACACTGGCCCTGAGAATGACATCGACAACAACTTAAATGACAGTTTATAGCTCCCACGTTGAGCACGTGGAGCCAGGGCATTGGGCAATGGGCAATGGTTATTAAGCTGCGCCCCTGACTATAGCAGCCAAGTTAACAACAACAGCAGCAACAATAGTGCAAACAATGTGGCAACTACAACAACACACAACATACTGAGCAACAACAGTCCAAAACGGCAATGAGCGGATTTGTTGGCCTCGGGAAAAAGCCAAAGCAATTTATTTTCACAGCCAAAAGCAACAAAATGAACAGCAGCAAACGAGATGGCTGTAAGTGTGTGTGAGTGAGTGTGTGTAGTGTCGATTTGATGTATCGACACCAGTGAGTGTATGTGTGTGTGTGTGTGTGGTTACCTAACGCTTAACAATTGTCCATTTCATTTGCAGTTGATTAGGCGTTGCGCTTGATATTCATCATACGCCGCGTGTGCCACCTCCATGCCACAAATAAAACGACACTTTCAGCTGCCACACTGACTAAAGTGAGTCAGACAGTTGTAAAGAGAGGGACACAGAGAGAGTGAAAAAACTTTGAGTCGCTGTCACAGGCACAATATAGACTTGGTAAAGCTCAAATGGCTCAACGGCGCTAAATAACTTGAAAATTGAGTTTGGCAAGCCCCAAGACGCGCATTGGCGCAGAATAATTGCAAAACACTTTGCAGTTGTTATTGCTGTTGTTCTTGTTGTTGTAAGTGTCATTGTTGTTGTTGTTGTTGTTGCAAGATTTGCGATTAGCTCTGGTCCAGGCTTAAAGCAATTGAAGCCTTCGTCCTCAGTGTATAGCTACAGACATCAATTATAATCCAAATGAGCCGCACAACAATTGCCGCAGCATTCTCTTATCCGCCTGGGCAATAAAATAAAACAAATTTCGATGCCCCTCCATACACCATTCCACACTTACTCCTCGGACTCCTCTTCTTCTTGCTATTGAGAATGGCTCTCCGAGGAGCATGTTGGACGCAGTTGCCTGGCTTAGTTGTACAATCGCTTAATCGGTTTGTTATTTATACATCTAATTTGATCTGCAAGCGACACCAGCCAACGCCCACAAGCACCACCCGTCCCACTCTCCATCAACAACAACAACCAGCTCTAACTTTGCTTTACGTTGTTCTTGCTGTTGCTGTTGTTGTTGTTGGGTTTGGAACGCTTAAAACATGACACTTGTAAGCTAGTGTCTACTATACCAAATAGATACAAGTGCACACATATGCTACAGCTACACTTCTCTGTGTGTGTGCGTGTGTGCGCACACTAAGCCATGACCATAAAATGACCAAAAATTATTGAACAGCGATTACAAATGTCAGAAGCAGTTTTTGTTTCGGATTTTCTCCAATCAAACGATTTCATTTTATTTCTTCGTTTCTTTTTCGATATTTTATAAGATTTTTGCCATTTTGTTTGACAATTGGATTTTTAGGGTATTTATGGGTTATTGCTCTGTCATTTTGACATCGCATTAGGCAGCTTTGGTTGGACATGCATTGATACTACAGTATCAAATTGATATTTATTTGGCCAAATCATTTGAATATAGTTGCAAATATAATTGCTGAATAAATGGCAAACATTTCGATGGTCACTGCGTGAGTTTCAGCTGTGATGGATGGGTGTAAATAACAAATATATAGTATATAGTAAATAAATTTTAATATATTATTGAATTTAATTGAACGTCTCAAAATCAAGTCGAGTAAATAGTTTAGTGTATATAAAATTCATTAAGTTCGACATCAAAATCTTTTCTTCTACTGATAAACTGGGTAGTCGTGGAACTGTCACATCTATAGTTTTTGGATAAGAAGACCTCTGAGAATCCTTAATCCAAATGCAAGTCTTGCTCTATAGCCACTCTTTGTAGTATGACAATTAAATTGTCTTGTTCCCCTTAATAGCATAATTTGACTTTAGTATGGAATATCGATATAGGGATGTGGCTAAAATGAACAGAAATTGTGTTGGCTTTAATGAAATCATGGCAATTCATTTCATGCTGCGCATTAAAGCGATTTGCACAGTTGGTACACACCTTTCTGGGAAGCGGGCACTTGAACGCATAATTCAATAATACAAGAACGATAAATGAAGATGGAAGCGGCGGGAAACGGCGCCACAGAAGCCTCTAATGCAGAACATTTTCGGTATAAAATAATTGAAATCCAGCACACAAAGACAGATAGACAGACAGACAAGCAGACATCGAGACAAAATGGCAGGCAGACAGACAGACAGACGGACGGACAACCAGTTGGGAATGAGCACACCTAATGTCTTTGGCAAAACCACATGCTCTGGTGTGTGAAAGGGGGGAGGAAGAGTAGACAGCACGCACAGCACGCATTTAGCACAACTTCATTTATCTTTTGCATTTTCTTTTAGCATTTAATTAAAAAGACAAGTTCCATTGTCAACGGCAGCACCGGCAAGAGGGGAGACAGCTGCAAGACGGGGGTAACCATAGATATCCTGTTGCCCCTAATGTACGCCTCTACTCGCAGACACAACAACAACAACTGGCACAACAACAACAACAGCCAAAGCAAAACATATTTGCGGTTTTTCCGCCGACAATGTCGCCCATGTGGGACTGCCGCTGTCACATATGCCATGCCGTATGCTCCCTGCTCCTCCTGCCCTCCACCCAAGCGTTTGTCTTGGTATTGTGAGCCGGCTGCTGCTGCTGCTTGCTTATCTTACTACTCCGCCCACCTGTGCCTTACCTGCCCATTAAGAGCATAATCATGTAGCTTTGATAAATGCCTACAGTTGAGGCTGCCTTCTGCTCAGCTCTGCGGCTGCAAATTAACGCGCTGATTAATTAAAGTTGCAGTAAAATGTCTGAACAGGCCCAAAAGTATGCAACGGAGAGCAGAGAGAGAGAGAGAGAGACCAGAGAGAGTGAGAGAAATATGAAGATGTCTCTTATACTCCCTCGCTCACACCGAGATGAATATAAGGAGCAAACCTCAGGACTCTCAATGTAAAATTCATAATTCTTTTTTGACGGCGCGTAAAAACAGCAATTAAATCAAACACACAGAGAGGCATAGAGAGAAAAAGAAAGAGAAAGGTAGAGAAAGAGACCTACACTGTTGTGAATTGTTCTCGACAGCAGCAAAACGGCAAAAGCTTATTACCATTTATTCAAATCTGACAACGCACATCTCATTCCTCCCTACTACTCCACTCTCTGGTTTTCCCTGAGTGTGTGTCTGTCTGTCTGTCTGTCGGTGGGAGTGCGAAATTAAATGACAACATATTTGACACTGATTCTTGTCAGATGACAGTGTGCAGCGCATGTCACGGAAATTTATCATCTCTGCCTTAATGCCTTGTCCCACTGTTTGCTTTTGCCCTCCCCTCTACCTCTCATATACGCGGCGATCTCATGCTCCAGTAGAAATTGTTGCCAGTTCGGTTGTGTAATTTTAAAAACATACAAAGCGAGTTAAAAACAAATGAGCAGGCTGCAGTCGCGAGGTACTGACTAACAGTTATCTTGGGATCAATTGGAATGCAATGGGTTTGGGTATAGTACTTCTAGGCAGAGCTAGAGTAATTATTCTATACGTCTATATAGATTCATTTTATTTGATAACTTTAGTTCATGTCTGCATACTCCCTTTAGTTGCACTGACTGAGTACAGGGTATAATGCAATAAACTTATATATAAAAAGTTGACAAAACTTTCGAGTTACTCACTTCACTTGGTCTCAATGAAATTATAACGCATGTTGCTACCTTTTATCCCAACTACCTCAAAGAGAGTTTTAACTGTGATTAATTGTTACATTCTCGCAAATATATTTTATTTTGTTTCAGAGTCCTACTTAACGTTGATTTAATTTAATTAATTGCTTCACACGATTAAAATTAAAATTGATTACAAATGGAAAACGTATTTAATCAGATATATGCTTAAAATAATTTGAGATGAATTCAATTTGCTTAATTTGATTTCACTATGAAACTAGAAAGTTGTTCACAAGGAGCGTTAAAGCAGAAGACGAACCAGAACCCATAGCTTTCACATCCTTATCCACAGCTAACAATGCATGAGTGTGTGTGTGTGTGAGAGAGTGTGCGTGTGTGTGCGGAAACACCTTAAAACATTTTCGTGCGATTTTGAAAAGATGTCAACAAAATTTATGCAAATGATATGTTAACGCTACTTATATGGAAATTAGTATAAGGAGTCAGAACGCGCCAAAGGCGACATCAGCGCAGGCAGGTTCCTGCCTCTGACACACACACACACTCACACACACACACACACACACACTGTCATACGTAGATATAGCAAAGAGAGCCGAAGAAAGGAAGGCTGGCATGTTAGAGGGGGGAAGGGTGCCCAGACAGACGCTCAAGAAGGAGAGGCTACAACACCTTTTGCACTTTTAGTCAAAGTTTTGATTTCGTGTTACATGTGTCAGAATTTTAATGATGCTGATAAAAGTTGCTCACAAAACGGCTTATTATGTGCGTTAGTGTTTGTGTGTGTGCTGCACGTGGCGTTGTATGGGTGAACCAGTCTGAGCACCTGTGTGTGTATTTGTGTGAGTAGGTGTTTCTAAGCGTATTATCCTTTGAGCGTATTTTTGGCCCTTATAATATACATTTCCACCTTAGCTTTTTAATTACACATAAAACCCGGTACAGACTTACAACCTTCTCAAGTTTATCATAATCTATTAAACTTAGTACCCCGTGCCTGACTAAAAATATCCAAATACTACTTGTATATGCGAATATACATATTCAGAATTCAGCAATATTTAAAATAATTTATTTAAAAAAATAAATTTGTTCCCTAATATGTTTGACAAATGAAAGAAATTAATTTTTAACTAAAATTTATTTATTAATGTATCTGTTAGATACAAAAGTATCTGTAAAACACAAAAGTATCTGTCAGATACGAAAGTATCTAAAAGAGGCAAAAGTATCTGTTGGATTCGATAATATCTAAATGAAGCAAAAGTATCTGTGAGTAAAAAATTATCTATTAAACGAAAGAATATCTGCAAGATACAAAAGTATCTGTCAAATACAAAAGTATCTGTAAAATGCAAAAGTATCTAAAAGACGGAAGAATATCTAAAAGCCAATAATTGAGAAATTAATTACAAATTTAATTCAGAATTTGAAAACTGTTTAGTATAATACATATACATACATACGTTTTCTGTACAAAATACAAAAATATCTTTATTGAAATTGAGGCAATCATTTTAGCTTAGGCTAATTTATTAAGTAGTTCTTCAGGCTATTTTGTTAATACGCTTAATATTTTCTATAAATCTGGCCGAAATCAATTAACATTATTCTAGCTTCATGCTAGAATAGAATAATAAAATGCGAAATTTTAGAGTGCATAAACAAGAAGTAATGATGATGATAATTACCCCAAAGCCAAAGCGATTTTAACCCGTTAAATGCCATAATTTAGGATTTCGTTTCGTTTCGCAGCCAGGTGAAACGTGTGCCACATTCAGCCCTGGACCTTTTGGCACTTGCAACTTGGCACTGTGTCGTGCGGTGTCGTCGTGGGTGCCACTGCTGCCACGGGGTTACCCTGTGGGGCATCATCGCGACGACGGTAGGGGGAGGGGGAGGACGACAATGATGGCGACTATGACGACGTCAGCAGCTAGCTCAAACACTTTACAAAGGGCCAACTGAACAAAGCCACTTGAGGTGCGCTCGAGCACTTTAACGGCTGCATGTCAACACACACACAAACACACTCACACACACATAGATACACATTAACACACAGAGAGCCAACTGTGTGAGTGTGCGTTTAGGGCTGTTTTAACACCTTTTAGCCGGCCGGCGACGACAGTTGGTAAGCCAGAGGGAAGGAGGCAATGGCAATGGCAACGGCAACGACGTCGTCGTCGCTTCTGCGTTGCTGTTTAAAATGTTAATGAGCTTTTAGGGTCGTACAGTTGTGTGTGTGTGTGTGTGTGTGTGTGTGTGTGTGAGAGAGTATTGGGTGTGGGTAGTTGAGTCGTTGCCGTCGACCGGATGTGGTGCTGCCAGCTTCCGGTTAGCTGAGTCTTAAGCGCGCGCTACGTGAGTGGTGTGCAAATAGTTTCAATTGCGGCTTTTGCGTCGTTTGCTTTATTTATTTTTATTAAAACATAAAGAGGTGAAACGAGCACTCGTTACAAAAAATGGCATTGACTTTGTTAACATTGCGTTAAATTGTGGTACATTCATTAAAACGTGCCGGCATATAATGAAAGCACACACACCAACCAACTGAAACTCTCTCAACAACAGCCACTCCAGTCGGGCACTTCAGCTCTTAAGTTTCTGCGTGTGAAGTGCCCAAGGGGAAAACTAAAGAAAATCAACACTTACAGTGACAGATACTGGGACTAGACTTACCGATAGACAGTTTCACTTTTTATCAGTGGCAGGAATAGTAATTTTCATAGCCAAAGACAATGGCTAGAACTCACAGTCACAAGTTTCTGGAGTATATAAACTTGTCCTGGACACAAAAGGGACACAATGGCCAATACTCGAAACTTAAAATGTATGCGCGATAAGCGACAGCGACAGGACTACAAAGGAGACCAGGAGCCAACAGAAGTTCCTCTTTTGTTGTGTTCGCACTTGCACTTGGTCAAAGCAACAAACTGTAGGAAAACTAATCAGCGCGGCAAGCAAAACAAAAGCCGTGAATAAAAGGCAACAGCCAGCAGTGAATGCTAAGAAACAGAAGGACAGTGGAAAGCCACTTGATTGCCTTAAAGAGTTAAAGAGATTCAATCGAAGTACCTTCGGTCCATATTACGCATACGTCATGTGTTCAGTCGGCTAAAAAGAGCCCACATAAATAAATTTCAATGCTGTGCAAATGATAATAAATGTAAAATAAACGCAGTGAAACACTAACACAAACACACATACACACCACAAGCAAATATATATTAAAATTAAGCACAAAGTTTTCTCTCAGCACAAGAAGTCAGAACAATAACAAGGACACACACAATTTGAATATTGTGGCTAGACGCGGGCGACTCAAGAAGTTCAAAGTCCAGCATAATGTAAAGAAATGAATACGAAATAAACCCAAGTAGTAAGATCTATTTCATTTTATTTTAGAGCTGTTAAATACAGTTTAAAATACGCATTGAGTTATTGAGTTATATTGCCCGAATCTATTCTGATTGTTTGCAATTCGTTAAAGATTGAGCAAGTCACTCAATCGACCCTCGCAAGTGGACCAGTGTTTCGCCTTGCACATGATTTTTACCATTGCCAGTTGTGATAATGTTTATTTTATCGGCCACGACACATTCTGCTGCACTTTTGGCAGCACTTAGTACCCAGAGCCAGCTCGGGTCAACAAAAGTAACAAAAACAAGCGGAGCAGTAGAGACAACAAAAAATAAAAAAAGAAAGGGAGAAAACAAGAAACAGTTTTCGTATAGTTTGTCCATTAAAAGTTAATATCACTTTGCAAAAGTTGCAACAACTTGTGCAACTGCAACCACTCTGGCTGCAACTGTGACTGCGACTGTGACTGTGCCTGTCACAGTGACTTTCGTTTTCAGTTGGAGTTTGGGATACGGTTTCGGCTGCGGGACCCATGGTAACTTTCTGGCAGCGACAATCAACGATTTTCATAGCCAGTTGCACATGTAAAACAAAGGAGAGAGTCAGTGCCATGCACTCTGCCCCTTCGTTCCTCTGTTCTCTTGCTAATTTATGGTCAGAGTTGTTGGGACAGCGGCAGGGAGATAGCACTCAGTCACATTTAATTCATTTTTATGGCCATTGACGTTGACATTTATAGCGTTTCTCCTTGCGCCCTGCTTATAATTCCTATAATCTTTACGCAATGCTCAAGCAAAAACATTATTCCGTCTGCGACCTTAACACCTCTGTCCAGCTCAAAGGAAGCCATTATGTATGGCAAGGCAACAGCGACAGAGACACCGGACTTCAGACCCCGAGTCTCCCAGACACTCCCACGCAAGTGTAAGCTGCCAGGACAGAGCAATAGCCGAGTTGACGTTACTCATACGACGCGTGGTGCACACCGGGCGCAAAGTGAATAATGATAAAGCGCTTTAATGCTTTTATTGCGAACGATTGTACCATAGGAAATCCGTTATAATCCACAGCAAGTGACAATAAACGAGGCGACACCAGGAGCAGGAGCAGGCACAGGCACAGGACACAGTAGTACATGAATACAGCTCGGCTAAATGAAAAACTATCCGCTTGTCTTAAGCCTGAGCCAGGCTCGCCTCTGGTAAATCCTTGCCCAGTGTCAGCCTAACATTGTAACTGTTGCCTTTGCTACTGTTGCTGTTACCGTTGCCGTTGTCTCATTTGTTTGTTGCCTTTTGTGCCGGCAGCTGTTGTTTGCATTGCCATTCAGCTGCTCTAGGGTTAACAATTTTCTCGGTCTCAGGCACTGCCTTGGCCCATCAAAGAGTTCACGGAGGCCTTGCCTTGTGTGTGGATTTCAATCATCTTTTGCATGAATGCCAAGCTCATAATGAGCTTTTTGGCTGCTCTAAGTCCACTGCTAATAGCAGGCCACACACACACACACACACACACACACACACACACACACACACACACTCAAGTAGACTCTGTCGCTCACTTTAAACAGCTTAAAGACTAAATGTGTTTGTTATTTGATACTCTCTGTTTGCCCATGGGTTAGTTGCCTCTGCCCATGCCAAGATTTGGCGCACGTTCGTCCATTTGGCTTAGCACGTTTTAGCCAACAGCCGAGGGGAGTGTGGGTGAGAGGGGGTGTATGTCAAAGGGAGTAGGACGTAGTCGACAGGTTCATGGCTTTATTAGTTCACGCATAATGACAAAAATGGTTCGGGCACGTAATGCGTGCGCTTTGTTTATTTTACTTTGCTGCAAGGATTTTTATGCCCTTTAGTCATAAAATGCCTGCCCAGGGGCATTCAACACAACAACAACAACAATCAGCTGGTACTTTGTCATGTCTTAAAGTAACAAGACCTTACAGGGACCTTTCTGTCAAGTTATTAAAGAAATAAAGGGGAATTGTGGAGATACCTGAAGCGAGCTAAAATGAATTCAAATGAAAATTCCTGTATTCGGATTGCTCTGTAGATATTAAGGACAAAGTGTCCTGTGTTAGTAGAGACAGGTACCTATCCTTTGGTAATAAAACTTTCTGCTACTAACTAGTTTATTCCTGCTTGCATTTTTTTGAATACTTTTCGATCTTAATTCATAATTGCCTCTATATAGCATTTGAATCCGTATATCCTGCTTATTATTAGACCCTGTACTTTAAAAAAGTACAAACGGGTCTATTAAGATTGTGCAAGCCCGAAATGTATGTAACAGGCAGAAGGCGGCGTGGCAGACCCCACAAAGTATATATATTCTTGATCAGGACGACGAGCTGAGTCGATCTAGCCATGTCTGTCTGTCCGTCTGTCTGTCCGTCTGTATGAACACTTAGATCTCGGAAACTGTAAGAGCTAGAGACATCATATTTGGCAGTTAAATGCCCCTATAGTGCAAGCAGATCAAGTTTGTTTTAGATTTTTTATACCTGCCCCCCCTCCCCCAAAAACCGCGAAAAACTCCCACACCCACAATTTTAAAGATACAAACTTACATACGATAATCTTATGATAATCTTTATCTGTTCTGTGAATTGTGGCTCAATCGGATAATAAAGACAGGAGATATTCAAGATTCAATTCCCTGCACTAGGTAAGGGGGGAGCAGCGCGAGCGTATGTGTGGTTGCGCGCGACTTTACGATATGTGTACATGTTTGCGTGTTCGTTAGCGTGCGAAGGAAAGTACAGGGTCTCCTACTGTCGGTTGCATCCGACTGTAGCTTTCCGAGTTTTCTTAAAGTTAATAATTGTAATGGGGTTTTTACAATGACAGCTACTGTTATTGTAAGGTTGTGACGTCACATTGCTATTCAAAATTAATCATTGTACTTACAGGAAATATCTGAATAACTCCCTGTTCATAAGCCAATATATATTCTATTACTACTTAAGTTTTCATTTAGTAATCAACCTCATTGCTTTTCACTTTTTTCCTGCATTATTATATTAGTTTTTATTGAAATGTTACTGAAATATTAGATTTTACTTTACCTTTAATTTGACCTAATTTAAATATAAATAAAATAAAATAAATTGTAATAAGTGCTGTATCTGTAAGTTAAAATTATACTCAATACTCTTCTCTCGCTTCACTTCTGTAGTCAAGGCATTATTCCTCATAAGCCTGGCCTCTCTTTCTTTGCCCTGTCTTTATCTCTTTCTTTTTAATGTGTTGCGATGATTTATTGCACATTAAAGTTAAAGCCACACCCCGTGGCACTCTTCTTCTTCTTCAGCCACCGGCGAGTGGTGCAATGGATCTGGATATTTACTTATATGACGAATCAATGCCATTGACTCTGAAAGGACTGTGTGAGTGTGTGTGTATGTGTGTGGGTGGGTGTGAGTGCCCGTGTGTGTGTGTGTATGCTGAATTCGGACTAGTCATCATAGTGACCCCATTGCGCATCTATCAAGACGTGTGTGAGTAAGATGAGGGAGGCAGGCCGTATATGGCTCTAAGTCTGAGTATGAATCTGAATGTGAATGTGTGAGTATGAATGTGTGAGTGTGAGTGTGAATGTGAATACTCCTGTTGAGATGTTGTTTACGTATGCGTGACGCATCGCGCGGCCGCTAAGCTGCAAATCTCTTTAAGATGATACTTTGCAACATTTACAAATGTTTTAGTGCCTGCCCTGGCTTGTGATTGGGTGTGTGTGTGTGTGCGAGAGTGTGTGTGTGTGAGTGTTGGGGTGTCTGTGTGTGCGGGTTAGTCTGTGTTTGTGATTAGCATTCCGGGCATATCTTACATTTATGTTAGATGTTTCCGTTGCAGCAAATGTGTGCCACACCGAGGCAAGGGCGAAACGTATCAGTATTAGACTGGGAATCGGGTAATGTTACGGTTATGGCTCGTTATGCTCTTGCCTCACCCGCACGAACATGAAGTTGTTCAAGTTGGCTCTGACTGTTGCTGCTGCTGCTGTTGCTGTTGCTGCTGCTGCTATTATTGTTGTTGCAACAATGACAATATTTCGTTTGTTTTGCCCCCAGTTGGTGTCGGTAACTCGTAGTCTGTTGCTCTTGTTCTTGACTTATTCATCTCTATAACATATCACCCGCAACCAGGCACACACACGTACGCACCACACACTCGCACACACACATGCACACGTATATTTATTTGTGAATTTACATGCAAGCTCTCGTTTGCTGTAGTCTGCCTGTCTACTTATATTTGATATTGTCTGTTGATGGTTCAATGTAGCAAATGCATACGCCCACACACACACACACGCGCATTCACACACACTCTCTCACGTACACTGGTACATAATTCGAAAATGTTTACACTACATAGTAGTATGTGATTGTCCATTAAGGTGCCTTGGAATCGTTATTTGATATGGCTGCTAAAGTATGTGTATACACACACACACACACCCCTCTCACACCCACTCTCTACTAGCTCCTCTTTCTGTTAGCCAATGGATTTGATTGAACAGTTGCCTGGCAGTCATTAAATTTAATTATCCTTAGTGCATTTCAGCAGAGCATACTCTCCCGATCCCGCACAAAGGACAAACCACACAGCCCGCAATCATTTGTAGTTGTCTGGTTGGAGCACAAGCAGAGGGCGGGGCTTCTAAGACTCTATAACTCATACGTACTATATTGGTACTTTATACCTTTTCGGTATTTCTGTTATTTCTTTTGCTGCCTTGGCTCACATTATGTGTGGCAGTTGAATCGGGGGAGGGTACCGCCCACTGACAGAGTAGAGTAGTAGAGTAGAGCTACCTGCTGCCAGCTGGCTTTTAACTTTGGCGTCCAAAACCTGTGAAAATGAGATAATGTGTATGTGTGTCACATTTCCACAATCCCCTGCCCCCTCCACTCGCAGTGTCTTACTGCTGCTGCTGCTCTTTTTGCAGTTAGCTGCTGCTGTTGTTCTTGCCAGAGACTTGAAATATGTTAGCTTCACGTTGAGCTCATAAACTAACACTAACACCTTGACACGTGCGCTTTTTGTAGCCAAACACACACACACACACACACACACACTCGCACACACTGGCACACACACGTACATACATAAATGTCATTAAAATTGCAGTAAGAGTTTGGCTTGGCTTGGCTTGACTTGCCTTGTTCTTACTTGGCAAGGATGAATCTCTCTTTTAGCTACTGAGCTTAGATAGTGCAAGTTATCTTCCAGATATTACTCAGGCTTTGTCCTGCATCTAATATGCCTGACTCGGGCTGGATCTACTACTAAAATTATGCTTAAATATAATGGCATATTGAAGACAGAGAGACTCGGGAGGGGGAGTGTAGGCCATTAAATGCTTTTCACTTACAAAGTGGAATTAATAGACATATTATGCCATATTTAAAACGTCGTTAGATATTAGTAAATAAAACAAAATACCACTTATACATAAGCGTAAGAGCAGGGTATATCAGCAGTTGATTTACTCTTTAGTTTTAACCTTTTTAAGTTACACCTCTAGCTGCATGTGTGTAACGCTTTCTGTTTGCTTACACTGCGTTAAGCAGGTGTGTGTGTGCGTGTGTATGAGTGTGTTATACTCGTATCCTTATTCCAGCAGGTTCCATAAACCCGTTACGTTGCACCACTTGATTTATTCTCCAGCTAAAAACGTGCTTAATCATATTAGAGTGCATTTGTGTGATTTAGTGGGACGTTGAGAGAAACAAACAGAGAAACAAAGACACTCGGATGATGGCACATTTAAGTGGCGAGACTTTAATTTAAGACACTAGACTATATAGGCCAATTAACCTGGTTGAAGTTGCCATTGACATGTATTCTAAAACAACTTTTAATTTGATTTAATATCGGCAACATAATAAGATACATAACTCTGACCTTGACCTTGGCTTTAAACTTCTCGATTCAATTTCAATTTGAAGTACCTAATACTGTCAATGGATGCTTATGATTTATGGTTATGAAACAGTTTTAAGCATATAATCAATTTCATTTGCTTTGGACAGAACTCTATTGAAGACAATCTGCTAACTCTGCTGAGTTCTCTTCGAAGTCCCAAATGGTCTAAATTTGCTAAAGTGTATCATGTTGGTCCAACGAATTGAGGTGATGTGTCATATTAATGCTCAATGAACATTTTGGTCATTATCTCATCAAATACAAGGCCTCAATGCCTGTGTGTGTGACTGTGTGTGTGGCGCCGGTGAGTCTGCAATGGTCAACTTGGTCAACGTCATGGCCAGGCACCTCGGTTATCATTGCTCTCTCTCTCTGTGTGTGTGTGAGTGTGTGTGTGTGTGTGTTCCATTGAGACTATGCCTGTCAACGTCGAGAACATCAGCATAAGCTTTAGTTATGCTCGAACATGGCAGAGACTGCGGCGGAGTGAAGGGGGCTCCTACTGAGTCCAGCTTGACTGACCACGACCGCACCCAAATACCGCAGCCAACACAGAGAAGCAGACACGTACGCATGACACGCCCACAGCTGCCGGGCCAGACGCTGCAGACAGTGCCGGAAGTGGAGTGAGGGGAGTGGAGAGGTAGGAGGGGAAGAGGTTGGAGTTTCTTGCACGTTGTGCGCTTGTGGCATGTGTGAATTTTTCATTAAAATTCAAGTGACATCAAAAGGGTTGACTGCGGCGTATGGTACTCTCTCTCACTGTGACTGAGTGTGCCAGTGTGTGTAAGTGTGTGTGTGTCGATAGTGACAACTGTGACGACATATTTTGCACTTGTACATTGTCACACCCACAGCCACACAGCCACACACACACACCCGCTCACACACATACATGCATAAGTAGTTAGCTGTCATCACTTAGTCAGTTGTCAACTGCAACTAGGACATTCGCTCTGGCTCCTAGCTCATTTTATAGCCAATAATTGGCATAAGCTTTAAGCCAGGAAAAGTTATTGCAACTGTGACATATGCCACGCCCACAAACTGCCATCTCGCTACACTCGGCGACTAGTAAGTGTAATTTATGGACAGACATTTAGCAGCAGCTTCATCTCCCGCAGAAATAATTAGATTTAAATATTAAACAGCTTATACGCATTTGTCAAAACAAATGTAACAGATATTCCAGTAAATTCCGCACGCAAAGACCATAATTCATGCGAAAACCGCGATATTCTCTCCGAACAGAATAAAGATGAGATCGAAAGGGAGATTCCGCCTAATAAATTGACAACTCACGTGCCGCTGCGGATGTTGCTTTATTAACTGGGCCCAAGATTCCAGTTAATCAAAAGGAAAAAGAGTTTATATCCCCATCAGCCTCATTTCTATTTTATTTATTAAATGTATGATTAATAAATTGTACAACAATTATTTAAAATAAAGATTTTTGTCTTAATATATGGAACAAATTGTTATTAAAATTGTGGAATCTCTTTTCAAACTTACAAGACGACTTTCCAACAAAGAAAATAATGTTTAACAATCTGAATACTAAGGGATTCGTATTATTTTGATATAAATTTAATACGTTTGGGATACTTAAAGAATTCAACTTACCTTATAAGTTGAATAATCTTAACGTACCAAAAGTACGAAAATGATATTTATAAAAAAAAATTTACCCTAAAAGGGAAAGGGCTGATAATAATTTTTGTAGTTTTATTTTAAGACTAGCGTTAAGCTAAAATATTTATTTAAAAATTTCGTTTTCTAGCAGTGTATGCTATTTATGTATTAAAACTGCATAAACCATAAAATAATCCGACAAATTTGTTATTCAAAGTTGAGCAAATAATTTTGTAGACGTAAGCTAAATACAGACACATCATTTCCATCGTATTCCAGTCATGTGCTCCTGCCTGAGACCTATGAATTTTTAGGGGTCAAATGGAATCGCCATAACTAAACTTAGCTGAGCTAGACAGAAACTTCTCCTCTATCTGAGCTATATATACCTCACGAACTGAACAAAAAACAAAACTCTTGGCTGAAATCAGAGCGGCTGAAACTGAACACACAGTCAAGGCCAACATTGACATCAACCGAAACAGACACAAAAGACAAAGAAATAGAGACAGTGAGTGGGGGAGGAGAATAACAACAAACACAAATAGACTGTCGAGAATAAAATAGACTTTTGGTTTTTCATCTTTCGGCCAAATTGTTTATGCAAATTTTGAATAAATAAACAAGATTGTTAATTTAGTTAAATATTTCATTTTTGTGCCGTTTTCATCAGCACAAAATACTCTCCGCCACGTACCGTCTACCCCATAAGCCCCAACTCTACAGCTGAACTCCATCATCTGCCTCCATCTGGAGCCGAGTGGTACGTGTTGTAGGTGTGGACTGCTCCTGCTACTCTCCTGCCGCACTCCCTCCCTGTATGGTAGGCGATGTTGTCATGAATTTTGATGCCGACACTCATTAGGCGATGCCGACAAGGATGTCGAGAGTTTTCTGCAAAGGATTGCGACTAGCTGGATAACTGCTAAAGGGTGGTGGGAGGGAGTGAAGTACCCCGGAAACTGGATGATGTCGAGGCCGATGCTGATGCCAATGCCAATGCCTGCTCCTGTTGGTTGCTTTGTTCTTGTTGTTGTTGATTTTAGCCAAAGGCGAAAATAAAATATTTTTGTATTTGTTTGTGTATTGCTGGCCCTCACTTGAGAGTGTGTGTGTGTGTGTGAGTATGCCTTTTGTGTGTTTGTATTTCTGCACTTGTACAAACACATGTTAATTGGCCGTAATTGTTAGTCTCTCCCCGCCACAACAGTAACTGCATAGTTTAAGCAGAATTTTTGAGGCAAGAACAGCCAGAGCAGCAATGAATATCAGAAGTGTAAACAAATGAAATTATCATAAAACTCTTGCCAAATATTTGCCACTGTAATCAAAATTTAAGGCCACTGTGCCAGAAGTCTCCTTCTCAGATGAGATATCCTTTTTTTTGGGTACTGGGTACTGGTTACCTCAGCTACTGCGTTTTGGGGGTCACAATATTTATGGCAAACAGTCGCCACATGACGTTGAACTATGCGTACGACCGAATCGGGCGGAACCCAGACAGATGCCCTCCTCCCACCGAGCACCCCGTCTCCCCCGCTCGCCATTTTAATAAACTTCATATGTCGCATGTCGCCATTTTTTTGTCGTTTCTTTTTTTTCACGTTGCGCTGTGTGTGCGAGTGTGTGTGAGAACAGCTACAGTCTTGCGGCTTTATTAGTCAGTGATTTATGTAGTTAAAGATAGTGCACAACCAGTGCCAGGAGCCAGCTACTACTACTACTACTAGCAGATACTGCTGCTGCCTGGAGCCACACATTGTTCTGCCCTGGCGAGAAATTTATACATGTGCCGCAAGTAGTCGGGCATGGACAAATGAATGACATGGCCAATGCTCCAGCAGTCTTGCCTGCTCTCTTTTTAGGCAGTTAAAGCGAACTAATCGCCTGGCCAAGATCTGCACACCCTTTCGGGTTGGGGATGGCCAATCTGCTATGCAACTTTATGACTAGGCCAGGCCAATTTAAAAAGCGAATTATTGAGTGCTTTATATTGAGCGCACATAACGTATACTACTCTTCCATACATATGTATGATAGATATCTGTGTCATACTTGATGTTTCGACCATGTTTACTTGGCATTAGAGTCACGTATTTGACGCAACGTTTGGGCCGTTAATTCGTTCAGCTAAAACGCGGCTCTCAGCACGTCGTGGTAATTATTTACAGGAGTGCGCCAAAAAAAAGGGAATAAAGAAAACAGAAAAGACATAACATATAACATACATATAACATTCTACAATGTAATAACATATCATACGGAATATTTATGATATTTATGGGCATTAGGACACAAACATATTTGTTTTGCACACGATCTCTGACAAGCATATGAATAAATTCACAACAGGACTGGTATTAATGAGTTTCTTACGGCTTACTTAGGATTGCAAGTACAGTTACGCATAATACTAGAATTTTTGAAACGTCTTTTTAGACCCTGTACTTTAAAAAAGGACAAAAGGGTCTATTAAGATTGTGCAAATGACATTTGTGTGCAACAGGCAGAAGGAGGCTTGGCAGACCCCACAAAGTATATATATTCTTGATCAGGACGACGAGCTGAGTCGATATAGCCCTATCTGTCTGTCCGTCTGTCCGTCTGTCTGTCCGTCTGTCTGTATGAACACCTAGATCTCGGAAACTATAAGAGCTAGAGACTTAATTTTTTTTGTTAGCTTTGTGTATTACATAAGCGGGTCAAGTTTGTTTCAAATGTTTGAAAAGTCATCCCCCTCCCCCTCAATTTCGCAAAAATATTCCCAGCATGTACAGTTTTAGAGTCACAGTTTTCCTTTTTTGCATGAATAAAGCTTTAGGTGCTTTGAATGTTTGGTGCGATTTGCAGACCAATCGGATAATAAACACCAGAGATATTGGACAAACAATTTTCTGTACTGGGCATTTGGCAGGGGGAGGGAAAAGGGCCACTAGGGCGTATGCGTGATTTTTGATTGTGAGTATGAATATCTGTATGAGTTTTGGATATTGTTTGTATTTGCGCGTATATTAGTATGTGTGTATGTATAGGTGCATGTGTATGTGTATGTGAGTATGTTCATATATGCTGCGGCTGTTATCGACGCCCAGGGCAAACCCAAGTACAGGGTCTCCTACTGTCGGTTGCGTCCGACTGTAGCTTTGCGTCCGACTGTAGCTTTCCCTACTTTTTAGTAATATATTTGGCAAAGCAACTTATTAGTTGGTATCACCCAATTGGCAATCAGTTTGGGGAATATTCTGCAAATTGAAATGGTAAATGAATTAAACGTTTGTCTTAGAAATAGATTACGTTGTTTATCAAATAAAAGTCAAGGCAAGTTGTTGTCACATATTCGTTTTATTTTTCCAATATATGTTTATTGCGATAGACCAACTTGTCTTTTAATTGGCTTCATTTTGATTCATGGCATTCAAAGTGCTTTCGCTCATAGTAATTCCAATATTAAAATGGTATATGCGAGAAACTTGTGGCCTGACAACGTACCGACATATATTGATACTCAATTAATAGAGTCTAGCCTATAAAATTCGATAGACACACACACACACACATACCTCCCTCCATACATTCATTTTTCGATCAAAATAATGCCTATGGATACGAGTGTGTGTTTGTGTGAGTGTAAGCTTGTGAATGCATTGCTGTTGAAACAGTTGGAATCATACAGACAGGGGGCAGGTGGCCCCCCCTGGCCCAGTCAGAGCAAATATGGTGAGGCCAGTGCAAAAATATTTTCAATTTCCATTACAAAAGTGTACGTAGTGTGATGCCGATGGCCTGGGCAACGGATTGCACTGTTTTCGAGTATTATGAAAATTAAATTTTTCATTTCAATGCATCCGAGCAGAGCACATAACACATCAGAGGCACAGTCGGAGTCAGAGGCAGAGGCAGAGGCAGAGGCACAGATAGCAACAGGGACAAAGAGACAGACGCACGCTGGGAGCCTGCCAATGAATGCAGTCAAAAGATTGTTGCATATTATTGTACAGCCCACTCATAGGCTTCAGCAGATACTGTAGATACAGATACAGATACAGCACAGCACAGCACAAAGTGTACCTCTATTGAAGGCAGAGCTTAACTGCATATCAATGGGTGCAATCGGTAGAAATTTAATAGTCATATAAGTATGATATGCACCATAGGACATAAGCGTTTGCCGATCATCAAATTGTGCCATTACGAGTATGTGAATAGCATTCAGTGCGAGTGTGAGTGCGACTGTGTGCGTAGTAAACGCATTTGAGTCAAATTGCAATTTCACATGTCAGTTCGTTTGTAATGCATTGGGGAATTACGTCAAAATCGGCTGAAAATACTTTTTAAAATGTGGTAAAACCTGCTTTAATCATTCATTTTTTGTCAACTAACTATTGAAAGTAATCCCTCCAAAGTTTGTGTTAATCTGTTAGTTTACTTACCTGCCATATAAATAATTGATAAACAAGTCATTTTTATGGCGTTTTGTAGATTATTTTAATGCGAAATGAATGTAAATGAGCCAAGGAGTGTGCTAATTGGTTCAGGGCATCTGCATATCTATACGGCTGATGCATAGGAATTGCCTTTAAGGAAATTACATTTTAATTTCAACCGTGTAGACTGTAGAATGCCAGGGCGCATTTATGGCTATGCCACGCCCACACTACGCCCGTTGAGACTGACTATAGACTGTGCGCCCCTGGCTTTTTATAGTACTAGTGGAAACAGACGCATAAGCCGCGCATTTTATTCGCTCGCAATGTTTATTAATGAAACTGTTTGTGATTTGCATTTTAATTTATGCAAAAACATACAAAAATACTTATATATATATATATAGTCTAAAAGTGTGTGTGTGCGAGTGTAGTGCTCGTGGCACTTGTCGTGCAAGGACCTCGACAGCTTCAATTGAAATTCAAAGGGAAGCAAACAATTTTTAATGTTCTGTGTTCTGAGCACTGGCATTTTATGACGATGGCAACGTTGGCATTAGGAACGATGCTAAAACAGCAGCCAAACTGAACGGAATTGATAATTAACAAGGCAAAATGTGCGTGTAATTAGCATTCATTGGGGCAACAATCCAGATGAGTTGAGGTGGCAGGAGGAGCAGCTACTCCACGCGGTAAATCCCTGGCTTGAATAAAGTTATGAAATGGGAGAGTTTTGTAATCGATATACAGATAGCAAGAGGATTTCAAAAGTTGTAGTTTCCGATGGGATATAGTGATTGGCACAGGGTTTCTGCAAGTCGAGCCACCTCATCATTGTTGGCCAAGTTCTTTTTAAAGATATTTTGCATTTGCTGAAACTCGTTGCGAACTCTTGGGCTCTTCTCCTTGACAGCAACAAATCCCAGTCGAGTCGGAGTACGAGTTAAGCCCAACCCGTCACACAATCTGTACATATTTATTTGCATTTATGTTCCGACTTGAATGACTGCAGCTTTTTGGCTTGCTTGTTTTGTGCCCCATTGTCTAACTGTAATCCCCTCGCGTTCCATTCAACTACTCAGGCTGTCTGTTCCTCTGTCTGTCTGTCTGTCTGTCTGTCTGCCATTCAAGCAGTTTCAAAGTCAACTCTGTGGATGCGTCTGAGCGTAAATTTCATGCGCTCCACTGCATTCCACATCAGCTAAATAGAGTTTTACAATGCCTTTAACCCTTAACCCCCCTGATTCGTAATTGCAATTGCGTTGAGCTTTCTCCCATTGTTATTGTTAATAATTTCTATGCTTTTGTTTATTACACTGGCAGAAAAAACGAGCGAACTGCGTTCTTAAGCTGACAATCCTTTTGATTCGGTATTGTCTACTTTTGTTGTTTGATTGCTGCTAATCAACTCTGAACAGCAACTGTGACTCCCCATTCCCCCCCTCTGTCCTTCTTTTTTTATTCACAGTGTCCTTCTGATCGTCTAAAAGTTAATTAAGTCGCACACTGTGCGTGCGGGTGTGTGTGTGTGTGTGTGCGTCAATATGTTTGGCACAGGCAAACACACATTGAGCCTTTTGTGCGCTCTTGATCTAATACACATATACGCAATAGACACACGCACACATACACACACGTACATATGTATATATGCACCTACACACACACACACTTGCACACAGTGTAAAATGGGCTTTCGGCTTGACGCTTTGTTTGTCCAATTTACATACAAACACATAGTTGCAAATGGGTGGAGAGCAGGGAGCGGGCGGAGAGTGCTTTGACTTGTCGGCAACAACAACAATTCAATTTCAAGTAAATGCATCGCTTGGGTGTGTGTGTGTGTGTGTGTGATTGAGTGTGCATTTAATTTATGCCTCAAGCAATCTCTTTATACACACAAAATCAAGTCTTGTCTTGTGACCTGAATGAGTGTTCCTAAATGACAAAAGCATCAACTGATAAGCGATGGAACACGGTCCTTTGGCCGCTAAATTTAAGTTAATTTCTTCATTTAACTTAAACTTAATGAATATTTAATTAAACTTGTTCAGTAACTCTTGGTTCGGACTTAGAGACTCTAGCGACTTAGCCTATAAAGTCGCTCGCGGTTTTTGTCAACAGAAATCCCTATAACAAGATCGCTAGCGATTTTCTCTGAGGATTTTTTCGACAAGTTCTCAATCAGTATTTGGGCAGCCCTGCATTAGAGCAACTAATGAATTGGACCCAAATGTTGGCTGTCAGTCGAGTGCAGTTGTAGGGCTACCAGGATAAGTAAGTAAGTCCTTAAAACTGCCTGTACGAATGACACAGTTAAATGTTGTCAGTGTGCGCCAGTGTCCTGTGAGCTTTTTGCCTTTTGCTGACTGATTTTCGAATGGTGGCCTATATGGTATGCCATGAAAATGCATCTGAGGTCTAGGGAAAATGGTACAAAGTTCAAACTGTATACACTCCCACACACACACTCCAACGCACACACAAAGCTGACAATAGAAATTGGCTGGGGACGCCTGAGTGTGTGAGTGAGTGACTGGGTGAGTGAAGCATTGCCAATAGCCAAAGTGCCTGGGTTTCATGTACTGTGCCCTGTACGTCCATTGCATGCCGTTTGACAATATGCTCAGCATGTTGCCACAAGAGCTGTAAACTATTTGTACACGGTAACAAAGGAGAAGAAATAAAACATTCCAAGGAAAATTATAATATCAGTTAGCATATTAAATTAAAGTAATAAAATGATAAAAAATACTATATATATGTTTGAAATCAATTAATAGCTATCAATATATCTGAAACTGTAATAAAACTCTACACGAAATACACACATTTACACTACATTTTTGCTCAGTGCACGCACGCATGTGGACTGTACGTTGTATACTGTACACATACATATGGAGACCACTGTATTATGCACACGGGAATTGCTGTTGCTGCTCTGTGAAAGTTGCCCAAAAAATAACGTTAACAACTTTTCTGTAGTGCCAGCCACCCACCCACTCTCCCACCCACCCTGTTGTGGTTATTTATGGCAATTAAAGGACTAATGATGTCCCAGCGCAGTTGTCCAGTACATGACGCCTCCAACTCTGTTGAGCTGCTAAAACTATGGCAACGCGAACAATTTTATGTGGTTGCCAGAGTGTGACTATACAAGTACCCTACAAGTAGGGTATACACAAATTTAAAGGCACTTCAATGTGGTTGTGCTTATATTAAGATTGATTGTAAAGTTTGCTTTATGAACTTTTTCCTATTCCAGTAAGAGTAGTCCAATAAGAGTTATCCTCTCCTCTTGTTAGCGTTAAGCCAGGACATTACTTCACTTTGATTGTATTTTCATAGTTTAACAAATATTTCTTTTTTTCGCAGAGTTTCACTAGTTGTTGTCTGGTGTCATCTATGGTAACAAAATGTTATTCTATTTGTTGGTTTTGACAGTAATTTGGGGTTTAATACACTAGGAAAGAGTAAGTTAATAAATATATATATAATATGAGTTAACTAATTAGAAATATATGTAATAAATAAATTGAATTTGAGAGTATGATAGCAAAGTACTCCACTACTTTTTACATCCCAAAAGTATAGGGTATTAATTGGTTCGGTTTCACATGTATGCTGCATGTTATTATAAAAATTTGCCCAAGTGAAACTAGCTTAAAATTCAATTAATTTATGTGTGTTGCAATGAAAAATGTTGCAACTTTAGTGCGTGCCTCTAGAGCGGTTGCATGCCGCCTGGTGGGCTGCTGATGATGGTAGTAGGTGACGAATAACGATAGCGACAGTAAAGTCCTGGATACAACTTGTGAACAGAAGGACTTGAATGGCCAACAGGAAGTTTGTCTCTACTGCTACCTCGTCAAGCGGCTACAGTTTGAGCTAATTTTGACAGTTTTGTGGCAGCGACAGTTGCATTTCCAGATATCCAGGGCAACCAAAGGAAAAGTTCTCAGTATACGACAGAGAAACGGAAGGGGGCAGAGAAACGGAAGGAGAGTGTGTGTAAATGGCATTTCATTGTGTGGCCAGTAATTAGATTCGCATTTCAGCCAGTTCGACATGGACCATCATGGGCTCTGGAGAAATAAAGTTTTGCAGCAGCCACAGCTAGAGAACTAACTGCAGCCAAATTAGTAGATGAGATCAATTAAACAAGTAGAAATTAAATTGTTGCCAAGGGAACAGAAGACAGCTCGACGACTCGACGAGTGCGATGCACAGCTGCCTGATTGTGGCCAGAACCGATTAAATTACCAATGCTCATAAAGCCAACTGGACGACTGTTAAATCATGAAGCAAACCACTCGCCTCATCCATAACAACAATAACGATAACTTTCATATTGTGCACACACAGAAGGACACAACGGCATGGCAGTGCTACACTGGCAGAAATGACTTGGTAAATAACTGAGTAACTATAATTGATAAGAATAGTATGCCACAGTTGGTTTATCTATCTTCAATCTCTAAACTCTATAATTGCTTAATTATTATTATTATTTTTTCAAGTGCATTGATGCTTCAGCTGCTGCTCCTGCTACTGCTCACTGCATCAGGCACATCTCATGACTGCACGCTCGAATGCTCATTTTAAATTGACTTCAAACGTTGCTGCGTGACGAGCGAACCCAGCTAGGACGTGAAGTTCTCTTCAGCCGCAGCCAGGATGTACTCCTCCTCCGTTAACTCTCAGTCTCTGCTCATTCCACAATTCTCAACTGCAGGCACGCATGCATTTTGATGCCATGACGAACGTGGACAGGCTGCTGGCAGCTGAACTGGACAACAGTAGCTGCACTCCATCCACTGACCAACCCATCCCACCCAGTGGCAAACCACCAACAATATGGTTAACACTTTGTGCTACGAACTTGTGGCACATGCCTTAAATTGTGGCACCCCATTTATAAATGGGTATGTGTGTGTCGGTCTTTAAGCCCGACTAAGCTGACAAGTTGCTCTATGCTTTCTATAGATATCTATAAACAGTTAAAAAACCAATTAAGTAAATAAATCCCAGTGGGGCATTCCCAAAAAACCAAAATACTTACAATTCACCAAGGAAACTTAACTTAATTTAAAGATGGGAATGGCCCTATATTGATTCCAACTTGGAATTAACCTTTGACTAACACTAAGAGCTTATATATGAGGCTCAATTATGATAATGAAAATATGAGTGCCTTAAAACTGGAGATATCGTTCTGCGGAACAGCGTTTAGCGCAAGTCATTGGCTGCTTCAAGGCCAAGTCATTGCTGCAGTGTCTAACGCGAGTGGCAAATGAAAAAAGTTGAAGTAAGGCATGCAGCCGGATACGGAAGTGTGTGAGGTTGGTGGGGGGCGGGAGGTGGGGAACTTTGAGTATATGTTGAGCAAAGTGTTCAAGAAATGGCAAACTTTTTGATGCTCCCAAAAACTCATTAAAAAGGATTTGACACGTGAAGTGCGAAAAACTTTTTATTTTTATATTATTTCCCTTTTACATTTTTATGGCAACGTGTGATGGACTTGCTCTCTAAATATGTGTGTGAGTGTGTGTTGGCGTGAGTGTGCGTTTGATGTGTGTGTTGATTGCCATTACCAAAAAAGGAAAAAAAAGCGCATCAAAATCAAACTCAACCTCCAGATATCCCTGGCAAGAGCTCGAACTGAGCAGCGTGTGAGTGTCGCTAAAATTTGTGGATTGAATTTCAATGGCGATTGATGACGACTACTGCAGATATGTGTGTGAAAGTATGTGGGAGTGTAGCAGGTGTGTGTGTGTGAGTGTGTCTGAGCAGGTGTTGGTATCAAACAGATGAGACTCTCAGCGAGCATGAGTCGCTCGTTCGTTCGTTCGTTTGGCTCCTTTTTATGATAATGTTGAAACCTGGCGTTAATGAGCTCTTAAGCTTAAATAAGAAACGTGATTTAGTTACTAAGTAAACTACCAAATAGTCAACGTAGCCTAGATACGAGCTGAGGCATGAGGGCAAGGGCGGGGGCAGGGCAGGGTGGCCGTGCAAGTTTTGGCTAAAATCTGCGCTTAATTTGAAAAGTTCGGCTAGCTGAAAGGCAGACACAGACCTCTTTCAATGCTCAGCAGGTGTAATAACTGTTGAAATACACACGCACACACACACTCACATACATATATTCGATGAGGAAGCCACAACTTTTTGCATACAAGTCTGCCACTTAATTGCCAAATCAGTCGAACAGCGAGCTAATGAAAAAACTTTTCGATTTATTTGCAACATTTTCTTCGGGTTGCCACAACAAATTCCACATCTATGTGTGTGCTTGTGGTCAGTGTGTGTGGCGCACACGTAGGCCATTCTTCATGCAAAAATGTCAGTTTTAATAATTTTTGTGGCCTGTCAAAAGGGCAAAGTCGAGAAGCTAATCAGCATCAGTAGACAGTATTAGAATGAGGGCATATGAGGAGAGAGTTGGGACTGAGGGGGGACTGAGGGACTGAGGCTCACAGTTGACAGCCGAAGAAGCCGTGTGTCGAACAAGCTGGGAGCCAAACCCTTTTCATGACTTTATGCAAATCTGTTGGAAATTGAAATATGCAGATGTTTTCGCTTTGAAAATGTATTTGGGAAATTTTATGAAATTTGCAACATAATAAATTTGTTTCTTCACTGTGGCCAGAGGCAGAGGGTGTGGGGGTATCGTCTGTCATGTTGCGGAGCAACTTAAATTAAGTAATAACTTTTATGCGCCTTGACCTCAAACACACACATACACACATACACGCACACTCGAAATATGTATGATCTCGTTGACATTCTGCTTTGGCTTTGTGGTTAAAAGGTTGTGGGTGGGTGTGTGCGTGTGTGTGTGTCTGAGACAAATTTTCTTATTAAACACACACACTAATGTAGCTGGAGTGTGTGTCTGCTCTTGGGTTAATTTTGGTTAAGAGTGCAAAAGGGTTAATGTGATTAATGTTTACTTAATGAAATGAACTTATCAAGTTGATTCTATCAATTTACACACAGACACCAAGAATCCTTCTCTTGGCCTGTCACAACTGCCGCCGGTGGATGCTTTTGTCTGTGACAAAGGTGGCCTACTCCTACTCCCAATCCTCCTCCTCCTCCTCCCACTCCTGCTCCTACTGCTTGATGCGATTGAATAGTTCTTGAGCCTGAAATGCAAATATCCAAGTGGTTTCTGGCTGACTTCGTTCGGTCTTTTGTATTGGGTTTTGACATATTAGTTAAACGACTTTGACGAGCGACTGGCTCAAAAGTGTTGGCCAGGCAAATATTTGGCATTTCAGCTTGTTGTTGAGTCTCTGTCTGTCTCTGCCTCAGTCTGCTGTTGCTGTGGTTTCTGCAATCAGGCAGACGCCTTGCCAAAGGAATTTAATAAAAAGCAGTTCAATTAAACGCTCTCTTTAGTTGGCTTTTCTCTCTGCCGCTCTCTGCCCTTCTGTGTGTCGTTAATCAATGCGTTTAACGATTTCAATCAAGCAACTGCCAAAAAGCTACGAGCGGGGAATGGCCATGCATGAGCGTGATGAGTTGGCTGAGGAGCGGAGAGGGAAATTCAGTTAAGCATTTCACTTATTTGCATATAAATTGATTAAAAAGAAAATACTATACACACAACGCACATACGCATATCCATTTGAGTTCTCTGCATGTGTCAACGCAGCAAAAGGACGAAAGGGTCCTTGCTTCTCGCCTCTGTTTACACTCACTCTTACTCTGTCATTCTCTTTCGCTGCTTATATCTCTGTCAGTATTTGTTGTGTCCTGTATCCACCTCGGTCTCGCTGCTGCTGACTGTCTTCCTTGTCTCTGTTTCGATTGCTTCTCCTGCCTTTCGTTTTCGTTTTCTCCTTCGTTTTTTAGCCATTTGTGACACTTCAAATGCGTATGATTGTTTCCTTTTGATCAGCGAATTGTGAATTGATTCACTGATTGAGTTCAGGTTCAGTTGATGCGACAACAACATCAAGAACAACAACAACAACATGTCCAAGCGGACACGACACTTTGGCTCTGGGACCAAGGGTGGTCGAGCTGTCGGACTATAGGCTTACATTCCCAGGGAGATTCACAAGGATCAGCCCAACTGTTTCAACTGTTTCAACTGATTTGCTGCAAGTCCCTGAGCGAGGTGTCCATATAGTATGAGTGACAATGTTACCATACAATATAGTGTATCAGATTTAGCAGTAATACTATATACAACTCTTTGCACACATACTAAGAAAATAATAGAAGCTATTAGTATCTTAAATGGCCGTTAACCATATTAAACAAAAGTCAATTAATTGTGTTTGTCCAACTATGTAAATATCATGGAATAAAATCAGTTTTGTTTAGAAATGCTAATGAGCAATTATTTTATTGATTGTTGTAATTAACTTGTTTGCGAGTGGGAAGTAATAGAAATAGGAATGGAAATGGGATGAGCAGGCGACAAATATTATTTGTATATGCCGGTCAATGGCCACATTTTTGTGTTGTGGCAATGTGGGCTGTTGCCTGGTTTCTGAGGCCCATGCCAAGTGGCCTAAATATAAATTCTCACTCAATTAACTGAGCTCAGTATGCGTTTACCTTGTGTGTGGTATCGTCATGTTCTTTGGGGCTGTGCGTAAGCCGAGCCATCGTCGCAGAAGAAAGGTGAATTACTATAAATTAATTGTGAAAAGTGTATGCAGTGTTTTATTGACATTTTATAATCGATAAATAATCATGTGCTCGTATCCCAGTTGGCGGATTATCATTTATCCGATATGCATTTGATTGCACACAAAGCCGGGCAATTTACTTCAGTTTCCAAACTGCAATTAACCCAACAACGGCAACAACAACACGACAATGCACTAGCTCACCTGTCTGTCTGTCTGTCTGTCTGTCTGTCGGCAGCTAACCTGCTCACCTGTGTGTTTGCCTGCCCTTGTCAGCGTTGTCAACTTAATGGCCAAAGCACATGCCAGCGCACGGCAATCGGCCATTCAATTAAGGACCTGTACGCGCACACAGCGCCAAGGGAAATTGCAATGTATGTAATTTGGGAAATTACTTAGTGCACGGAAACTTGAAGCGATAGACCAGTTTAATAAGTGGAATACCTCCCGATGCAAGTGCAATAGCAAGTACAATAAGAGCAACTAGATTTTAGTTGCAAAGTTTGACGTTGCCGCAGCATTAGACACTAACGAAGTACGATAAAGTTAGAGAACTTGGCAATAATTGCTAATAATACACTTGGTTATAACATAAACCCTATTAAAAGTTACTCATAGTCATAGGATAAAAGATGATAATCAAAGGGAAATTTCTTTTATTATTACACTTTTATTTAGCAATTTTTATTTCTATCAATAAGCAAGTTTTTAGACCCTGTACCATAGAAAAAAGTACAAAAGGGTCTATTATGTTTATGCAACTCAGAAATGTATGTAGGAAATGTATACTGAAGTGCAACGTTATCGCGATATAGAACCATTTCAGTTACTCCTAATTCCAATTGTAACACACAAGTTAGAGAACTAGGAAATAATTGCTAATAATGCTAATACTTGGTTATCTATAAAAAGTTACTCATAGTCATAGTAGGATATCAAAATGCCTGAAAAAAAGATGATGAGCAATAGGAAATAACTCTTTTTATTACTCTTTTAGTAGAGAGTTTTATTTATATTTTATATCTAAAATATGCCCATACTTTCCCTTACTCATAACAAATAAATACTTGTAAATTTGAAAATATTCCTCTCTAAATACTGAACTGCAACGTTTTTGCGATTTAGAACAATTTCAGTTACGCCTAATTCCAATTGTAACACACTCCGTGACAGCAATAATGTAATAGAGGGCAATCTTCTGCACGTACTCGTTTTAGAAATAGTTGGTTGTTGCAGCCTTTCGGGTGCGAGGTGTAAGGTGTTGCAGATTGTGCATTGCATACTTTTAGGTGTTGCCGTTTTTATCTACAACAATTTATCAGTGAGTGGAGTGAGTGGAAAAAAAATAATACTGCACTATTTATTTGTGTTCTCTGGCGCTTCAATGGGGGCGTCACATGTTTGTCTCGGGCAAACATTTCTCCGAGTCCAGGGGCACGAAATTGTCGGACTGACAGACAGCGAGACAGATGGGCAAACAGATTGACAGACAGACGGACGGACAGACGGGCAGACTGACGGGGCGTTCGAGTACAAGCCCGCAACTTTAATTGAAATAAAATGTTTTCTCACAACAGTTCAAACAGGTGGTCGGCCAGTGGGAGGGTGGGAGGTGAATGGCGGGCGAGCGAGAGACAGTGGGAGGGAAATGAATCAGTCAAATAGTTTGTGTGTGCTCCACATGACTATAAGTGTGTGTGTAAGTAACTAGTTTTGAACCGCGGCGCACTCCCGCTCTCCCCATCAATTCATTTC
Organism: Liodrosophila aerea; assembly: GCA_035045005.1. Lineage (NCBI taxonomy): Eukaryota > Metazoa > Arthropoda > Insecta > Diptera > Drosophilidae > Liodrosophila > Liodrosophila aerea. Next base: position 142,459 of record JAWNNL010001491.1, read on the forward strand.
CATTCATTCCATGCCGCTCTCACGCTCGTCTCTCACTCTCTGGGCGAGTGGTCTGCTCTGTGTTTATTCATTGCCGCCGTTTTATTTTCTCGCATTCAGTTTGCATTTCAAAGCCGCTAAAGTAACAAGTATCTTGGAGCAATCCATTCGGTTGATATAAGCAAAGAAAGTTGCAAATAAAAAATAAAAAGTAACTGCAAGGCAAAATTTTGTATACTCCGCAGATAAAGTAAAAGGGGCTATAGAAAAACTCTGAAAATTGCTGCAATGGACGTAAGTTGCCACAGCTATTCCGTTCTATTTTCCCCTGCCGCTTGCTACATTTTCCATTTAGAAATATTCCTCGCTTTTGTGGCTTTATTTGTGTGGCCTAAACTTTGCCGGGCGACCTTCACCTTGGGTTTCAATTAAACAAATTGCACTCAAGTGCTTTCACGGAAATGAAAATAATTTAGCTAAAAGCGGCAAAAGAGTTTAAATCCAAACCGAAATAACATCACAAGATCAGCTGAGGCTGTTGCGGCTTCGATGATTCATTTCTCTCGTGTTTCTTCCTCGTTGCTCTCTGTTTGCTTTGCTTTCAGCTTTTGTTTAAACAATCACTTTAGCTTTAATTATACGGGCTTTTATGTTAGTCACTTTTGGTTTTATTGTGCGTAACCTGACGAGTGATATTATGTGGAAAAGTATTTATTCCATAAGAGTAGTTCGTGTAATTAAATTCCCCATATAGGTTGGCGGACTTTAATGCAAATACACTAAGAGAATTGAAAGCGAAGAATACAATATTTAAACACCTTTTACGGAAAAAATGTTTACTCTTTTGCTATAGTTATTTATTATAAATTAATTAATTAATTATTTACTTAAGATAATATCGTTTTCCGAAAACATATACATTGCTAAATATTATGTGATCACGCGTTTATTTAAGAGTGTTTCATTAAGTAATGACTAACATTGTGAATGTGTATATATAAGCATGCGTGCGTTCAGTGTGTATGCGGGTAAATTTGCAATTGCGGGTATGTTGTGTGAGTATTAGTTAGTGTTTGCGTGTGTATTTGTAATAAATATTTTATTTGATTATATATATATAACTGTATATAGAAACGCTACGACACCTCATCTACTCCAGCTTTCCGGGCTTTTTATAGACGAAGGTCACTGCACTTACTCATGCTAGCCACTCTATATTTATTCTCTGGGTTACTAAGAAGACTGATTCTTCAGTAAAGGACTTGACTAGCGTTGAGGAGGCGGAGCAGTTCCTGAAGGACAATGAGATCGCCATCATTGGTTTCTTCAAAGATGTCGAGTCGGAGGAGGCTAAGGTCTTCTCCAAGGCCGCCAATGCATTGGATTCTTTTGCATTTGGTGTCTGCAGCAATGCCGATGTGATTGCCAAGTACGAGGCTAAGGATAAGACCGTTATGCTCTTTAAGCCATTCGATGATAAGAAGTCTGTGTTCGATGGTGAACTGAATGAGGAGAGCATTGAGAAGTTCGTTCAAGTGCAGTCACTGCCTCTGATTGTGGAGTTAAACTTTGAGACGGCTGGCAAGATCTTTGGCGGCTTCATCAACTCGCTTCTGCTTTTCTTCGTCTCAAAGAAGGCTGGACACATTGAGGCGCATGTTGATCCATTAAAGGAAATCGCTAAGAAGTACCGGCAGGATATTCTGTTCGTTATCATCTCTTCGGATAAGGAGGTACATAAAGACATCTTTGAATTGTTTGGCATTACCAAGGAGGACGTTCCCTTCAGTCTTCTAATCAAGCTGGAGGAGGATGTGGTCAAGTACAAGCCCGAGTCGAGGGATCTGTCCGCCGAGTCACTTGAAAAGTTTATAAAGAATTTCCTGGATGGTAAACTGAAGCAGCATCTGTTGTCACAGAAATTGCCCGACGATTGGGACAAGCAGCCCGTCAAGGTGCTCGTCTCAAGCAATTTCGAGTCTGTTGCACTGGACAGGAGCAAGTCTGTCTTGGTTGATTTCTATGCACCATGGTGCGGACCCTGCAATGAGATGGCTCCCATCTATGAGCAGTTGGCCGAAAAGTACAAGGATAATTCTGATATTGTCATTGCCAAGATGGACTCCACTGTTAATGAGCTGGAGAACATTAAGATCTCATCGTACCCAACCATCAAGTACTTCCGCAAGGATGACAACAAAGTCTTTGACTTCGACTTGGACAGGACTTTGGATGATTTCATCAAGTTCCTGGATGCTAATGGTGAGGTTTCTGATGTTGAGTCAGATACTGTGGAATTCGAAGAGGAGGATGCGGTAAAGGACGAGCTGTAAACCAACAGTAACTACTTGGCAAAAATCCAACCACACTCACTTACTCTCTACAGTTTATTTATATTTTTCGGCCCAGGATCGACTTCAATGATCGCACTCTCCGGGGCCTGGCTCTCTTTTTGATGATAATATGTGTCCTTTTTGAAGTTTTCTTAACAAATAAAGTTGGCAACAACATTAAAAACAGCCCTATTAAAATTTAATCATCTTCACCTGTAGTCGTATTTTGTGGGAGCGTGTTATTGGCAGACATGTGATTGGATCGATATATTGATTGATTGATTCACTTCTCCCACAGCCCTCAAATGGAGACCTATATACGCTGGAGGCCAATTTGGTTAGCAAATCGCTGAGAGAACTGACAGATGGCGCCGAGAAGGATCCCATTACCAAGTTGCGTTTGCTCTGTCTGAGCCGTGGAGCAACTGGTATTCTGGGCATGGGCAGGTGAGCAGCATTCATGGACCTTAAGTGACATATTCGGCAGAGATATTTAACTATTTAATTTCACATTAATAACTTAGAGCTTTTCGCGCCATGGACGACGATGGCAGCAAGGCTCTGAATGAGGAGGAGTTTATCACGGGCATTCGAGACATTGGACTGGATGTGACTGATGACGAAATAAAGCAGATGTTCAACACGTAAGTATGGACAGCATGTGGAGAAGGCACAGCATTCAATATTGTTTATTAATAGCTTCGACGAGGATGGCAGTGGATCCATAAATATGACTGAGTTTCTGCTCAAGCTGCGTGTAAGTGGAGGTAAATCAATCAAGAATATTCCAAATTAATTTGAGATTTCATTATTTCCAGCCCCCCATGCCTCAGTGTCGCCTGACAATTATCGATCAGGCATTTGACAAGATGGACAAGGACGGTAATGGCGTCATTACTATAGCTGATCTTAAGAACGTTTACTCCGTGAAGGAGCATCCCAAGTACCAGAGTGGAGAAAAGTCTGAGGATGAGATTCTCACCGATTTCTTGAATAACTTTGAAGGTGGTCGTGGTAATCTGGATGGCAAGGTGCGTACAGTGTGCATTGCCTATACTAAATGCCATCAATTATAATCGAATATTTCCCACAGATAACTCGTGAGGAGTTTATCAACTACTATGCCACAATCAGTGCCTCGATTGACAATGATATGTACTTTGATCTGATGATGCGTCGCGCTTATAAAATGTAAGCACTAGGGAATCCAATTGGAATCGAACACACACTCTCACTCACAATCTCACGTGACTAATTAACAATTTTAACTAGTGTTTAGTCTTGTCTACTATTTATACTCAATTCACTCTGCGATAAAAATACAAAAACAAGGAAATTCTTTTGCTTGATAACTAACATTATGTTTGAATGCTTCAAGTGATATGCGTGCTATGGAAACCTTGTTAGATATGCAAAGTAACAAGTTGCAAGTTTTGTCTAAACATTTGTTGCAACTTTAGCTCCAGAGCCCAGATTCATGCTAAGGCCCACAATCAAGCCAAAGCTAGCAAATCCAAGACGACCATGATTGCAACAGTAGCATTCGGCAGACTCTGAAAATTGCTTCGCATTGTCAACAGCAATGTTTGTGGGTGTGTGCATATGTGTGTGTGTGTGTGTGTGTGTGTGGGTGCTGGTGTGCCAGACATTTATCACACAGTTGTCGCAGTTGGAGCTGAGAGAACGGTTTGAGCATTCAAGCAATGGCAGCCTAAATGTATGCCTTAAATTATGCAGACACCAGCTGAGATTGTCGCCACATGCGTGTGTGTGTGTGTGGGAGTGTGTGTTAGTTGTGCTTGTGCACTGATTGCATGCAACTCATACGAAATTTTAATTGCCAATGTTGAAATTACGCAGCCAGTGAGAAGACCCAAAACTGCAGACAAACAGACAGACAGGCGGACAGACAGGCGAACATACTACATAGACTTGGTTAACAAGCACGCTGCAATCATCTTCACTGTAAATCACAAAGTTACTTCTTTATAGCATGATTTCATTACATTTTATTTACAGCCAGCAACAATTTCCCAACAACTTTTCATACTCTTTGCAGCGGGTGCTTCTCCTTAGTCATCAAATATGCAACCACTCTGTGAGGAAATCACAAAAATATTGTACCACAGATCTCGATGATCTATGTCACAATTTAAGAGAGTTAAAGTTCTAATTAAGCTACAGTTTGAGAGTGTGTTCACTGTTCGGTTTACTTTGCGTAAGTTACAGTCAGCACTTCTGGCTGCTTGCAGAACTTTTGAATATTTAAACAACTTGTGAGTTAAACAAGTTTTTGCCAAATGCGATATGCGTGAGCTGTCTTATGAAACAAAAGAAATTCTTTCTCAATTGCCATTTATTTGAAGTTGTTGTCTGGTTAGCCCGACAAAATCAATTTCAATTTCAGTTTCAATTTCAATTAATTGGCTTCCATGTGAGGCCTGGCTCTAGTCTTGCCTGGCTGAGTGTCGAATTGTTTTATGATCTCAGCTCTAGTTTTCACACTTGTGATTTTGTGGTTTTCCCCAGCACAAAGACTAAATTTACCTGTCACAAACTTTTACTATGGCTACGTTGTCAGTAAATTACTGCAAAACCAAATTTACTGAATGCCTAGGCAAAATCCCTAGTGCTATTCTCCACGTTCTTAACTAAATTAGAGAGATTGCAGTGAGAGTCTTACTGGCTCATAATCATACTATTATATTCATTTGGAGATACATTCAAAATGGCAAAATCGATGCATGTGGTCTTCATCGCATTTAAGGCTCTAATGGCCATCAGATAACCACACTAGCTACTGACCTAATGATAACTAATGGCCCCAATTTAAACTTGCGATTGACATTAATACATAAAATAGCTCGCAATTAAAAATCCATTAAGCCGGCAATGACATGCTGCAATTTGAATGCATTAATAATATGCAGAGTGCAGAGTGCAGTGGCAGGCAGGACTGTACTTGTCATGAAGTTGTCTGCATTATTTACTCGAATGTAGTGAAAATACTGTGGCACATAGGAGTATATAGTACTGTACAATGTCTATGCATTATTTAAATCTAGTTAACACTTGCCATTTGTTGTTGATTGAAAAAGGCGAAGAGAGCATTCCAGATGGAGGTGGGAAAGAAGGAAACTAAGAATGTCAGACCAGCACATAAAAATAATAATAAAAGGACAGACACACTCGAAACTGGGAATGGCAATGGGAATGGCTTTGGGTTGGGCTTTGGGTGTGAAGTGGTCTGTTCTGGAAACGGACCACATCATTGAAGGAGTATTGAATAAATTTCATTGCGAGTCGGGCGAGAGGCGGGCGTGGACGTGGACATGGCCATGGCATAGGCCATTCAAGTGAGACGCAGGCTGCACAATATTTCAGTCACGTTTTAAATGTAAAAATCTCAATCACGTGATCGAAATGCGCGCATTCGAAATGTACGAAACACGAACCAAAACGGAGCTGTAGAAAGAGTTTAAGGTGCGACGACTGAGAATGAGGCAACGAGGTAAAGAGGTATGCAGCAAATATGGTGTCCTCTGCTTGGGCACTTGGCCAAGTGGAAACTCCAAATGAAACCGAATGAAGAGAAAGGCGAAATAAATAAAATGCGGCAAAAGGCTCTTAACAGGTACTTGATGCTGCTGCTGCTGCTGCTGCTGCTGCTGCTCGATGATGATTTAATGTCATCGGACCAGTGAGAGATGATACGGCGACTGACTGATGATGCGGGCATATCTAATAATAAAATTTCACTGCTGTTGTGGCAGTTGTTGTTGTTGTTGTGGTTATCTGTTTACAGTCATTTGTTGGCCAGCTGCTGTTGGCAGACGTCGCTCAAATTGCATAAAATATGCAAAAAGCTTAACAAACTGTGCGCCACGTTGATTGAAATATCGAAATCGAGTGCCATTTACAACAGCTACAAGCACCTGCACACACACACACACGCACACACACACACACTCATGCTCATACAGATGCACCCATGGCAAGTGCACACAATGCGCTACAATTTCCGTTTCCTCTGCATGCAGCTTGTATAATTTTCACACCTCTGATTGATTGAAATGTTCATCATGCTCATCATTTGAATTTCATTTTTATATGCAGCTCCCCCTGTCTACATCGTTTGGTTTCCTTGTTATGAAGTATGTTAATACTGTGAATGCCTGTTTAATTTTACTGCTTAATTGCCAGTTGTCGATTAACGCTTAATAGCGGGAGGGTCTCTCGGTTACTTTACAATTATTATACGTAATGTAATGTAATGCACGGACAGGTCAAGGGATAACTCTCACATCCACTTCTCAACTGATCCATTATTTAGCCGCTCTAAATGTTATGGGGACATATAAAAATTGTCGATGCAGTAAAACACGTTTTAGTATTGGCATTAGTATTGGCATTAGTCTAAACATCGAATGTTAAATGTTAATTTCCCCACAACAGCAATAACCAGGCAGTGACATGGCAATTTTTAGTTTCATTTATCTGCATTTATTTCGCAGCCCGAAATGAACATGCAAATGGCCATTTTATTATGGACATTATATTATTGTGCCAAAAATGTGACTATTGCATGCATTAGTCTGTCTGGCCTCTGCCAGTGAGTGTGTGTGTCCCGTTGCGGTTGTCCGTACAATTCATATACATTAATACACACACATAAATACGATATTTGTAGGCCTGTGTAAGGGCTAACAAAAAATCAATTTGTAAATGTTTTTCGTGCCATTGCAACTTTGACATTTCACACTGTACATAGCTGTTGTTGTGTGTGTTTTGATGCTGCTGTAATATACCCTATGCCCTTACGGCAATTGGCTATGCCAACTAGGCGAATGTAAAAGCGGAAATAAATGTGGATAGTTATACCTTATAACTTAATACTCGAATCAAAGTGAACTAAATTCAGTTTATCTGATCATTACCTAAATCGGTATGTAATGGGTAAGTATTTCCTCCGCTGAGGTATTTCATACCTGCAGAGTCTCGCAAAATTTTCCATTTAGAATTACTTGCTAAACTTTACATCAGCGATTCTAGTTCTGATGATTAAGTTGCCGAAAGTTCATTGTATAATGATCGATTTTACAGTAAGCATAAGTATGTATCACAGTTTGCACATATACATATTTTCTATGAAAACGGCAGACAGCCCACAAAATATGAGATAACGGTACTACAAATGATTAGCAAAACAAAGTTTTGCGGACAATAAGTAAACTTAACAGTAGCATAAAAAAAACTGCATACCCAGAAAATAAGTGCCGTTATTATTTAAAAAGATAGAAGCAAAAACAAAAATGCACATATACTTATTTCCTTGAGGTACTTATTAATTAAAAAACAATTTTTTGAAAACGAACAACTTTATCAATATAAAATAGCAATGTTAAGGGTATTTATTTCAAATTTATGTAATATATCAAAGTTTCCAAAATCGTTGGGACAAGGAAATTGAGCAAATGATTGAGGCAAAGATTAAACACTCGAAATTGATAGAAATGTTATCGATGATTATGATCGTCTAACTATAGGGTATTTTCTAGTCAAACACAAGGCCAGTATAATTGTGCAATTGGTTTTTATAAATATATATGTTGTAAAATTCATATATATATATTGCTTCAGTCAAGTGACAACTACTACAAGTGACCCCTTTGGCAGCAATGTCCGTTTGTAATTAGGGCTTGCAACTCGCTGTTGCTGCTGCTGCTGCTGTTGGCAATCGGGGAGTTTTTGACCTCAATTGCTTTGTCACCATTTCAATTTGCAATTTGCAGCCATTAACTAGTTACACTCAATGCAATTAAACTTGCACTTTTGCAAGCTTCTGCTCAGGTCGAAGCTGAGTTGCAGGTGGAGGCAAGGTGAAACTCGGACATTTCAGTAGAGTAGTATTTTGGTGGCACAAGCGAATCTCTTACTAGCGCTTGTTCTTGTTGTGGCACACTGAGTGAAAGTGCGCGAGTTGCAGCACTCGATGCTGCTGCCGTTGCATGTGCGTTCCATTGGAATAATTTGAAAATGGCAAAAAATGAAAATAATAAAATAAAAAATTGTATCTTCTCATTGAGTTAATTGCAAATTGGATGAAATTGTAATTTTACACTTCATTTCATTCAATTCATGGCTGATTGACAATTTAGTTTTTCATTAAGGTAAACCCACAGCGACAGCCTCGAGATTGGCTGCAGCCCGATACCCTCAAGTTGATTGCCCACCCAGGGGGACAGAGCAGACACTTTTACCCACTTGGAGGCACACTTGATTGAGCTTCATACTAGTACATCGTGATCCATATAAAATATTGAGCAGACTAATTAAATAAAGTGCATACCAAAGGTTTAAGATTGGTTCAAGTTGTTGAAGTTGATATAGAATATGTATAATAAAAATGTACAACATTTTTTGTTTGTTTAAAAATTGAATATTTTGTACAACATATTGTAAATGAATTTCAGTTTCGTTCTAATATGTTTTTGCTGGTTGTTTGTAGTTTTCATAAATAAATGCTTGACAAAGTTTCATGTTGGAATTGCTGCTGTCCTCTCAGGCATCAATTATTGACATGAATGCGGCAACCGCGAAAAGTTTTCTGCATGTGCATTGCAAATGTTGCGCATACGCAGTGTTGTACGTGTGTCTTACGAGCTACACTGTACAAAAACAGATGTGTGTTTGGACTTTCACATAAACAAGAGCCATGAGGCAAAACTTAAAGTTATGAATTCTTAAAATATGTGATTTATTTGCAACGAAACTTTAGCTCTACTCATACATGTGAATGTATACATGTATATACTATGTATGTATGTGTGCACATAGGTATGTATGCTGTGACGGCATGATGGAAAAGCCAAGCAACACTTCTGTCCATGTACTTGTTGTTCTTGCCTTGCGTTCTTCTTATTTTGTTGATGGCAAAAAGTTGACGCTGTCACGTGACTGGCGTGGTAGATGGCGAACATATTTATAACAAAGTAAAAAAATAGACAGGCATAGGGAAGGGATGGGAAGGGGGGGAAGCATGTAAGTAGCTAAGCCTGCGAGTGCTCGTGCACTAGCTGCAATATCCTTGCGAGGACACGTGTGTCGAAAACGCGCCGAAAATGCCATTTATGCCAGACTTACACGCCTTAAAAGGGAAGCAAAAAAAAGATGTAGTTAGATATGAAAGTAGCATATGCAGAGCCACTGGCGCTGGCGTTGTCTTTGTTTTAATATTCATATTTTAGCATCAGAAATTATACGTTCAAATTAAGTTGCTTTATGCACGCACAGCAACTGGAGGCGGGCGGGACAAGGGGAAGGACAAGGGTGAGCGGATGCAGAGCAAAGATGTGAGCTTAAAAGCGACTACGACGAAAATGCTTTGAATTTAAAATCTGCAATTTTCTGTTGATTGCCACACCCACACCCATGCAGGGGGGGGGGGGTGGCGGGGTAACCAACGTGCAGTTATAGTGTAACAAACAACAACAGAAAACATAGTGCTAGCCTGCGTGTTGGCGGTTGGCGCAGCAGCAGCAGCAGTAGCAGCAACATCAGCATCATCACAACTTTTGCGTAAAATTCCAGTCATGTGTCCCTAACAAATCCCTGCATTATTCATGAAATGATAAGATGACTTTGTGCTGGCTTCGTTGCCATCAACGCTGCTTCTGCCGCCATAACACCCACTCACCCACCTCCTCTTTCTCTGCTCTACCTTTTCTTTCCGAATAATATCTTTGGCTCTGCAGCCTTGACTGTTGCAACAACTGCAACTGCTTGGCTGTTGGCCGTGTTTAACTGCCAACGATATGACCACAACAACAGTTAATGCAAAAAGGTGTGTTAGTAGCTACTTAATATGCAACTAAATAGATATCATCAGACTGAAATCATAACCTCGAAATTACTTACTATTTATGTAAATTGAGTCAAGTTAATGGCCCAGTAACAAGTAATAATATTTAGTTAGTAATTTAAGTTTTCTTTTACAGTAATTCATTCATTCATTTCGTTGTATTTTATTATGCATATGTACAAAGTAATATCTGCAGATGAAAAGATATGGCTATATAGACGTAGCTCATCGGCCTGATCAAGAATATATATACGCCACCTTCTGTACAAAGTACAAGTTCTTAAAATCCGAGCATCAGCAGCTGTAAGTAGTGCCCAACTCTGTTACTGTTAGGCAACAGTCCTCGGCGCTGTTAGCTAACATTGCTGTGCACTTACAGTCGGCTACAAAGCGACAAAAACTGCTACATTCTGGCTCTCTGTTAGCCGCACGCTCTTCTGCCGCTTGTAAGCGCTCTCTTGAGATTTGGGATGCTGTGAGAGAGAGTAACAGCGGCAGCATTACACGAGCTTGCGACGCCAGCGCTGCCGTCAATAACATTAACGAAACCAAAGCCAAAACGATGCCGATGCTGACGCTGTCGCCGATGCCGACGACGACGGCGATGACGTTTGCCGAGGCCGAGGACGAGCACGAGCCGCTCGCATCTCACGCAGCGGGCTGCAGCTTCAGTCAGTTCGTAAACTTGAAGCCGTGCGGAGACAAAGTTTAGAGGCAGCGCTTCGCTCTGCTCGAATCAAACGCTCGAAGTGACAACACAAAAAGGAAAGCAAGAAAGAGGAAGAACAGCATGAAGTAATGTGCAATAAATAAACAGTAAAAGGGAATGCAATTGATAAAACAATAACACGATTCGTTAAAGCAAATGTGGAACATAAAACGCTACATTAAGGGTATGCAGTGTGTGTGAACAGACGAAATTTATATAAATTGTGTGACCCGCAAATAAACTGAAAGAAATCGACTGAATCGAGATTATGAAGTCGGCGGACAAACTGATTAATTGAGCGCGGAACTTCCGCTTCCGTTCACTGTGCGTTCGTTCACTTTGGGCCAAATGTAAGACAAACAACACATACAGCTACAACTACAGCCCGTAATGCTGCGTGTGGGTGGAGTGGAGTGGGCGTGGCCGCTGGTTGAAAGCATTCTTAAATATTAAACACACGATTTCGCATGGATTGCTGCTATTTAAATTATTTAAGTTGACACAAGCGTACGCCACGCCCAGTGCTAGCTCAGCGCCCTCATATCCTGTTTTGATGTCTTGTCGTCTGTTGTGCTTTCCCTTTTATTTTTTTTATTTATTCTTCCTTTTGCTCTCTGTGTACAACGTATGAACACCAGTTGTTCTGGTCGTTGTTCTTGTCGTTTTATTTGCTTCAAATGTTTGTTATTTATTTATAACGAGAGACAGAGGCAAATGCCACAATGCCTTTGAACTTGTCTCTGCTTGAATATCAATAATTTTTTGTAAGTATATTTTTGTTATTTTGTGTATTTTATGTGAGTTGTGTTTGCCTTTGACGCTGCATTCAATTAATTTCACTTCCAGGGAACTCGTACTCTTCCCCTACCCTTTCCCTTTCCCTTTCCCTTTGACTCAATTCGCATTCAGTTCATTCCACTTCACTCCACTCTGCAGGCTGCCCTTATCACTTAACTTGGCTTGCAGCAAGTCCTGTATGCCACTGCGGCTTTTGTGATATCGATTGCTATTGAAATATTAAACAATCTACTCGCCCTGCTCCACTCTTTGTTGTGTGGCAAGTAGCAAGTGCAGCTGCAAAATAATAATAAACAACTATCGTTGACAAAGTCACTGCGATTTCCAACTACCGCAAACAAATACCAATACAGTTACAGTTGCAGATGCAGATATAAGTAAAGATACAGATACAGATACAAATACTTTTCAGCGTGCAACAACAATAACCGCTGAGTGCAACGCCTGCAACGACATATCAATTAATTAAATTCAAACAACAATTTTGTGTGCTAACAAAGCGAAGGAAAACAACGAGGGAAAACCAACAGAGGAAAATGGATTACGGCTGGCTCTTTTTCCTCTTCTGCTGTGCCTTAATTGGTAAGTTCTCCCCACTCCCCCCCATCACTTAATATTGCTTTATTGCTATGGTATAATCAGCTTAAGTTACGTAGTACGCAATGTGCGTGATATTCTCATGCAAATCTCCTTTTGTTTCAATTGATTGTTAAATGTTTTCACATCCGCGTGGAAAAACAACTTTAATTTGTTGTTGATTCATTCGTTTGGCTTCAGTTTAACCGCAGATCAATATTGACAAAGTTTTACGCCTCGGGTCTGCGGTTTTTCGGCATGCCTGGCTGCTCTTTTAATGACTTTTGCCATAATTTCCACTGCTGCTGCTGCTGGTGCTGCAGTTGCCACTTGCCACTTGCCACTTGCCACTCATTCATTTTTGCTCGCTGCTCGGCAGTTTTGCTTTCGCTTTTTGATGAGAGGAGTCCCGATGCTACTGCTACTGCTACTGCTACTGCTGATGCTGCCTTTTGGCACTTGGTAATTTGTGCAGCCTCAACTTTTGCTCTGCTTCTGCTGCTGCTACTGCTACTGCAACTGCTGCACAGCTTGAGTGCAGTTTAAAGTTAAATTGTATTTCGGAAATGTTCGCAATTAGGCAGCCAGCCAAAGGCGTCTCCATTCCACAGTCTCTCCATTTCTCCACCATTTCAGCATTTCCATCGCCTCGGGCACATCAATTGCCAATGGCAATGGGGCAATTAATTTGCAGCGTATTAAATGAGCTGCCATTCGCCTAAAAGCAACCAAACCCACGCCGACATTCATTCATTTCATTTCCCTCAACTGCGGTTTCACACACACACACTTACAGATTCAAACAAACACACACACACACACACACACACATGTATTCACTTGTGTTCAAACTCTTTCTTTGGCCTTGGCTAAAATCGTTATGCATATTATATTGATTTGAAAAATATTGTGTCAATTTCTTTATGAAATTAATTTATATATGTATACTACATACATATATGCTTTCGGTTGATCTATTTAGTTTATATTTATTTATACATATTATGTTTAATTATACACAAAACCCTTTCACTAGTTCAAATTCAGTATTACATTTAAATTTAAATGGATTAACAAATTATTCTTTTCTTATCTACATTAAAACTGGCATGAATACTTTACTTACGTTCAGTTTTTATTTGTTAGTTTTCAAGCTTAGATTTTTTTTAACACAAAAAACATTTATGCAATTTGAAAGAAATTTTCTCAAATTTATTTTAAAATCCTAATTTATTTATAATCTATATATAAATAAAAATAAATCATATAATAATTTAAAAAATTATATTTATGAATTTAACTTATTTAAGCTGCGTTTATTTTCAGCCTTCAGAAAAACTTGAATATTTAATTGATGAGAAAATCAACACTAAAATTTTCATGTATATTTTATTTACAATCAGTTTCTATATTTTTATTATACAGTTTTCAACTTTTTTTCAAATTTACCTTGAATATTTAACATATATTTATTATTTTACAAAACTATATTTATCAATTTAACTTATTTAAGCTGATTTTAGTTTCAGTTTTTAATACATGGAATACGAGGCAGTAATGCAATTTTCTAAACAAACTTTTTTGATTCGCTAAGCAGATTTTGCTCGTGATTTTATCTCAAAATTTTTTAGTCCTTTAACCCTGGAACATCATCCTTATGTTTTGTACATTAACGTCATCCTTCGTCAATATGAGTACGACCTATTTTATGTGAGTCTGAAATATGTCGTGAGCGAAATTAAATTCCAAAATATATTTCTTAATTATATTTAAACATTTTTCGTTCAATATTCTTTATCATTTTTGTATATTTTTATAATCTTTAACTTAAAAAAATCATTTCACAAAATTCCTTTTTTTTGGCAAATAGCTCGTTTTCAACAAAAAAATTCGTCATTTACATTCAAAATATGAGATCTTCTTTCGAAAAAATCAAATGATCTAATACTTAGGATGTGTCCAGTGCATTTTCCTACTTTGACTACCAACTATTAAGTTACTGACAAGAGCTACACGAAAAGGGGGACTAAAATTAATGGTATAAACAGGTTTTAATTCAAAAATAAAATCGGGCTTAGTCATTTTGACTAAGGATGACGTTCTAGGGTTAAAAGCAACTCCATTAACAAATTTGTATAAATAGGTAGAAGAGAATTACAAATATTAAAAGGGGCAACGACAGCCCCATTGGTGGAGCGGTCATAATGAAACTTTGTGGTTTGGCGTATGGTGCTGACATATTTTACTTACACTGCTCTGAATACACACACTCCGACAACAGTTGGGGTAGACTCAAACAAATGTTGTACACTGCTCGATTCCCAGTAGCGCACACACTCACACACACACACATGCAGCATACATGTGTGTAGCAGAAAAAGTTTAACAAACTTTTGTTGGGTTTAAATAATTTGAGATTTGCTCATTTGGCAGTGAGTCTGTTTTCATTTTCAATCAGGCTAAAGTAAATTACCAAATATGTTACTCTTGTGCGATTTATTAATGTAGAAGAATGTGAATTGACATTGGGATTTGTCTTTAAACACTTTGAATTTAAATAAAAACTTTTGTATCTTTTAAATTCTATATTACTGCCACAAGTATGCATAAAACAGTGGCACAAACACATGTGTAACTGGTGTGCCACATGCCACATGCAACGGCAAGTAGGACACAGACACCAGCATACTATGCCTCACATGTATAACTGTAGATTTACTCATTTATTTGCATAAACGTCTCGGTATTTTCTAAATGAATTTATTACCGAACTTTTGCCTGGTGTGGCCTACGGCAAATTCATATGTAAATTTATTTGGCCAGACAAAAACTGTGTAGAGTTTTCTACAGTATATTTGCATCTGTAGTAAGTATCTGTATCTGTGACTTTGAATGTATCTGAATGGATGGATGTAACTTGTCTGGCATTCAAGTAGAACGTGCAGGTTAATTACCAGTGCATTTGCATATTCCATCTGCAACTGATATGTGGTTAGCTGGAATGCCAAATGCAGCTCTTTATCATAAAAATAATGACAGTTTTGCATAAGTAATTGTCACTTTGGGATTACAGGGCGTACAGAGTGCATTGTTTGACCTTATGAAGTAAATAGTATAACTCTGCTTAAGCATTCAGTTTATTCACAAATGCTATTCACACACACCCCTTAGACACACACGTGTCGGATATTGTGTTGCCCATAGCTTCAACTTTAGTTTAGTGAATGTTTCTTAAAGCAAAAATTTGATATTCATTTTTTTGAATATTATCTTACATTGATGTGGTGCAACTTTTGGGCTTGGCTTTCCTTTTGCTTCTTGGCCAATCAGACTGCTGCATATTTATAAGCCAGCTTTCTCATGAAAATTTATGTTGCCAATTGCAGCACAGGCACACATACTCACACACACACACACACACACACACACACACGTCAGCCTGACATTTTTTCGTTTCTATTTCTTATCAATTTTTGGGGCTTGTGCTGCAGCTGGGCTTATCGCACAAACATTACATGTGGCACAACCACAGACAGACAAATGGACAGTAGGACAGACGGACAGACAGACCTGCACATATGCCAGTTACATATGGCTTCCACCCACCCCACCCCCTTGCTGCCTGCAGTTTTGTTGCGCTTAGCTTCACTTTTATACCATATTCGAATTTGGGGTTCTGGCCTGGCCAACTATTTTGCATATTCATTTCATGAAATTTGAAATTTATTCGATGTCTCATGAGCCCTCCCACCGCTGGGGCCCAGAGTATTCACATAGACAGACACCTGGGCAGTCAGTTTGGCGAATTAAAAAATTATGAACGCCTGCTCTGTTACCACCTAACTACATATTGTATTTTACCCAATACTTTGTTGCAGATATGCAGAGTATTACGGCGTTGTTTGTAACGAACATCAGTGTGCCGGAAATTGTGGATTTTCGCGATAATGTGACGCTCTCGTGCAGCTACGATATGAGTGGACACACACTGAACTCTGTCAAGTGGTACAAGGATGGGCTGGAATTCTTCAGGTGAGTGGAAACTCAAAGCAAACCAATCTCAATTGTAAAGCAAAGCTATTTATAGGTATACACCAATGATGCTTCCGGTTTACATGACGTTTCCCGTCATTGGCATACAAGTTCTCGATGGAAAGTATTACTGCAATGAGTCCAAGTGCCGCGTGGACCTCAGTTTGCTGGGAGCCAAGTCCACGGGTAGCTTCAAGTGCGAGGTGAGCGGCGATGCGCCGCATTTCAAGTTGGCTGCCAAGCAGGACAATATGACGGTGGCAGGTGAGTGGATGCCAGGATGGCAGGATGGCAGGGGGGAGTGTAAAGCACTTAACTTATTATTAGCTAATTTGTGTCAATTGATGCCATTACAGCGCTGCCACAGAGCAACCCCCTCATTGAGAACTTCAACTCGGTGTATCGCTACGAGGAGTTTGTCAGCGCCACCTGCTGCTCGGACTACTCCAGTTTGCCCACAAAGCTCACCATCTACATCAACGGCGAGCAGGTAAGGGGGAAGACGGCGACTATGTGCTGAGTATTTCAAGTATTTAACCACCCACTCTCCGTCCCTATGCTATCCACTCCATCCACAGCCAATGCTTGGGGAACTGCAGCCCAGCATAGATACGAGCATCGCTGCCCACGACTATATACTGCGACGTCAGCGTCTGCAGGTGCATTTCTATATACAAGGACAACGCTATTATCATGCCAAGATGCTTGAGCTCAGATGCGTGGCGGAAATTGAGAATTACCCGGAACTGCGACGGGAGACCTGGCTGACTGCGACCCTCACGCAATTTGATAATTTGAACAATCAAATGCTGAGGCATGCGGGCACAAGTAAGTATCGCTCTCAGATACATTTACAGATACATGCATAGCCATGTAGATACATTTGTATTGGTATGTGTGTAACCCACAAACTCTCTTTCGATTTCGTCTGCTTCGCTCTCATCCGTCAGGTTCGGCTGGTGCATGTGGGAGATGCTTTTTGGCAAGAGCATGTCTAATCTCCGGTTTCCTTGTGAAATTTCTGCTCTCGAAATGCCTGAGATTGCAACGCCACTCATGAGCAAGCACATCAGCGACAGGGTTGTCCCAGGCAATGGCAACTCTGGCCACTATATCAACGCATTAGTTAGTTAGTTAGAATAACAGCAAGGCAGCCAGGTTAAGGTAAGCTAATCACTTCGATTCGGTTGTCACGTGTATATAGCCAGATCTGAAAGGAATTAAGATAAGAATGCGCCCAGTAAGAGTTTAGACGTAAAGGTAACTTAAGTGTAACATAGTGAATAATGCAAAACTAAATTAAGACACATGACATTTCAACTCTTTTTTGTCTATAATGCACAAACAGGATCAGCTTTATAACTCTAATTTTATCAAAATTAAAATTGTTATTTAGTTTAAAGTAAATAATTGGTACTTAAGCGTTTGTAAATTTTTTTGTAAATACGGTTTAGTTTGCTTATCGTTTTATTTTACAAACCAAATCTGTTTTTAATCTCTAGAGCACTTTTGATGTGTGGGCATTTATAGCTTCTCAGGAAAGCCAAATAAAATAAACTCACTGCCTATTCGAATTCAATTGAAATTACAAATGAAATACTCGTAAATCAAACACAATTAAATATCTGCACTCGACAGCAAGTAAGGTGTTCAATTCTACTTGTTACTAGTCCTGATAAGGTCACACTCCAGCAAACACGAATTTTTAATGTACATGTAAACATTTTCAAAATTAAATAATAATAAACTCCAGCACACAATGACAAACTTTTCGCAAAAAAAGAAAAAAATTAAATTAAATAAAAACATTCAACATGAAATGTCATCTGTGGCATGCGAATGTTGTAAAAAAGCCAAGCGAAGCGATATGTTTAGGATAGTTAACATAGTCAACTGTAAATACAATTTTAAAAGTTATGAACATATTACAATAAATCTAAAAAAATGAACAGAAAAGAACAAAATCGAACATCCAATGTACGTACTTTAATGTTAAATGTTAAGCAAAAACATTACTAAAATCGAAGAGAAAGAAAGGGGGAAAGAATGGCAGAGTTCGGTAATCGAGTTTAGTAACTAACTAAATATGCAGCAAACATTTCATATTTAACGAGCTACTAGAAATAGAGAAATTAAAACTCAGCAACATCACACGGATATAGTATATATATATGTGTACGAATGAATGTGTTCAGTTATAAGGAAAACACTCTCAAAAAAAAAAAGAAAAAAGTAAACCTAAACCAAAATCAATAAAAAATGCAAATACTTGTAGTAAGTGCCAAACAAACTCCATTCAGATCACACACAAAAACAATAAAAGAAATGAAAAACTAAATGAAAATGAAAATATATACGAATGAAAATTAAAATATAAAAATACAAAAACGCTTTAACAAACATTGTAACTTGATATATTAAATTGAAATGGTATACAAAAAAAACCAAATACCAAATAATGTCGGGCACTTGTTAATCACTTTTTGTTACTCAATATGCAATTAAAATTCCAATAAAAAATCGAACAAAATCATACTACTAATAATAATAATAATAATAATCATAATACTTAAACGAGTGTTACGAAATGTGTATAAATTGATTCGATTCGCCTATTCATTTGCACATGTTTTGGTTGTGAACTTGTTTTGTTTCGAGTAATATTAATAACAATAAAATAAAAACAAACACAAGCAAATGCAAAATAAATGAGTTGCGTATTCTTTTTTTCATAATTCGCACAGTCATTTAATTCTGTCAAACAATTTGTTCCGTTTTTCCTTACAGTTCGCCATGCAGCAAAAACCGTCATAAATAATTTAATTATTTTTTAACACAAAGAGTATGCAATTTTCATAAAAAACGTACTTATTGCGCTAATCTGTTAAATAACAGACAGATCGATGTCGCCATCCAATTTGTATGTCATACAATGGCACATTCGATTCAGCCAAAGCCAGTAGCCGGAAAAGTGCTGTGGAAAGGGGTTTTCATTGTGGTCTAGCAGCTTTCATTAAGCCGCAGAGCATATTAATTAAAGTTATTCAATGCAGTGTAATTTATAAATAGAGATTGATTAAAAAAAGCTCAGTTGTAGAATTATATTTGAGTTCCGTTTTGCTTGAATAGAAACTTATTTTGATATGTCTTCATACTCTTTGATAATTTTGTACTCAGTCAGAGCCCTGTTAGCTCTTTAGTCCCTCACAGGCCAGTGATGAAAAGTACTTGCTTAATTTCAAATAATAACTTGTTTAAGTACGTAAATTTGTACAATTAATTATGCTAATAAGCATGGGCACGAGCTAAAGGCCAAACGCTGAGTCAGGTCCCGTGCCGTTCGGGCCAAAAAGGCAAACAGGGTAAGAGCTTAAACAATAAAAAGGGTTAAATAATTAATTTCAATGCTGCTGCAATTAGTTTCCACTAAATTTTTCATGAGTTCTGTCCACTTCGCTTAGAACAATCGCTAAGATAGGTCATTTCACACAACAATACCAAAGAGAAAAAAAGAAACCGTTAGACATTGCAAACAGAAAAGAGCAGCCCAAAAATAAATTTACAAAAAAAGAACAGACAAAAAAAAAAATGCTAACGAACAAAGGCCACTTTTGATGGCCACTTAATGAGGCTGAGCCTTCACAGCTAATCAAATTAGCTGGACGAGCACTTTTTTATTTTTCATGAAAAAGAAAAGCGGAAAACTTTGTGAAATGTGCGCTCAATTCTCTCTGCTGAAGTGTCATATGGTGTGCATGTAATTTATGTGATTTTAATTAGCAGCATGTCCTTCAGCATGTCCCTCTTCTCCCAATCGAGTGTGTCCCTATGACTTATGACGCATAGCTGTCATATTCATGTTTGCTGCTGCAAGTAATTGAAATTAATTTTACATTATTTTCTTTTATATAATCATCTTGTTGTTGCTGTTGTTGTCGCCGAGCCATTTGTCATGGAATTTTAAACATTTTCAATTAAGAGACTCCGTCCGGAATGGTGCTGCATCAGCTTGAGCTTGAGCTTCAGTCGCCTCTAAGTTACCAAAAAATGCGGCAGAATAAAGTGAAGTGAATTTTTCGCGCTTTGGCATTTGTCAAAGTTTTCGCCGAGCTCGTCTGATCTGGCCTCGTCTCATCTCGGCTCAAGTGTCCTTTTTGGTAAAAAGTAAAAAGTTGTGCTGCTGCTGCTGCTGCTGCAGTGCCATCTTCGCCTGTTTGCGTTTCATTAAAATCCATTAAAATGCTGCAAATCAAATTAAAAGTTTCTACTTTTACTCCATGATTTTTTTGCTTCTTTCTTTCAGCCATCATTGTCCGTGCTGTGCCCTGTGTTGAACAGGACTATTTGCTCGAGTCTCTGACTCCATCCTTGCTGCTTGGCCTTCGACCGGTTGGCGCATCGGGTTTCCCATCAGATTGCGTTAAAGGTTCGGCAATGGTCTTAGTCACAATTTGGACTTTGAGTTCGACTTTAACTGTGACTTCGGCTTCGACTTCATTTGCATGCGCAACATTTTCAAATGACAATTACAAATCTCTTTCGTCACACTTTTCCCAAGGCTAGTCCCAGATGGAAATTACTTTTTAATTTCTTCGCTAATTTGCGGAATTTGTGTTTTGTGATTCAAGCGCAAACTTTATAGATTGCAATAATTGCTGATAAGTGAAGTCCGCACTCAGTCCCAGTCTCACAGTTGTCTCGCAAACAGATATCATTATTATTACTGCCGTTGACCCATTGACCTATTGACAGCCATGCGACAGCCTACGTGCCCCACACAGTGACCCATTTGTATGTGGCATATGCGGCAGCCTTATCGCCAATCATGTCACGCATAACAAAGCAGCCACTCGGTGTCTCTTTAGCCAAATTGATATGCAAACAGTGGCAGCAGCCTCCTTGCTTTTATCATAATGTCATTTGGGCCGAGATTTCAATTTTGTATCGGAAACTGAAGTCCCATAATGCATTGTTGATATTTGTGCCAAGTTTTGAGCGCCTAAAGCTCGTTAGAGCTACGTTCAACATATTATAAAAATCCGTTTTAATGTTGAACTCAACTTATTAAAATTTCATAAATTCATATACAAACACTTGAGCTCAAAAGGTGAAATGAGGTGCACTTAATAACGCCGTCAAGACAACCAGGATACCAGAATGGCATGTAAAGCAGTTTGTAAGACAACAATTGAAAAGAATTACCTAAAAACCCGCAGTTGAACTCTAAGTGGGCAAACACATGTGCAAAATGATTCGCTTGTATTCTACTTTTTTTTGGCAACAAGAACTTCTTAGCATATTCGAGAGGGAGGGTGGGAGGGGCAACACGTGAACTCTTCAATAATTGAACGTGAAGTCATGAGGAAGCGATAAAATCAAATTGCTTCCTTAATGTGTGAAATTGATACAGGAAACAATTTTCCACATTGTTATGAGGCGCACATGGCAAAACGGAGTCCACAGACTGAGTCTCCGAGTCTCAGTATCAGTTTCAGGTTCAGTCGCAACATCAGCATAGCAATAGCAATAGCAATAGAGTAGGCATCATGTCTAAAGGCTCGTACTCTCATTGCCGCGATGCGAGCATTTCGTATTTGGCATTTCGATTACAAACGTAAGCCGGAATGTTCGCGTGCTCAACCAATTTCGAGTGATTTTGCCAGGGGCTGAGGCTGGGTGGGGCGGTGGGGAGTTTTTGGCATTTCACGCCCGCTAACCGATTTCTCAGTTAGGTTCAATATTATATTTCAAGCCCGACAACTCGATACATGTGCTACAACTCTCTGCTCCCTAACCAAACCTTGGCCCCAATGTGGCTGCGGCACGGTCCATCAGCGCATGCAAATATGCTTTTGAATTGGTTTACGGCCATTGAAGCGTGCACATTGGCAACGAGGAGAAGTAGTAGTAGAAAGGGCAAGGGGATGGAGGGCTTTGGTCTAGGCTCTCTGACTTCCACTCTAGCTCTGGCTTTGGCTCTGGCTCTTTCTCTGGCTCTGGCTCTGGCTCTGAATGGCATGTGCGTTGCGTTGTTTGCCAGGGGTCTTGGCCAGCTTTTGCTAATGGCGTGGCTAACACGATTTGCGGCAGACCGCGGCCAGCTCAATTCCCGTTCGAGAGTTGAGCTACCACGCTACTGATGAGCTGAAATGGAGTGGAGTGGCGGGGAGTGGCGGGGAGTGGAGTGGAGTGAGGAGGCAAATGATGAGCAAATGCAATGCCTGATCAAACATGCCGATTGGTTTGCTGCTGCTGAGACGTGCATTGAAACTGTTCTCATTTGCAGAGCGCTTAAATCAAAACTACAAGCCTAACTAAAGGGTCGTGCACTATGCTGCTGTTCGTCCATTTGAAGCGAGGAATATTAACAATGCCAAACAAGCATGGAAAGTACATGGAAACAATGTGCTCTACACCGTGTGCAGTTTATGTTGGCCCAACTGGGAGCTGATAGTCGGGGTGAGCGACAAGCGCCGTTGCGTCAATGGGAAAGATGACGTTACGCGACAATTTTCCGCTTGAATTACGCTCCCAGTTCATGCTTCGTTTACACAGGCCAAGCACAATGACAGAAGGGGGTGGGGAGAGCTAGAAGTAGAGCGACAAAAATAAATAAACGTTAGCAAATTTCCATTTTACAGGCAGCAGCAGCAGCAGCAGAAACGCGACTCCATCTCGACTCTACATCTATATAGTACTCCACCTACAACTTTCCCCAGTCTCTCAGTTTCTCATTCCGAAACAAGGTACGCACCTGTGCGACAATCGATGCTTGTTGTTGCCACTGCTGCTGCTGCGTGCTGCGTCGACTTTTGCCCCCGTGTAGCACTGGCTGCCTTGTTGCCCTGTTGGCTCTGCTGTGTTCTCCGTGTATTCCTTTCATACTAATTCTCCCCAGAGATAAGCTCTACGCAAATAATGATAAACTATAAAATCGCATGATACGACGAGCTGAGTGGGAGTGGATGGGAATGGACGCAGCCATGGAAATAATATCTGGGAAATAAAAATGTGCAAAAAGGCGGAAAATAATTCAACTAAACAATATACACGTATTTACATAAATGGATATAGCCCGTGATATTCAATTACCATGCTAATGGACAATGGACTGAATGCCCTTAGCTCCAGCTCAACTTGTCGAATAGCTAAGGAAGATGCAGAAAGAAAATAATTCGAGCTGAGGGAGAAATTTATATATGTATGTAAGTATTTCCCCACTCGCATTTAAGTACAAGCTAAAGGAAACCGCTTTAAGCATGCTTCAAAAAAAATGCAATTAAACCATTTAACAAATGAATATTGAAATATTGGCTGGACAATTAACTCTTTGATGTGGTATCAATATGAGCACTTGGGAAACGCCAAATTGAATTTCTAATATGTACACTAGTCATCATGTCGGTGACCCTTCACTCTTCAGTCTGCCAGAGTGCCAGTTGAGGCAAATGTTTGCAAATGTGCACATCAAATGTTGGCAAACATTTGCCAATATATTGGATGACTATAAACATTTTAAAAGAAACAAAGTGGAGGAGGAGGAGAGCAGAAATCGACAGCGACTCAACTCGACTCGACTCGAATACGAGTTCTAATAAAATTTGCCATTTTTCTATGCGCAGTTAACTTTATGCGACATTTATGCGTGTGTGCAAAGTGTTAAGTGCGTGCACACACACCCATACACACCCACACTGACACAACATGCAAATGGGTAACATTTTCTGGCCCTTTTGGGGCATTTGGTAGGCACACACACACAAAGCCACAGAGCAGTAAAATACTTATGAGTGTGCTCTAAGTACGCAATATATATGCAGATATATACACACACACACACACACACAGATACTCGTACATTTATAAATTTATATAAAATATATATCTGTTATCTTTTGGAAAGTTTTCAACTTTTTTAAATCGCCAGAAATGAAAGAAATACAGACGAACTTCACAGCCTTTTTGTTTCTAGAACAGAATAGCATCAACTAGGATCCAGGGTCTCGCCCTCGGTCTCGCTCTGGGTCTCGGTCTGGGTCTAGTTGTGTGTCTGCACCATGGCCATGTTGAAAGCTATTCTGGCTAGCATTATTTGGTAAAGAATATGGCCACACTGAGGGTGCAATGTATGTGTCTGTGTGTGTGTGTGTGTGTGTGTGCGTGTGAAAAAGTATGCGCAAACTTTCGTAATTTATGTCATACGAAGTGTTAACCGCATGATGGCTGCACGCCGGATTGGATTTACATTGCTAAAAACTCCGGCTGGTGAAACTTCTACCGGTGCCATGCCGTTGCCGTTGCCATTGCCGGTTGCCTGTTTCCCGTAGTCGCTTGCAATAGCCGTAGAACGTATAGAAACTTTTTCTTTTTCCTTTAAAACTACTTTTTATTGGTGTTAAGTTAGTGGAGCCAAGCGTTCGTGCTGTAGTTGGGGCTTGCAGTTGGCGTTGGCTTTGGCTTTGGCTTTGGCTTTGAATTTGGGTTGGTGTTGAAGTTGGGCTTTTCCTTTTCAGTCTTAATTGTTTTTCATTTAATGGTCAGTCAAAATATCAAATTAAATTTGCCTTGCTCTGACTTCAGAGAGTTGCCTTAGTAAGTGCTGCAACACAGAAAGAAAACAGCAATAAATTGTATTACATAAAGTGGCATGTAAATGAAACAATTTCGAATTGTATCATTGCCGTTGCAACCACCTTGTATCACTAATGTGGTGGCACATGTATAGTTGTTCGTAAATTTAAAACTTTAGGGGGGACCTATAGCCCAAAAGGTATCGCCTGACGAACAAATTAAGTAACTATGTCTTAGAGTTTCGGATGTGCGTTGTAGATCAGTCAGTCAGTCAGGACAAAGAACTTTTTATATATATATAGATATCATTGTTAATAGAGTCCTTCTATATATAAAACACAATATAAGCCAGAAATTTAAATGAAATTCACAAGACTAAGTCACAGTTTATTCCAAAGCTTACTTAATCCGTAGAAACAATTTCTTTCAGTGTGCTCTGCTCTTGCCAACTTCCTCTTGACTGTAGATGACTAATGGAAGTTATTTAAAATAAATAAATGTTCATTTGCTGCGCCTTTTCAATGTATTTAATTTCGATGTATTTAACTTTTCATTTCATTTCTTTTACTTCGCTTTGGCTTTTGGGTTCTCCTCCCTTTTTTTGGGTTTTTGTTTTGCTTTGTTTCTTCTTCTTCAAGTCATTTAGCGCACCATGGGCGGTACGTTTACGAAATTTGTATCTCATTTGCAATCGAAGGTCTGTGATTAATTGCCCTTCAATTTTGAAAATTATTTACCACGAAGAAAAAAAGAACCATAAAAGGTTCTGTGAGTGGCCAAAAATATTTTAGGAATTTATCTGACTGTATCTGTTATATTTGTCTGGGCGAAAAGTTTCACTAATGCTGTTGTTGTTGCTGGCACGTTGTAAATTTCTCAGCTTTTTAGACCCTGTACTTTAAAAAAGTACAAAGGGTCTATTAGGTTTGTGCAAATGACATTTGTGTGTAACAGGCAGAAGGAGGCGTGGCAGACCCCATAAAGTATATATATTCTTGATCAGGACGACGAGCTGAGTCGATATAGCCATGTCCGTCTGTCCGTCTGTCCGTCTGTCCGTCTGTCCGTCTGTCCGTCTGTCCGTCTGTCCGTCTGTATGAACATCGAGATCTCGGCAACTATAAGAGCTAGAGACGTAATTTTTTTTTTGTTTGGTTCGTGTATTACATAGGCAGGCCAAGTTTATGTTTTTAATTTGATATCTCATCCCCCTCCCCCTCAAATTTACAAAAATGTTCTTAGTATATACAGTTTTAGAGTCACTGGATTCATTTTTTGCAGGATTAAAGCTTTAGATGCTGTGAATGTTTGGTGCGAGTTGCAGCCCAATCGGATAAGAAACACCGGAGATATTGGACAAACAATTTTCAGTACTAGGCATTTGGGTAGGGGAGGGGGGGAACAACAGCGTACGCGGCCACTAGGGCGTATGCGTGATTTTTGATTGTGAGTTTGAATTTCTGTATGAGTATTGGTTATTGTTTGTATTTGCGTATATTTATATGTAGAAGTGTATGTGTGTGTGTGTATAAGTGCATGTGTATGTGTATGTGAGTATGTTCATATATGTTGCTGTTATTATAGACTCCCAGGGCAAATCAAAGTACAGGGTCACCTACTGTCGGTTGCGTCCGACTGTAGCTTTGCGTCCGACTGTCGCTTTCCCTACTTTTTTTCTTTTGGCGCAATATATTAACAGGCATGAAAAAAAGTACAAAAAAGGGACTTGATGCCAAATTTAATTAGGCGCAAAGAGCGAAGAGTTAGTTCTTTATTTTTTTTTTTCTGGTTGTGGAAGACAAACGAGCGGTCGACTTCGATTTGAAACGCTGCCAAAAGGCAGCAAAATGATTTTGTACTGGCTTCATGTTTGCCTTTTGAAAAGGGTTTTGCCGTCGACTTTTGCTTGGGCATTACAAATATAGACAGCGTGGGGGCCATGGACATTAATCAAATGCTAAGCTAATTTCAACAGACTTCAAAAGTGGCTGGCAAATAATTATGGTGCAAATACAAACTCGAACACATTACTCATACGACATGTGGGCACACACATAATAAAGTCGCCGTTGATGAAATGTGAACTCGGCCAGCAGGCTGACGTTGACATATGCAACGTGCAACACACTCTTGCTAGCAATCCACCCCCACACCACCCCCCTCTTTTAGCTTTGCCTCTGTTCTATAACAACTGTATTAAATGGCCAGCAATTACGTTTTTATTGTGCTAAAATACACCTGTGCATATTCCTGATGGCGCAATTTCGAACAAAAATAAACGACATCAGAAAGAACAACATTGCATGTGAATGCAAACCGTAGAGTGTACGCCGTATGCCGTACGCCGTGTTCCCTCTTCCGTTCCGTCTGTGCCATACAAAACCAACAACTGTGGTAACTGTAGAATAACAGTTGTAGTAGACTATCCCCTGCATCCCAGCCGCTGCAGACTGACCCAACTAAACAGACGCACTCTGCTAAAGTATTAAAAGCTCATATGTCTGCTGGCAATCGCTGTGTCTGTCCGTCTGTCTGTCGGTCTGTCTGTCGGTCTGTCTGTGTGTGCTGGCAATATTAGCACAGGTAAATGTTGAAAATTAACATTGAACTTTGTACAAATGGTAGCTACAGACAATAGAGCAGAGACGGAGCGAATCGAGTCAATTTCATACAGAGTCACAGTTGATGTCGACGTCGGCATCTGCGGCAGCATCAACGTGTCACAATGTTATTGCAATTTTCCGGGTCTTGCATCGGGGTGCAGGTGGTGTTAGCCCGAATGTCAAGGCACAAGGCACAAGGCAGAGGCACACATTGAGCACAGATAGCCAATAACAACAACAGTTACGCAGTGTTTGCCCTTGCAGCAAGCTCAACTTCTAGCCCGCATCACGTATACGTCAAGTGACCCCGGCATGCATCGTTGACTGGGCCAACATTGATGGCAATGTGACGCATCGAAGGCAAATGCCACTGAACTGATGTACAGTGGGCAGAAAGGAGAAGTCATTGGTGGAAAATTGAAATATGAAATGTAAAATATGAATTGTTTGTAAATTTAATTAAATTATATTTAACTTCTTTCTAATGAGTTTACATTTTTAAATCCTATCCAGATTACCTTCTGCCGATGTCAAATAGTTGAACAAATATATATTACTAAATAATTAAATAAATGGAAAAGAGTTAGGTGAGTCAAATAACAAAAACCACACAAATTATCATTATCGCAAACATAATCTTCATTTATAATTTTCGACCACTGTGCTTGACACATGCAGCATTTGACTTGCTGCCGTTTGAGGCAACAGCAACAGCAACTGTTGTTGATGCCACTGACACAGCAATAGCAGCAAGTATCAACAACAAAATGCAAATTCCCTTTGAACTTTAGCAGAGGGGCACAACGGGGGGAGCAGCTAAGGGGAACCAAACTGCCGGCAGCTGTTGATTTTGATTTGCGGTGACGATTCAAGTGGCGCCACAAACAGCGCATTATTATATCATACTGACCACACACACACACACACACCCACACATACACACACATACTCACATTCGAAAGGGTCGAACAACTGTTGCAGGCAAAACCACAAAATTAGTTAACATCTGCGGTGTGTTGCGTGGGCGTTAAGTAAGCAACTAATGCTTAAGGTTAATGCTACAACCTTTGCGGTTTGTCACTTGCAGCTGACCTGCCCCTTACAGCTACATATGTGTGCGAGGGTGCGAGGGTGCGTGTGTGTGTGTGCGGTTAGTTGGACCATTTGAGGTATTGTCGCCATAGATACATTTGTCCCTATATTTCAACTGCAGTGAACAAAGGGTGAAATAAAGAGTCTATAAGGAATGAAATTGCAGTAAAGACTTAGTCAATCTTTACCTTTATTAAATAAATCTACAATTCAACCTTTTTATAGCTAAGTTAACCATTAAAACTCTCAGATGCTTTACTCAAAATATATAACAAAATGTGTAGCATACTTTTAGCCGCAATCATAATATAGTGAAGAGCTTCTGCCAGTTAATAAATTTGAGATACGCTTAACATAACAGTATTCAGTGATTTACTCAATATTATAATATTTTACATACTTAATAATTACAATAAATTGAAACTAAATAACACAACGAATCCATACATCAATAAAGAATTCACAGATTGGCATTGAGATCATTATAGTCTGCACTGATTGAAGTGCAAGCTGTAGTTTATATAGCAAGTGTTTGCATTGAGCTTTGCTACAGTCATATAACACACACTCACTCTCCGAAGCACACACACACATCCCACGCACACTCTCTCTTATATACCTGGAATATTATTAGCCATTAGAACATAAAGCACAGATGCCCAAAGGGCCAGGGCAGAACAGGTAAGCCAGGTTAACAACAAGCGGCGAGTGCAGTTTAATTAGCTCAAATATAAAATTAGAACACTGGAGTGGAGTGGGGTGGGCCATTAAAACTGGCTATCTGGTATAGCAGATGAACAGTTACTCAGTCGGACAATGAGTCAGTGAGTCGGTCGGTCGGCCAGTCGGAGCTAACCTTACATTTTATATTTATTAACCTTTGGGTTTCATCTGCCTGAGCAGCGTCTCGCCTTCGTCGGACTAATCCAAACAGTAACAGTACGCAGTGGCACAACAATAACTGTAATTTCACTTTATGACTGCAAATCACAACACAGAGAGTGAGATACATAAGGGCAGCCTGCTTGTATGTACTGAATGGGCACATGGATATTACGAGTCGATCTGTATGCTACCCATACGCAACCTTTTCTTATGGACAATTGATGTCTCTGTTCGCTGTGGCCAAGGCTGAATGAAGTGAGTGGAGCGACTGACTGTGTGTGTGTGTGTGCTTGCCCGCCGGTTGCTATCCTGCTATCCTGGCCCGGGCCTTGTTTCAAATGTTGTTGTTAAGTCCGGAACATGACATTAGCCATTAACTCGCTGCATGCACTCGCCTTTGGTTTACATTCGCAAATAAAACACAGAGCGAGAGCAGAAACAGAAAACAGAATCACTGTTGAAATAAAAATGTATAAAAAAGGACATTTGAATTGGACTTATGGGACCACAACAAGCGTTGGCATTGCCACACACACAAACACACACACAGAGAGTAGCATTTTATTCGTATTATTACAACCTAAGCGAGGGCAGAGGGACATGGACACACTGCAGATACTACAGTTACCAGCAGCAGCAGCCGCAGCAGCCGCAGCAGCAACAGCAATAACAATATGTCCTTTTGTTACACACAGCCAATGGGGCAGCGGTTGGTAAAAGGAAAAGGGGTCTGGGCATGACCGACTGAGCTGTCAGTCCCTCATCTCGTCTACTATGTGGACAAGGAATGCTGAGAATTCACTGTGAATTCCCTGATAAGGATTATCAGGCGAAGCTCTAAGCCCAATTGATCGAGAAGGTAAGTAAGTAAGAACAGCTATTGATGAGATTACATAAATGCAATAAAATACAATAAATTTCATACTTTAATGTGGGATATTAGTCATTTGGATAAATAAGAATGAACATACCTACATTTCAAGTAGTGAAAGTAATGGGAGTAGTTATAAATGAAATACTAACTAATTATTTTTTAAAATTTATTAAAACTTTTCTACATAATTTGATTTAATTTCTTTTATAATTTTAGATTTACTTCCAATATTTTTAAATTGATTAAACTACTTCTCTCCGCAGTTCGTGTTCTGGTCACAGTTTAACAAATCACAGTCACCGTCTCTTCACAGTTGGCAGTGACTGCGGACTGTTAACATGCAGCTCGAAAAACAAGAGTATGTGTGTCCTAAATGTAATAACGACTTTACAAATAAAAACCAGCAACAGCAGTAGCAGTAGCAGTAGCAGCAGCAGCAACAATGTGGCCAAGCACAAAGTGCGTGGGCTTGGCAGTTGATTCGGAGCTGTGACTGAGGAAGGAGGGGGTTGAGGGTGGCATGCCTGGGCAGTTACTCACACTCACACATACACACATACTTACTAGCTACACACAGTATGTAGTTAAGCACACCAAGTGCCAAGGCAGCCCGCTCTAAGTGTAGAACTATAGAGTTGATTTCTTTTTGCTTTTTTGGCCAGAGAACCAGAACTGTATGCCCAAGCCAGAGTCAGAGTTAGAACCGATGGATGCCTGGACCTGGACCTGAACCGGAGGGGCTGGCTGCTTGTTTTATAACCTTTTCACTTTATTTCCCTGGGGGCAGATAAAAAATGAAGAAATCCTTATCACAGCGTGTCAAGGATTTGCTTGTGTCCATTTCATAGGACAAGCGAATCCATAATACGCTTATTTGTAACGCGTCCTGGGCGCGCCATTTCCAATGGAGGCGGCACCTTCAGGGCATGGCCAGACGGGGTGGGGCGTGGCACTGGGAAAGGATGTGCACTAGCAAAGAACAAAGAAGAAGGAGGAGAGGAGAGAAAGGAAAAGAGCAACAAATAAAAAGTTAACGATGAGTTTGTTATGTTTATATAGCCAGTGTGGATGGAAGCAAATGAAACACATGAGAAGCAGCATAAGCTTCGGCTATCCGGCCGGAGTCAAGTCGAGTCGAGTCGAGTCAAGTCATTCACTGCCAACTGGCCCAGTCGTCCAACTCGACCAACAATCAACGCAAATTTCATGACAAAACGTAAAACTGCGTAAATACATTTGATGTAACTGTTTTTGGCCAAGCAGTTTTGGCCCCTTTATGGCCCGCAGGTCCTTATTGCCAGGGCTGGGCATGTTTATTGTTGTTACTGCTGCTGCTGCTGCTGCTGCTGCTGCTGCTGCTACCCAAGCATTTTAATAAATAATGCCCAAAAAGACTTGAGCAAGTCAACTGCCACATGCGGAAATTGCAAATATCTTTATATGAGCACACTGAGAGAAAAATCAACTTCAATAGGACAATTTGCGTTTGCTGTCGTAAGAATTGGTATAACTTCAAATGAATCAATTCAAGCTGTGAATAGTTCTAAATTCATTGATGAATAAATAAGAATAGAATTCAATTATAACTTTGTTAATAAATATGATATCATGGCATAACATGCAAGTAAGTTAGTAATTGAGCAATAAGATATTATGCAATAAATAAGTAGAAAATATGCACAATATGAATAAACAATTTAAAAAGTTGTCTTATAAGTTTCATTACTTTTACTGCTAGAAATATTATATCGAATAATAAACTACAAATTTCCACTTTAGCTTTGTTACTTGACTTTATTTGAAACTCTTGTTCATATGGAAAGAAGTATTAAATTCACATAGTTTTACTAATGAGAATTAGTATGACTTTAAATGAATCAATTTAAGCTATGCATTGCTTTTAAATTATTTATAATTACTAGTGATAATACGGCATAATATATGCAAGTAAAATACTAATTTGGTAATAAGATATTGTGAAATGAATTTGTAGAAAATATTCACTATATGAATAATCAATTTAAAAATTTAGTTAACCAGTTTCATTACTTGTAGTGCTAGGCAGATTATTTGGAATATTAAACTACAAATTTTCATTTTAGCTTTGTTTACTTGACTTTATTTGAGACTCTTGTTCATATGGAAAGAAGTGTTAAATTCATTTAGTTTTACGTCCACTTTCACTTGGCCTGGCTCGCATCAGTGCTGCTTAATTAAGCGCAAAATTTGCATAACTGACAAGGCAAACAGACAGCCTGAATAAAATGTGGCTGAGAGGGGAGGTGGGAGGTAGATATGGCAGGAAATCAGAGCCGAAGTTATGTCGAGTACATGCCACACGGCCAAGGATAATCAGTGAAAGGACAATGGACTAAGCAAACATCATCAAGCTTAAAAGCTGTGGCAACGTGACACGACACTGAGACAATTTGCATGTGCCGAGCGGTAAAGAGTGACACACCCACACCCGCACCCACAGTGACAGTGACAGAGACAGTGACTGGGAGCCAAGGTGTGACAATTTCTAGTTGAAGTTCTCTCTGTGTGTCCAGCTCTGTAGGGTGTCGTGAAACTTTGCTGTCAAAACTATGCCGCAAAGTATGCTAAGTTATGCGTCCAGGGAATGCATGACAGCCTGTGCCAAGGTCTGTGTAAATGTGTGTGTGTCTGTGTGTGTGGAGGGGGGAGTATGTGCCACATTTCAGTGCTAGACATAGTTGACAGCTGACGTTGGCCTCTGATTATGATGCGCCAGCCCAAACTAGACAATGAAGCCAATGACGTTGCCACTGAGTCCTCGGTCCTGAGTCCTGCCTCGATGCCTGGCTACTCACTGATAAAGATGTCCTTCCGGTCTATTTCTAGCGCCCGCCTAAAAGTATGCAGAGCGTGTCGCACTCTGGTTACTTTCACTATGCCAGCAAACTTTCGCCCTCGACCAAGGCAAGGGGGAGACTGAGACTCACACGCATTCGTTAGAGCCTAAACGGGGCATCACGTAGGCATCATTACGCCATCAGTGAGCAAAAGCCAGGAAAATTGTTGCCCAGTCGCCCGAGGCACGCGCTCTGCCCGCTGCTGTGAAATTCTGCAAATAAAAACATGACGCAGCCTGCCTGCCCTTTGATGTGAGTGACGCCGACTCTGAGGCTGACTCTGACTGTGACTCCGACTCTGAATCTGAATCTGAATGTGAATCTAAATCTGTGGCTGGAGCTGAAGCTGATGACTTCATTAGCGCAGCACTGCAAATGGACACAGGCCTGCAGACCGCAAAAGTCAAGTTGGGCAAAAAGCCACAGGGTCGTCCATGGGACTCGGATCTGGTGGTCAGTGCATTAGATGTTGCCCTCGAGTTGCGAGTTCATTAGCCGAGAGTCATTAGAGTGAGTGTGCCCGAGAGCTGGTTGCACATTTAAATGATTTGGCAGTTGGCTGGATTTAAATGCTTGTCTCGATGCATGTATCTTGTGCCTGGGCAAATCGTAATCCACTTAGCAGCTAACAGAAATAAAGGATTGCCAATGCCTGCAACGTTGTTGCAAATTGATTGACTCGCTTCATTGGCTACGAATGCAGGAGACAGACAGACAGACAGACAGCTGAACCTCTCTACATATACATATACACTCCTCAGCCCACTCCACTTGCCACAAGCACGTGCGTCTAATACGTCAAACATGCTTACGCCAATAAGTCGTCATCCAGCTGCACATCCTATCTGGTCTCTATCTCTGGCCATGTTGCCGAAATCTTATTGCCAGGCCTTGACTGCAACGAGACAGCCAACAGACAGATAGACAGACGAACGGACGGACGGACATACTGATGGTTCACCTGCAACATTGAAAGCAATTCCATAGAACCACATCTGTGTGGCCTCCGGCCTCCGGCAACTGGCAAAGAGCCGTGCACCACTTCTCGATAACTTCTTTATGCAACTTGCTTTTTGTTTATTTTTTCGTCCTGTTACATATTTTTTTTGCAAGGTTTTTCTGCGGAGTTTTCGCTGAGAAATGCAACGCATTACGTACAAAGCGTTGAGGCTCTTTCAATGATTTCATTTTATTTTCAATTTTTATGTCGTCTCTTTTTGCGCATTTACCAGCATTCGGGATAATGAAGGATATTGAAAGGGCTTTGGCTATTCGCTTCGTGAATGTGGATTTGTGATAGCGAATTAAGGCAGAAAAAGCTAAAAGGAAGCAAAGTTACCTTTGAGTGTGTGTGTGTGTGTGTGTGTGTGAGTCAGAGAGTATCATGACTATGGCAAACTTTGGACACTGAAACTTATACTCCTTGGACACCATAATCAGTATTCGATGGCTTCGACAATCAACTAAAGGCTTAAACTCCAGAAAGTTGCTCTTTTCCATTGGATACTTAATACTACAGACATTTTGAGACTTTAAGGCATTGCCAGGAAAATCTATTTGCCTCAACACTGTGATATCCTTATCCACTGCAGCGCGGCTTTACTGTACCGCAGACCAAGTTGGTCAGGGCTTTCAGTTCATGTTGCGGTTATTGACGTAATGCAATCTGCAAATGTTTCAATTCTCTTGCCTTCGCGAAGCCCGAGATGCTCCAAAGGATGCCTCAACTGCTGCAGCAATTATGCTGGATGTTGCTTTTATAGAAAATATTTCATATGTACATAAGAGTAGTATATTTCCATTTAAACTCTATATTCATTGGCTGAGAAATTTAAGCTTAAAGCTACGTTAATCTCTCTGCCCCCATTACGATTTGTATGATTGGAATTTGAGCAAATAATTATAGTTGAAATTCGCTGTTTAGTATTAATAATATTTCTATTGTCACATTTGATACAATGCCAAGAATTTCAGTTCGATAATTGTAATACAATTTGGATGTAATGCAATAAAACTAATTATATATCATTGTGTTGCTACAATTGACTAATTGTTAACGATTCGCGATTCGATATTCATTCACGCTGGGAATGTGAGTGTGGTCAGCAGGAAATTATAGTGTGATGCGTTAATGCAAACAGATTTCTAATTAATTTACAATGTATAGATTTAAAGCAGAGCTAACAATGCGGCACAGCACGGAATTAGTAGTGACAAAGGAGGGGAGAGACGTAGACGTTAATTAATTCAGTGCATGCCAAACATTATTAATTATTCATAATCAAATATGCAATTGCGACAAATGTGTCGCTATAGGACGAGAGATGAGAGTTGAGGAGGGGAGTAAGGTTTCAGGTGTCATTTGTCATTTGCCGTGCATTATTTGGCAATTTTTACTGTCATATTCAATATCTATTCTTTCCATTTTAGCCATCTTTAAGTAGCAGTTAGCCTAATGGTAAACACACAGCATGTGTTGGGCACGTAGATACATATTGGATGTAACCAAAACCGATCTGACCAAAGTGCTAGCCAAATATTCGCACCGTACCAGCTGGCAGCTGGAAATCCAACGAAATACTGAGTTCTGCTTCCGGTAGTAGTAGTAGTAGGCTGTGGCAATTTATGCAAATTGCTTTCAATTTGGCTTGTCCTGGACTCATCTGTGCACACTGGGTTAGTCGTGCCGTGGTTGGCGTCAAATTGCGCATACGCCCGGTGGAACGGCCGGAACAGCAGCTATCATGGCTGCTGCTCTTTTAATAGCTCAGAATGCATTTTGTTATCTACAAAATGATTTTGATTATACGCTGCATGATTATCCATCCACCTGCCACTCGCCCTGTGCAGCTGCTGATTGAGTGCAATTGGAGTAAATGTTTGAAGTTGAATAGAAAATTTGCTAGCGAGTGTGTGTTGAACATAATTTGTATCACCTTGTCTGTCGTCGTGTCGTGTTCAATTTCAAAATGTGTTCATGCCATGAATTATGGCATAGGAAATTTGATTTCTATGTTGCATTTTTCGTACAATTCTCAGCCGAAAGCCTAGTATTAAAATAGTTTTTGCCAAAATGTCAACTGTATTTGAGAACTCCTACAAAAGCCAACTGCTAGTGGGTTGGTCACTCCAACCACTCACACACGCTCACACACTCTGAAAGGAGACTGATCTCATAATGTGAGTGTGTTTGTGTGTACAAGTCAAATTTCCGGCACACCCACTGGCAACACACACTTGCTGCAGCAGTTGAAAATGTTCTGTTCTATTTGACGACCTATGAATACAGTTGCACACACATACACACATACACACATTTATGCACATGATTCACTAACACATTGTGGCTGGTTTAATAAAGCCTTCAGCTGCAGACGAACTACAAAGATAACCAGGTGCAGGTGCCAACCACAGCCCTGTGCCAGCCATGTGATAACAACAATGACCGCTGAGCTACCACACACACACTGACAGCCTGAAGTATGCAGATACAGTGCCCAATACTTCCACAACTGTTTAAAATATTAAAGCCGAATAGCTTCATCAATTTATCACTTTTTAAGTATTCTTTAACAGTCGCAAAAGTCACAGTCCAGACTTCACATCAATTCGAGTGTGGAGTGTTGAGTGTGCGGTGCACTTTGACGAGCACTGTCCTTAATATCCCCATGGTTAGCTGACAGACAAAACCAGTCAAAGGAAAAGAAGGTATACACCTAGCACTGAGCAACTAGCATCATGTGCACTCTGGGTCCATGCTGTTGTCGAGTTGCCTGTACCAAGTGCAGAGATGCCTTTGTCAGAGTCCACAGGGATTTGCCAGTGCCAGCCCTTGGCATATTAACAGACTCACACATCGCATGGCAGAACACAGATACTCAGATACAGATTCAGATACAGAACCAGCTGCAGCCACATAGATACATACGGTTTGGAATAGAGCTAAATGGACGCATGGTGGGTTGCCCCTCAATGATTAATAAAAACTCAAACAAGCTTCTCTGCATATAGACATCAAATGCACGAGTGCGAATATGACTATGAATATGAGTGTGAATATGAATCTGTGGGTGAGTGGGTGCAGCTGTTTTTATTTTTTTGCATCTCCAACAGAGACGGGGAGAGCTCACTCGGCTGCCACTGTGCGGATGCCATTCAATTTTCCGACTCGCCCATAATTTATTGTTGTAGTCAAAGCCCTGGCATGCTGAGCAGCATATGTCTAGCTTGTTAGCAGGACACCAGCCACATTCCTCCCAATTTTTTTCCTTTTTGTTCCTTTATTCAGTAGTATTTTTCTACTCCTTTTTTCTACTCTTAGTATGATGTTCTATTGAAATATTTGCAAATTACTAAAGTGCCCATACCTTAACTCAACTCAGCTGGCTGCCATGTCGTTGCGACTGTTGATGATGATGATGATCCTGTACGAGGAAGGACAATTTCAGCAACAGAAGCAGGTAGTTTAAACGCCGGCCTGTAGATGGCGCTGTGCCAGCAGCAAAGGCTCTGTATTGGTTAGCCCTGCTCGAGAGCTGTCCGTGGCCATAATTTATTACACTCGGTAGTTATTTTAAGGCGTTACAGAATGAACACAGACTACACTCTGCAACACATGTCCACACACACACTCGCACACACACACACACACATGACAGCAATTTTTGCCTCATTTTGCAGTGTATTTTGTATGCCATTCATTAAATAAAATAACTTTACCCTGTCGTAATTGTCAAAGACAGTTTGATGCTTTTGTGAAATATTGCCTGCAAATTGTTTTGCAGTTGCTCCACACTCCCTTCCCCCTCAGCGCCGCCTGGATGGCAATCATGCAGATTTTATACTATTACAAATTATTGAATGTTTTATCTTTATTGACAGTGTTGCAATTTGCTAAAGTCGACTATTTCATGCATATGAAATGGCCAAGCGTTCCATACTATGATGTATGATGTGAGTGGGTTTTTGCATGATTAATGATCTACCCTGTGTAGCTGTATAGTTGAGTATTTGGAAAGTTGCAGACAAAAAGTTCTCTGGGAAACAAAAGAGCTGTGAGTTACTTACGTGGCAAGGTCAAAAATCGTAGCAAATTCAATTAATATTAGTGTCAGGCAAACAATCAACTCTGCTCGCAGCAATCCCAGCCACACGACCGACTCCCGCAGTCGGCTTTAAAACAGATCCTGGCACACTGAAATGTCCTTGGTCAGCCGCTGTGTTTGCATGCGGCGACAATGATGATGATGATGACAGCAGCGAGGACAACGACGGCAACGACTGCCAGGTCCATCATTTCACTAATTAAGCAAATATTTACTAGGCGCTCCATTCGGGCCAAAGTTATCTGAAAATTTGCACTCATAGACCGGCAGAGTCTAAGCTCCAAGCCCCTCTAAGTCCTTTGCTTTCACAGCACGCCCCAAACATAGAGCGTCGCCATAATAAAGACTAAGAATAATTCCATGTCAACACACTCATAAATAATGAACTGGCTATGTCATTGCCATCGCTACGCATACATTAAAGTGCTCAGGTACTCCCACAGACAAAAGGCAAAGCCAGCAAAATATTTATCATAAACAATAACAATTTGTTCACACACACATTTTAGAACCTCGACCAAAAAATGCTCTGCAGAGTCTGAAATATCTGCTAATGTATCTGTATAAAGCTGGTAATATATCAATTAAAAAGTGGTCTAAGAACGGTTTTATAAACAATCAGTTATACTAAACTCTAGTTTATCTATTTACGAGTAGTTGATGCTACAGAAATCAGAAAATAAATACAAGATTGATACTGAATAGTATGTGTGGTAGTTAGGCTAAAAACTCTAGAGAAAATTTAAGCAAATATAACTTTTAAATTCTGTGAAAATTTTTGAAAATTGTTGCTACTATTTACAATCAAATCATATTATTCAAAGTTCGTAAATAATTTGAAACATACACACTTCATCTATTCACATGTAAGTTATATTACTGTATCCGAAAGTATATATAGGAAAAGTATCATAAAAAAATAGTCTATAAATTATTTGCAAATTTAAAAGTTATTCTACTATAATTTACTATCAAATATTATTATTAGAAATTCAAAAAGAAGAGTTAAAACTATTCCTGTACTCGAGAGTACATATATGTATATAAGAAACTCATCGTAAAAATAGTCTATAATTTATTTGCCAAATATTACGGCAGTACTCTCAAAATGTAAGTGCCTACAGACTCATTCCATATACTACTACTCCAGCGTAACTCCACACTTACTCTTAATGCGACATTGATTGGCAGTAAACTGAAATGGTCGTTTTCGTAGGGTATTTGGAAACTGTGCAGCATTTTTATGGTCGCCAAATTTATCAGTGCCACAAAATGAGTTCCCGCGGTGGTGTTTGTCTGGTCTTCTTGGTCCTCATCTACCTGGGCAGCACGACTATTTGTCATATTTTAAATACAGCAACAACCACAACAAAGTTTCGCCTGCAGAGCGACAAAAGACAAGGCAATAATGCGTCACAGCATAAATTTTATTTATTTTATAAGCGAGCGCTCCGAGCACTTGACGTTGTCCAGGCAAAGAGGTATTCAGATACCCAGACTCAACCAGGCGACAAATAGTTGGTTTGATGGCAGGCAACATTGTTGTCTAATGCCCAGTAGGAGCACAAAGGAATGAAATGGTGTGGAGTGGGGGGCCTAGCTACCATCAGTTTTGTTGTCGCGCTTGCCACTCCTTAAATAGGTTTTTAGTAGACCTTCGTGACATTCAGACAGCATCAGCTCTTCTGGCTGGGAGCGCCGTTATGAATGGGTCCTGGCCAACTCACGGCTGGGGACATCTACTGGAACTAGAAGAACTGTGGAACTGTGTGTGATATCAGTGTCGTGGCTGCCACTTCATGTCAGGCTTTGAGCATAATTTTTTCTGAGAAAAAAAGAAATATATAAAAATTTAGAGCCAAGCGCAGCAGCAGCAGCAGTAGCACTAAACGGGATCTTTGCGTGGCAAGACGCGCTTGTAAAAGTTGAAAGATTTGCATAAGTAATTTGACAAAATGTAGTTGACAGTAAAGTAGGTTAAAGTACCGGCAACTCACACATACACACACCCACTCACACTCACACTCACACTCACGCACATACGCATAAAAGTAATAGCGGCAAAATGATATGGGGACAAAAGCTGGCAAACATAAAGCAAACGTATGAAGTAAGAAAAATGCTGTGTGATGAAGCTATTTCTCTTACTTACTTACGCGCCATCCGAATAGGAATGCTGACAGTCAAGCACTCATATAGATGTATTCATGCAATCCAAGTGCAAAATTGCATTCTATTTCTCTGATATTTGTACAAACTCCCCTTTTAAAATAAAGAGAGTATTTGCCTTCCCCTTGTTTAAATAGCAATTTCTCCGCTCATTAAAATCTGAAATTTTAGTCAGAAAGAGTAGCGCACAGTCAGCCACAGACAGGCGTGGTGAGCTGTAGTTTAATTACCTCATAAAAATTAATTAGCCGAAAACTGAAGAGCAAAGGTAACCCAAACTCTTGCCCCCAAGGCAACAGCAACAACAAGCTACATTAACTTGCCATGCAACAGGCTGTAAAGTAATAAAAATGAAAATACATTATAGTTTCTCCAACCCAATTGATGTTTGAAGTAAACAGACTTTTAGCCAAGGTTTGAGTTTGCTCTTTAAAGGCGTACATATGTAAGAGACATAAAGCGAGTCATTCAACAATGTCAGCAATCAAATTATCTGGCGTAAAATAATAATGTCAAAGTCTGAGAATACAACTCATAAAGAGCACATCAATTTGCCAAAACGGGGGCCATGATATCAGCGCATAAATTTTATGCACTTCGACACCACAAAACGGTAATGATAATGCCGTGTCGTGTCATAAAAACCAAATCCACCATAACAACACCAACAACACGACCCTCTTTACCTCGCTTCCGCCTTGCTTAATGTGCTTGAGAAGGTGGTAAAAAAATAAAGCAAGGTGCGCAGCAAATGTAGCTAAACAAAAAATGAGACAAGGCTCAAAAGCTCGTCGGAGAATGTAGCTATGCATTTTGACAATTGGCTGCCAAATGGCACCAACTAAGCTTTTTTCGAATACCCTATGCACAGCAGTAAACGAAAACGGGTAGTCTAGAGAGAGAGATATTTAATGTTATTACATAATTAAAATGACATTTAATAGCTCATTAGCTAAACAAGTTTTATCAGTTAGTTTAAATACAGTGTTTTATACTAATTACCAGTCATATGGTTTCACTATCGCTGCATACTTTTGGGCTGCCCTATAAATTAAGCTGCTGTGGTAATTGTATGCCAAGTCGAATTCTTTTCTCAGCTGAAAAGTATGCAATATAAACGAAATGGCAACGAATATCGAACAGTGCTGCTTATGATTAATGGAATTGGTTGTTGCTGCTGTTTTACAGGGTATCTGTTCGATCACGCTTAATTATAAAGAGCTTTCTTGCTTATGTTTTTTCCGTTCAGCTGTTTTTGCTTCGCTTCCGTTGTCGCTCTACTGGTATTAGTTTCATAAGGACGCCGCTTATGGCATTGGGTGGGGCAAACAACAGCAAAAACACAGAGCTAGACACAACCAAATGTGTGTGTGTGTGAGTGTGTGTCAGTGAGTAGTTGTTGTCGCTGCAACGGCTGA
This sequence comes from Liodrosophila aerea, assembly GCA_035045005.1. Taxonomy (NCBI): domain Eukaryota; kingdom Metazoa; phylum Arthropoda; class Insecta; order Diptera; family Drosophilidae; genus Liodrosophila; species Liodrosophila aerea. The sequence continues at coordinate 184,340 of JAWNNL010001491.1, forward strand.
CTGGCTGCCGGAATGCCTGCGCTGGGTGGCGCTATGTGCTGCCACAGTCGTTGCCGCATTCGTTGCCAAAGCTCGGCACACGCGACACGTGCGAGGTGCGTGCAAAGTTGAATTGTCAGCGGCAAAAGTTGAAACATTTTTTGGAACAATAACATAAAATACAAGCAGCTGCCAAGCGCACAAACCCATACGCACACATTCACACACAATCACGCACACACACATGTTCGCATACATCCAAACAGTGACGGACGAGAGAAAGGTAAAATGTGATCTAAGAAAATAATCGACATGTCTGTTAATTATTGTGAAAGTTTCTCGACACACGCGAATACAAATTGTCAGTTCTCCGCTCCGCTCCGCTTCGTTCCAACTCGCCAGCTGCTGCGTTGGCGTTTCTATGCCAGATGACAGCTTGGTGGTGCTAGTGACAGGCGTGTGGGACGCACCACCCCCTTAGCCCTCCGCCCACTGCTGATGCGACTGTTTGAGCTGTTGGTGTAGCAGCTGCAGCCGCGTGCTGCCAGTCACAGTAGCAGTGGCTGTAAATGTATCTGTATCCGTATCTATATCTGTTGTATCTGTATCTATATCTGTATCTATGTCCTGTGCACGCATAAAGTTATTCTCGCGCGATGGGGAATGTGTTTCATGTCATAAAGACACGCACAAATCATGCTTAAACTCGGCCAGACATTCAGCTCGTCCTCTGCCTGGTGTATCGTGTATCGTGTATCGTGTATCCTGTGTCTAGTGTCCTAGTGTCCTAGTGTCTTGTTGGATCGTTGCCTCGTTGCTTTTTGCTTAACTCGCAATTTATGGTTAATCGATGTTCTCTTTGAACGTGACCTATTTGCTTTATTTCGTCGCGCACTTTGTATCTGCGTGTGTGTGATGTCCTTTGTCCTTCGCCTCATGTCCTTTGGTTCTTTTGGCTCGCTTCGCACTCAGCATCCTGCTGACGTGTTAAATTGTCTTTTTGTTTACCCCCAATAAAGCAATAATTTATTTTCCATGCTCTGCTCTCTGTTCGTTATGTGTCCTCTGTTTCAGTTCACTTTACCCACACTATACTCTACTCTGGTATCCATTCTTCTTTGCATTTGCCTTTTGCATATGTATCGTGGTATATCTTTTGGGATTTCTGGCCAAATCGATATGTGTCCGACCTTGACTCTCCAGGCCAGAGCTTTGTGGCCTGCAGCAAATGCCACAGATGCTGCACTTAGACTTGCAGCAAATGTTGCCGACACTTTGCCACATGTTTCTTAGTCGCAACCCGATAAAAGCTTTACAGCAACCCCTAAGTTAGTGGCATGACGCATTCTATATTCTACGGTTTGGCTAAAGTGTCACCTGGGTGTTTTAATTAGGACCGTTGTGGCACCACTACTTATCGCCGCACTCGTGACAGCAGGTGACTATCTAATTGGGTCATCTATATCGCAACGGACAACTGCGAGGATTTTATATCAGGCTTGGCTAACTCGTGGCAAGAATTAACTCATCGGTGCATCGATTTTATTTACGCTTGTTTTTTAGGTTAATGAACTTGCAATTTATCTTCGCCAAGGCACAATTAGAAGGAGGTTTTAAATTAGCTTTCAATTGAATTTTAATTCAAATGAATTAAGCTTAAGCGAGGTTTTTGCTGGGTTAATACAGTTATTAACTCGACTACTACTACCTCTGCATTATTTTTTATAATACCTGTCAAGTATCGATCGTATAATATTTAGATAATTTCCTTGATTACCCCATAAAGCCATTATATGTCGTATATGGCACAAGGTGACTATAGAAAATGCAATCTGTTCCACAGTATAGACTCTGACTCCCACTCCATTGTTACCTTAATAATACACGTGTAGTAGTAGTAGTACACCTGTTATTGGGGGCACCCTCGCTTGTGCTCATGCTCATTCATAGTACATAGTTGCGTGTCATTCACTTATTTTCTTTTTTCTGGCCCAATCAATAAAACTGAATACTATGACACAAATTACAGACAGTTAGCCTTTAGTCTTTGTCAGTCGTCTCTGCGAGTTATGCGAAATTTTATACAATCCATTATTCACGCACTATTAGGGCGTATTGCCAATTGATGTAACTACATACATGTGCTTCATTTTCATACCAATTGATGAGTATAAAAATCCAAAGTCTTAAATTTGTTAGTGAAATATTTGGTGATGTACCTCTGCTACTGACTCAATTGAGATACTGATAGACATACTAGATTCATGTCTGCACTTCCTGTTCCACTTGGAAGCGAGCTGCTGGAGCTGCAGCTGTGCTTTCGCAGTTGTTGGTGTTGTTGTTGTGCTCTCATGCATGAAACATTGAGGTGAAACGGGCACACTTACGCGCACTAATGAACTAGTTGAAGTTCAAGTCGTTCCAGTTCAACGAGCAAAGTGGCTCGCACAGTGTGTGTGTGTATAGAAATTCTTCTTTAATGTGAACACTCAAAAGTTGAAATATTCCCGAAAAAGAATTTCTATTATTGTTATTATTAAGAGCTCAGAGTTTACATTCGCAAGCAATTAAGATAACAGCCCAGCAGCCTTATAAGTCAGTTGAACATAATAAAAATTAAGTGAGCGCATTGAGCCGTGAAATGAAGGTAGTTCAAATACATACGAGAATATGCTTCTTTTTTTATTTTTATTATGCAAATGAAAAGAAAAACGCGGCGGGAAAAAGTGTTTGGTATTCTTTTGCAAACTTTCATACCCCCTGACTCAAGCACTATCTACCTCATCCTCAGATGCTTCACAATACAATAGCTACTGGCTATAGCTGTCATAATAGTCATAATTATACAACATATTGAATGAAATTTAACTCGCTCCGCGGGCTAATATTTTGATATTTAACAATTTTCACTGAAATTATCAATTAACATCGCTAGTATTACCAAATGGAAGGTGATAATATCACATGGAGAAAATACATATATAGTAAAACCTTATAGCTGTCAATCAAAGTAGCTCTGCTATTTGTCATAATAGAACATTTGAGAGAACGTCTCTTTTGTTATTAACAAACAGTACTAAATAGGTCAAGCAAAATTTTGATACAAGTTTAAAATAAAGCTAATTGCTTCACTTACGCATACAACAACAATGAATTTCGATAGGAAATCAATTAACAAAGCCGCTTTTCCCTACACCATTCGCCAGATGCCGCGCGATAATCCCTACTCCAATGAGTCGACCCTCAAGAATCAGGCCAAACGTGAGCTGGCCAATGGACTCGATAAGGATGCAATTCTCAAATTGCGACTACTCTGCTTCAGTCGTGGCGCCACCGGGATCTTGGGCCTGTCCAGGTGAGTCTGTACCGTACTACCTTATTATGAGTAATGGCTAAAAGCATACACAGTCTGTGCAGGCATGAGTGGCATACAACTTGTGGTCTCCACAAAAAAATCATGACTTTATCTGTCAGTCCCTCACTCGCTGTGTTTTTTAGACATTTTTTGTGTATTCTATGGCGGAATATTTATTAACAAATGTGCGGGCTGAGGATAGACACTTGCAATGTGAGGAGCCAGAGATTGTTGGTCAGACACAGACACTGGCTCTGGGTGTATTAAAGTGATGAAATTGTTAGAGTGTTAGACACGTGAGGCCCACAAAAAAAGACTGAAGCATGCTTTTCATATCTTCAGCCAGTGACTACTGCCGGATGATGATGATGATGTGATGTGTGCTTGAGGAGCAGCTGGGCAAGGGGTTGCAGCTAGGCACAAGCAAATATGTCGAGTGCATGTTGAACTAACATTTCGAAAGCTTCTCCAAGTGTGTGCCAGGCGTATAGAGCCAAAAACTATACATGATGTTCGCTGACATTGCGGGCCCCTATCGGTAGGGGTGAGAGTAGGAGTCGTTGGCAAAAATCGCTGACTGAATGCAAACAAACATAATTGGATTTCTCTGGTTTCTGGTACCTCTCGTACCACCCCCCAAAAACGCATCATTCCTCCCTCCCCCAACTGAAAAAAAAACCCCTAACCAGGCACAACAACTACACCTTGTTTGCTATCCCTGCTCACTCTCCCCCACTTCGCTTTTATTTCAATTTCAGCTCATCTGTCCGCCTGGCAGGCAGTCTGTTAACAATTTTCCGTTTTGAATATATAGACATTTTGAACAAAATCGCAACTGCCAATATATGTGTGGTATAAATGTGTGTGTGTATTGACCGTCTGGGTGTGTGTGGATTTTTATTTGTATTTATGCAATTTGTTTGTTTGCTAGCTAGAAAATTCAATGCATTCATTGCATTGCCAGGCGAATTCAGAACTCGAATCCCCTCTTCTTCATTCATTATGTGCTTCTTTTTCCCCTTTACTTTTGTTTGCAAAACACTCTGGGTACTTATAAAAAGGGTGTATTGGTTTATTGAGTTATTGTGGGGGGGAAATTACAATTATGAAAAATATGTCTTATACTATGATATAAACATCGATAGCTATAAGGAAATTTCTTAGTAAACATCCTAAATTTGAATTATTTAGAGTATATTATATAGGGTATTTTCAAGCAGAGCACTCCTCACTTTCCTATAAACTTCATTTGTAATATTTTTATTGGTATTTCCCCATTTCAGGGCTTTTCGCAACATGGACGATGACGGCAGCAAGGCACTCAATCTGGAGGAGTTTACAAAGGGCATCAACGATGTAGGTCTGGAAGTCACGCCCACAGAAATTGATGAAATGTTCAAACGGTACTTATCCATTTTGCCACCAAATGTGGTTCGACTCTGCATTAATGATTTAATGATCATTCACAGTTTTGATGCTGACCAAAGTGGCTCCATTGATATGAATGAATTTCTACTCAAACTACGTGTAAGTGTGGGAATAATCAAATTAACGAAATCTTTATGTAACTCACACATTTCGTCTGTTTAGCCACCCATGAGTACTTCCCGTCTGGATATCATTGACAAGGCTTTCAAGAAATTAGATAAGAATTCAGATGGACAAATAACTATTGAGGATCTGAAGCATGTCTACTCAGTCCGCGAACATCCCAAGTACTTGAGTGGGGAATTATCTGAAAAGGACATTTTGACCGAGTTCCTGAACAACTTTGAGTCCGGTGCTCCCAACCCAGATGGTATAGTGACCAAAGAGGAGTTCACCAACTACTATGCGACTGTCAGCGCCTCAATTGACAATGACGCCTATTTCGATCTGGTCATGCGGCGTGCCTACAAGCTATAATCAGTCGAGGGAAAACTATGAGAACTCCTAGGCCAGCCGTCAGAGGATGATATTAAATATGCTATCCATTTAAATACTTGTATAGGAACTACTAGCTAAATCCACATAAATTCCTGTCTCGCATTACCTATATAGTCTCGCACGAGTGAAAGGCACCCTGGATAAGCAACCGGGCATTCGAAATCTCAAATTAAACAAACTGCTAAAAAATTTGTGTTAAATAAATAGTGTTGAGTTTTTTGCTATTTTAAATTTGATGATAATTCATGTGCAAACATTCACTCTGCACTTAGTTCCTTACACTTGCTCAACTCTTTGTTAATGCTGATTATTTTTGGATAACAAGTTGAACAATTGGCCTTGTTCCAGCCGTGTGTGTGTGTGCGTGTGAGTGTGTGTAATGCCCCTGATGCCATGTAGTTTTTCGGACAAAAATAATGCGCTATAATAATTTATTAAATTAAAGCCGCGAACTAATTAGCATAAAACTAATTAGATTACTTGTATATGTGCAGCCACAAAACGCAGCCCGGCAAAGGGGGAGAATTGAGTGGGAGGCAAGAGTAATGTGTGTGTGTGTGTGTGTGTGTGTGGCGTATGCGCAATCGTTTATTGCTGTCGCCTTTAATAAATTTCATGTTTGCCAAAAAGTCAAATGACGCACACTCACACCCACACGCACACACACCCTCGCTTACAGACAAATAAGCCTGATTAGGTTCTTCTTTTTTTGTTTGGGGGTGATTAGGCTGACACTGTGAAATGATATCATTGACGCCTCTGCCTCTGGCCGGCCTTTCTTTAGGCTGAACAAGGTTAATACCCCGCTAATTAGTAGATAAAGAAGTGGTAGAGCCATGGCAATTGGCAAACTCTAATTACATTCATTTCGCATCAATGATAACTGTTGATAAGCCTTAGCTTCGCTTGGCTTATGTTGCTCTTAGCCCGGGCAAAGCAAACATAACATCTCGACTCGCATTGGTTAAGCACATAATATAGCAGTATCTATATGCTCACATACACACACACATACACACAAACACTAGTACACTTGTGATTATGCAGCAAAACAAAGTTTTAGTATGCCGAATAGACAATGTTAAAAGTTTGCTCAAGTAATTAAATCACTTCGATCTTTGCTAATTACAAGCAAAGAACATGCCATGGCTAAGGGGCAAGTCTGCCTCTCTCTCGTTAGAGATAGTATACACGTGTGTGTGGTGTGTGTGTGTGTGGCAACATGCTCATCCGAACAACAACAACAGCAAGAACGTTGACAAGTTACCTGCCAAATTAATGCAAACATGAAACGTGCGGCAACCGGGAATATTAATTAACTAACATACACAGACACGTTCTCAGGTATGGTGAGGGGGGAGGGGTGCAGTGGGAATGGATAGATTGCAGCTTGTCTTGCCTCTGCCCCATAGTGTTGGCAGTTGCCACTTGCCATTGTCAGCGAGCGAGTGGATGGATGCTAGCATATTTCGCGTTATCCGCCATAAGACTTGCTCTTGACTTCGTCTTTCGCTCCACCTTTTTCGCCATATCAGTCCGACGCGTGCAACAGTGCGTATGAGCAATTTGCTGCTGTCAGTTGGCGGCATACTATGATTAATGAACGTTTCATTAGCGCAACTCGCATTACAGTTATGCCACTGCCACTGCCACTGCCCCAGCCACTTGACCTCAACGCGCATCTCTTGGCCACACATTTGGCCTTCCGTTCTCTTCCGTTCCGTTGTTCTACTATTTGCATTTCAGCAGGTTGCCGAACGTGATCACAATATTATCTCTTCATCAGCTCCTGTAGGACACATGCAAACACATTCTCAGTCGAGAGACTCACAAAAAGAGCCGAGGGCAACCCACTCTCCCTTCTGCCGCATGTGTGTCTACCACGACTTTATGCTGTTGCCAGTTCATGCCCATAGGTGGCGCATGTTGTTGGTTTTTCGCTTGCACACATCGACCTGGGTTCCTTGCCTTTTCTACACAACACTGTTATTAAAGACGCAGTATAAATAACATTCTATAAAATATAAAAAATATTATGAATATTATTTGAGCATACTCTAGAAGAAGGAGCGTTATATTCATAGAAAGATCTCTTTAAAATTGAGTTCAAGTTAGAAAATCTTGTAGATCCTTGACGATCCTAACAATGCCTAGATAATATAGTTATCTAAATGCAAAGTCCAATTATACTATTGTTTATTAAAAAATACAGTTATCTACATACAGAGTCTATCAATAAATTACACTCTTTTCTATTAAATTTTTTCAATAATTTTAAATTTTAATGAAATCCTATAAAATTATTCCACAAATAATCAGCATTTGCCTGAATTAAAGCAATGTATTTAGTTGCAAAACCGATGTTTAAAATTAATTTAAATTATAAATAAAATATTGATAAGCTTTCAAGAATTGTAATTGGTTAAGGCAAACTAGAGTAATATAAAATATATAGATTTTTGGGATAAGTTATATCGCAATCTAATGTAAACTATATTTTATATTCATTTAATATTATTAAATAAATATAATTACACATACAATATATTCAAAGTTTTTATTTGATATGGTTATAGTTCAAATATGAATAATAATATAAATTTGAAATATTTCTTTCAGTGTTTGAGGCTGAATAAGCTGAATTCTCACTGGCCAAGAAATGAGCTCACGTACCTGTCAAGGGGTGTGGCAAGTGGCACGAATGGCAGCAGACCTCGCGGGGGTTGGAGAGGGGAGGGGAGAAAAACACCGAAACCTAACGAGTTACAATGATTTTCGTGCTAATTAAAATGGTTTTTGCATAGAGTTTACCGCATTAGTATTTCGTTTAGCAGTTGTACAAACACCTTAGCAGTGTCTGGGCATGAGCATCCCAGTGGAATGTTTGCTCTCGGCTCAGCATGTCTGTGTGGGTGTATGGGTGTGTGTGAGAGACTGTTAGTGTTTGAGTGTGTGTCCCTGTGTGTGTGTGTGTGGTGCATAAATTACGCATACGCAGTGTAACCAGCACCAACTAACCCGGTAACCAACGAACCACTGAAACGAAAAACGTTAGCTAAAAAGTATATTTTTCAACTGACGCAGCTGTGCCTAATGAACTCCCGTTGCGGGCTACCCACTTTTATAGCGAGAGGGGGGATAGAGACCCCACACACACACACAGAGACACCATAGTCATACCATCATATATGCCATAAAACCATCCACAACCACTCAGTTGTCTATCCTTTATCCAATGCGTACAGTTGTCAGTGTCTTGACTTAATTAGATGTTTGATATTTTACCAGCTGAAACTGAGCTCGTTAGTGGCTTTTAACCAGTAAATGAGGCCATAAACTATGCGAATACGAATAAAAGTTAGTTATTAGTTCTACCTGTTGATTAACGTAGTTGCTAGGCAACAAAAATTACTAAATGCAGTGCGATAATTCCTCCACCACATCAGATGTAAAATTATCTCTTATTGCTTTTTAAATGACCAACCAAAGGATTAGTTATCACGTTTAAAATATATGTATTGGAAAATATGTAAATGCTACATGCTTTACAACAAGTTTAAGCCACACACACGTACTCAGAAGTGTTTCGTTAACTTTATTACAGTCTGCGATATAAAAGTTATTTTAAACCCATAAAAGACAAATGTGGAATGCATTTCGATACTCTGCAAAGAATACATTCTGTTATTGCTCGGATTGAACATGCCTGACACACACACACACACACACACACACACACACATAATGGAGGCAACTCAAATGCAGGACACGTGTAAAACTTGAGTTTTTAAACACTTGTACACGACTTGTATCCGTTCAGTTGTTGTTTCGTTTCGATTTTGAGCTCGTTTTGCGCTTTTGTTTTATGAATCAGAGCAAAAGTCCTGCTCACAAATCCCCAAAGCGCTAACAAAACTTTTTAGATCCTGCACCTTAAAAAGGTACGAAAGGGTCTAATAAGTTTGTGCAACTCAGAAATGTATGTAACATGCATAAGAAGGCATAGTAGACCCCACAAAGTATATATATTCTTAATCAAGACGGCGAGCTGAGTCGATAGAGTCTGTCTGGCTGTTTAAAAACCGAGATCCCGGAAACTATAAGAGCTAGAGACTCAATTCTTATTTGTTAGGTTTTTATACATAGCCAGGTCAAGTTTATGTTTGAATTTCGATGTCTGATCTCTCTACCCCTTAAATTAGCAAAAATATTCCTAGCATTTACAGTTTTAGAGTCACCGTCTTCCTTCTTTGCTTGAATAAAGCTTTTACTGCGAACTGCATCCCAATCGGGTAATAAACACCGAAGATATCCATCAATTTACTGAACTATGCATTGGTTAGGGGGAGGGGGAAGCGGCAGTTTACGCGCCCCCTCAGTGCGTATGTGTCATTTGCGTTTGCGGGTATGTGTAAGTCTTCGCTAATGTGAGTGTTTACGCGAATAAATGTATGTATATGTGTATGCTTGTATGTATATACATATGTATGTATGTGTATGACGCAAGAGGTAAAGGAAAGTACAGCGTTTTCAACTGTCAGTTGAATCCGACTGTAGCTTTCCGGGCTTTTTAGTTTTCACATCGGCCACGTTTACTGTCAATAAAACTTTGCTTGAGCTGGGCAAAATGAAAACAGCATAGATTATACAAACATATCTAAAAGGAAATAAAAAGCACACACACAGAAAGAGAGGAGATAAAGAGTGTAGGGCGTGACAGAGGGGGGGCTCTCTCGACTCTACGTATAAAACATGCAAATGCAATGAAATTACAAGTTACGTTACGTATACGCCGCATATTGCAGCAGCAGTAGGGAGGAACCTACGTCGGACGGGCTGCCTTTGCACACAAAAGGATTATGCAAAATTATGCAAAAAATTGTGAAAGGCAAAATCCACGCACATTAAATTCAAGTGCTTTCTATAAAGTCAAATCGTGACTTTTGTGCTAATGATGGAACATAAGCGTTAGAAATACTGTCCTGTTATAAGTGGGTGAAGCAAGGAGCGGGGTGCAAGGGGCACACCCCATTTAAGTGTTTTCCTTATTTGACAAATTGACTTGCAAATCATTTGATGGCTCAAGTGTTTTGGAGTGTTTCGTTTATCATGTCATGAACTCTATTGCAATTACTTGTACTTCATATACTACTTCCACTTTGCCAAAGCCGAAAGCTGATTTGTCAACAATGTGTGTGTGTGTGTGTGTGTGTGAGTCGGTGTGTATGGATTCCTTGTGCATGTGTTCAAGCGGATACCACACTAAAAGCGCACTCAGCTCAAAGACAACTAGCGGAAATAGTCGAAAAAGTGCAACAAAGCCGAGCGAGTACGTGCCACAAAATGGCGGCGCAGACGAATCATAAGCAGCAATGGCCGACAATGACCCAAGAGGAGCAGCAGGAGGCGGACAAAACCGCAGTCAGACATCGGTCTGGGGCCAACAGAAGCAGCAGCAGCAGCGACTGAGCATCATTTATACTGAATGGATTTAGATTTTGGATTTTGGATTTGCGCACAAGATAATGTGCAGCGCCTCCTGCTCCCGCCACGCCCCGTGCAGCCCTGCGGCACTGAAGCCATTGCATGTGAGTGGCGGGTTGAGGTTGGACACAGGTTTGAGGTTTTCGGGGAGTCTAGAGCGTGGAGTGTATGGAGTCTGGGGTATGGAGTCTGGGCGTGAGAGCTAAGCAGCTCCAATGCAACGGAAATAGTTTTGTGTGAGATTTATTACCACTCTGGAGAGTCATAAAACGGAAATTGTACACAAAATCCTTTCGGATGCTCGTTTAAGTTGCAGCATGTCCCGTCCCACCGTGGCGGCGCTCTCTTCCTCTCTTCCTCTCTCGCACTTGCCAACAGTCAATCCCATCTGCATCTCACTCGCACATACTTCGAAATGTTTAGATTTTTATGGCTTGTGTCATTTCTGTTTACTCTGCTGTTGCTACTGCTACTGCTACTGCTGCTGCTTGTCCTTGTCCCAATGTTTATGTAAGTCATCGCTTCGTTTACGATGCCCGCTTCAGCCTTACCACCTCCCCCCTTGGCCCAGTGTTATATCCTATTTTGAAATTATATTTTTGGCCATTTTCTGCTCTCCCTCAAGCCCCCTCCTCCCTCCTACCCTACCCTGAGCAACTGTTAGCATCATTTTCTGCTAACTAAAAACTCTTTGCTTTGCAATTTCAGTTTATTTATATTATTTGCCACACTGCAAAAATGCCTTTGCCTTTGGGTTCGTTCCGGTCGTGGCCAATGCCACAAATGCACTCCATTGTCCCCCTCCCCCTAGCCCCTTAGCAGCCATGTGCCGTTAGCCGCTTAGTGTGCAGATACATGCCATACACTCTCATTGAGACCTGGCATTTATTTTATGCAATTTGAAATATTAAACCCAAAAGTTTTAATAGGCAAAGACTAAGCTCCCTTTACAGTTGTTCTCCTCCACTAATTAAGCAAGTGAATGAAATGAAATTTTATGCGACAGTCAAGTCGATTCAATGTGACAATATTAGATGGGCAAATGTAAATATGCTCATCACTCATTCAATCAGTTTGCCAGTCTGCCGATCTGCCGAACTGTTTCGACAGTTTATTAAAATTTTGCAAGCATCGCAAAAGTTCATGTTATTTTCATTTCAATTCGAAATCAGTTTTCCTCCACTTCCCGCTTATTATCAAATACCAGCTAACAAAATAGTATGACCCACCCAACGACCAACTACCACAGTCTAGTAATTTGGCTGAAAACCAAAATCCCACTGGCTGTTTGTCTCCTGAAGTCATTGGCTTTTTGCGATGACAACCCAAAGATACTATCACTCGGTTCGAGTGGAGGGGAGTGGAGTGGTAAGTCCACTTGCTTGTATAAGGCAAAACGATTTTCTATGGCCATTACCATATATCTAACGGTGTACTACTTTAAGCCAGACCAATGAGCTCAGTCTCTCTAACAGTCTCACAGTCGCGCTCCTTTGTCATCTTGAGTAAACAAAAGTCCTACCCAATTCACGTACTCCATTTAGTGCTAACATGAATGAGTCTGGTCATTTTCATTTCCCTGGCTGACAAATTTTTGGCAACAGATTTTCTGCTTATTTGCCACAAACGCAAAGGCAAAAGCAGAAGCAAAAGCAAAAGCAAACGATGCAATCAGCAGAGGTGAACAAATTATGAAGTCACAGAAATCACAGTGACTGCGATATTATGGGTTAGCAAACAGAAATTAAATTATTTACAATGAAAACCGTAATACAGCGGACACTTACCATTCTCCGGGATAATATTATTTTGTTTCATATACAGGCAAGCGTCCACGAGAGGTTAGCGTCCGCTAAAGACTTTTCTTGGAATTTTCTGTATCTACTTATCGTCAACGCTCGTTTAATGTAAATTTTCGTGCCTAAAAGAAAGGCTTTCATCGAAAAGTAGTAATACGAAAAGAAGTGCCCGTGTCCGCCCTAGAGAGTGTTTTCAAAAAAGCAGCTGAGCAGTTCACAAAAAGTTGTAGAAAACGTGTCCGTTCAAAGGGGAGTGTCGCGTTTTTAGAGCTGTCCATTAGAACAGTTTTTACTGTATATAAATTTATTTTTTCAGGATAATTTAAAGAATTTTAAACTTTTATTATTCTTAATCACTTGACATTTTTTATTTGCAGCTTTCACTTGAGGCGATTTATTAGGTGCCATTAATTAAAATTATAGTTAATCTGCAGTTAATGGAGCTGTTCTTGAGCCTGTTTCAGCTCTGTTTGATTCCAACCCTGGGCAGAATAATCTCTGCTTTTTTGTAAAGTCATTATTGTTGCGGTTGCAAGTCGGAGCCAGCACTTGCAACTATTGTGCTTAAGTGTTTGTTGGCGAAATTATATTTTGCTGAAGTCTCTGCCTCAGCCGCAAAAGAGAAAAGTGACAAGAAAACAATTTTCATTTGAAGTAAAACCTTTTTGAAATGTGCCAGAACGCATTTTACTTTTGCTGCTGCTGTGGTGACAGCGTCAAAGCGAAATGATGGAGTATACTCAGTCCCCATTTTATCCCATAGAGAATCTCATTGGTCTGGCAATTAACTTAGGACCCGAGCCGACTAAGCTGAAGGAGACTGAGACAGAGACTGACTTTAAGGCTTAGCGTTTGAATTAATTGATCGTCTAACCATATCACATTTCAGACAATTAAACAGACGTTTAAATTTTTCCAGTCTTATGGCAAACTAAATATTCATTTTGACTCATTTACGTCACAGTCGAAATTCTAATAGGGTCAATTGCAATAATATCATTAGGAAAATTAAACACGAGCCCACACTGAAACTTTCCGTCGTCCACATAGAGTACAGCCAAGTCAAGCGTATTATGCCTAATTGGGCACTGCCTCAGCCAACAGACGGAGATGGTGATGGCGATGGAGATGGAGATGGCGATGGAGACAGAGCCACTCAGCACCCTCTGCTATCCGGCCCAGATGTAACCCCGACTCTGACTATGGCTATGACTCTGACTCTGTCCATGGCTCTGGCTCTGCCTGTCGCCAGCTTCTTTTGCCATGCCGCTTTGCACGTTTTGTCTACGCGAGTAATTAACTTTAATTGCGGCCATTAAAATAAATTGGCAGATACCTTTAAATATTGTTATTGTTGCATACTTAGAGGGGCACACAGGCGGACGTGGGTGACGCCAACAGCCAACAGCCTAGAGCGGAAAGTCTGAAAGTGGCAAGAGGCCGGAAACGTGCAATATTTAACAGGTTATGCGGCTCATGCGGCACTTACCATGAATTACTGCAACTAAAAAATGGAAAAAAGAAATTAAAAATTGAAGTATTATATTACCCATTTAACTCGACTTTGATTGATGCGCTCGAAGCAGATATAGATCATTCATATTCACTAGGTGTGCAATCTGAAACCAGTTGGAATCTAGTTGATTGGTTTTAGAGCTTAAGGGAAAAAGATTTAATTATTTAAATTATGTATAATTATTCAGTATTTTAGGGTATACAATATCTAGTGCCGATTCACGTCTAAATTTTGTTTAAAAAAATAAATCTTGACTTAAGAAAAGTTATCTAGAGTTCAACATCCTCACATTTAAAAAAGCATTGATGAATCCAACAACAAGTCATATAGTCAGTCAGTCAGTGAGCTAATCAGTCAGTCAGGCAGTCGATCAATCAGTCAATCAGTCAGTCAGTCAGTCAATACTGAACGCAGTTAACAACAATTTGTACATGAAACTGAAGCTGGCGCCGTCTCGAGTGCTCGTAAGTATTACCAATTGCATATAGATGAGTCTATGCTTGTCGCTTGTTGTGTTTGTTTGTTGTGTTGTGTAGTGTTGTGTGTTGTGGCATGTCAAGCATTTTGTTAAACGCGACACGACATTGCATTTCTCTCTCTGCTTTCCCTTTTCTTACTTGTGTTTCGCTTGACTTACCAGTGTCTGCTCATACATTCAGATTCTTTTGTGCTTCCCTTTGCTTTGGATGCATTTTCGCTGTCATGAAACTGAGCCGTAGGCAAATTGAAATCGCAAAACTTCTTTAATTTTGCTGAAACGCCGTAAACGAAGACAGTGAAAACTAAAATGTTTGGCCTATGGCAATAAATGTCAAACAAACTTTGTGCAAATAGTTTGTGCTATTCGCTATTCGCATTGTTTCTTTTCGTTTTCAATTAGAAAAATTTCTCAGAAAAAAAGGAAATGCGACAGACATTCATAGAGTGACATGCGCGTTAAATCAGCTAGAAATATGAAATGAAATGAAAAATTCCGTCAAATGACAGTTTGAAAGCGTAAAAGTTTCTGTTGTATGACTTGCTGGCATTTCAGTCAGTTTGTTTCAGTGTACTTTGGCATAAGTCAAGTGCGGGTTATTTTAATAAAACTAAAACCTTTCTGCGGAAACGACGACGACTGCGAGCAGGCTTGTTTGCTTTGCTTTGCCCATGCGAATGTCACTCGGACTTTGGACAGTGGATTGATAACAGCAATCAAGCTCGCACACACGCACACACAGTTACAAACACATACAGGGACAGGGCAGGGCAGTGATGAGTTACCAGCTATACGCAACGCACGCAGACACGCATGCACGCACGCATGGGTATGGCTGCTGCACGTTGGCAAACTTCCGTTTCCGCTTTTAGTTTTCGTGTCCGCCTCTCGAAGCACTTGGGCAAAGCGAATGGCCGCAGGCGCTAACTTGATATTTACTTTGTTGCTGTTTACCTATATCCAAGCCAAGTCACCCTATACCCTGAGACCCCCATCTATGTACCCCCAAAAATGCGTTGGGGTTTGCCCAAAGTTTATCTGCACACTTCTGCCCTCGCCTTCACCCTCCGCCCCACCGCCCCATGCGGGTGCTGCCATCTATCAAAGTTGCGGCTGGTCGCTCAGTTTGACCAGGCAAACTACTCGCCGCTCTCGGAAAATGTTTTCGTTGATGAAAAAACTTTGGCTGCCTTCAACACTTCTCAACTTTTGTATAGTTTGTCTGTCCCAGATACAACCACATACATATCGTATCTAACCGAGTGTGTGTGTGTGTGTGTGTGTGTGTGTGTTCAGTCAGCCCTGACCATGGCTCATTTTGTTATTTGGTGTTAATTGTTTTCGTTTGCATCAAAGAACACACACACAAACACACACCCATATATATCTATCTATCTATCGAAAGGGCATTAATGGACAGTCTGAATAACACGCATACGCCCTGTGCTCCACCCCAGCCCTCTTCGGTCACCCCTCCTTGTGGCTTGGCGCCACCAATAGACTGAAGATGAACTTCCGCTGGCGTTGCCATTGCCAGGGCAACACTGACATGCTCTAGCTCAACTTTGCTTTTGTGTGCGACGCGCAAATGCTCTTAATCACTTCAAGGACTTGGTTAGAAGGGAGACATACAGATATATACAGAGAGAGATACAGAGAATGAGAGCGAGTCTAAGTTCCGGCACAGAGACAAAGAGCCATATGCATGTTTGTTTGTGTAGCGCTAGAAAATTGAGAGAGACACTAATTGCTTTTCTTTTGCGAGCAACTCTTTTTCTTTTCTAATTACTCTATGCATGCCACACTATTCCCCCTGCTTATCTCTGTATGTGTGTGTGTGTGTATGTGTGTGTGTGTGGCAGACTCTTGGCGACTGGCGACACACATTTGGCTAAGTAGGAAAATGATAGTTTGAATGCTCTTCAGACTAGTATGTTGTCGACAAAAGGGACGATAAGGCAGTACCAAAAGGACGCATTTAAAGCACATAATTCGGTTTTGATTATGTTTTGGTCTTAGCTGCCGTTCTAGTTAGACTACACTGCACACTCTCCACACTAGTTCTGTTTTCCTTTCCCACTCCACACACACCCCCTTCCTTCCATCCACTGGCCATTGCTGAAGTTAGCAACTTCATTATGGCTGAAACCCAAATGTGCAGATATTGCGGTTGAAGTGGTCGCCGTCTGTTGAGCCAGGAAGGAGGCGGGTGGCAGAAAGGGGCGTGGTGGATGCTAAATGAGCAGATTTCAATGGTTTTCGCATTTCATAGCAGCACTTGTGATTATTTGCGGCTTAAGCCACACTCATGCGAGATACATGGCCAAGTAAAGTTTTAAATTATTTAAAAAATATTCAGCAATTCCTTTTAGAATTTATTCGCATACAAATTAAAGTCTATATTTTGCTCAACTAATTTATAACTTTGTGCTGTCCATTACCAACTTTTATTTTGTTTCTTTTGGCACCTTTTGTATAGTCTTATATATCAGCCACAATATTTTGGTTATATACCTAGGCCAGGGTCGTGGCCTTATCAGCTGGAAGCTTGGCACATAATTTAAGCTCTTTATGCACAGGTTTTTCGCTGCTGCCATAAATTATGTACTAAAAGCCGAGCCAAGCGATTCAGCACATCGTTTTAGACATACTTAAAACAGGAGCCAAGGGACCCAGAAAGAAAAGAAGCAAGACAAACAGAAGTGCGTAGAAGTCGCACAGGAAATCAGCGAGAAAAAGGGTTAGGCACGCGAACTGCCACAAATTTTTGGCAAAAATATATAACTAAAGCCAAAGTTACACAGCATTTTGATAAGCAGCCAGGGCGTAGATGTGTCCCCAAGCTGACGCAGTGACGCTTGGGGCATGTCGCAGTCACGCCGCGGAGGGGCTAAAGGGCAGAAGGATGGCTGGTAATAATCAGCGGCAAGCGAGACTTTAAATATTTTATGCTGCTCAAATTGGCGGCCAAAAGAGAGCGAAAAAAAACCCAAATATATATAGTATACAGCTGGAGTTGCGGTTGTCATGGCTGCCAGCTGGGAATGCCACCCACGTCCAGGACAGTGACCAGGACCAAGGCTGCCTGACTGGTTGGCTGGCAACTTGAGCCACTTTGATTTTTGCTCAAGCGTAATTACAAGTTAAATGAGGCCAACAGGCAGCAGACCAGGCGAAGGCGAAGGGGGAGGGCGAAGAGGGGCAGCGTTCAGGATACGCGTCCGCCAAAAACAGTGTCATCATGCGGAAGGATGCTGGGCTGCGGCTGCGGCTGCGACTGCGACTGGCAATGAAACGGAAGGAAGGCAAGGACAAGCCAGCAAACAGACCAGCCGACAGATGGACGAGCGGACGTAAAGCATGCGCTGCCCTGATGATGTACAGGCGGCGATTGCAGGCGTTCCACAGGATAGAGGACAGAGGACAGTGGACTGTGGACACTGGACATGGGACACAGGCAGACATTGTAGCTAAAGTAAAGCACGGGTAACGAATGAAGCCAGGACCCCAACTGACTCCTGCTGGCATGAAAAATTGCGATGTGAATGTCGACGTCGCTGTTGCTGCTAGTCGTGGTCGCGGTCGTGGTCTCAAGCTTGTTTGGATTTTGGCAGGCCAGGCCAGGCCGCGCGGAGTGACACTGTTTGCTTTGGGTGCAGCGGCAGCGGATGGATGGAATGGTGGAGCAGATTGCATAAAAAGCGACAGAATTTTGCAGAGAAAACAAAACCAGGATATAACGAAGCATGCAACAAAAATTGTGAAAACAAACCGCATTAGTGAGCAGCAGAGGAGCCGGCGGAACCATGCCATGACGGAATGTAACGGCAACAATGATGACGACAAGCCAAACTGATGAACAGCGGCAGACCATTCTGATGAAAACATTGTCGCCAGACTCCAGCCAGCTGAGCTGCCGTCCACTTTAGCTGGAGAACAGGAAAAGCATCTGCTGTTTGCTTAAGCTCAATCTGTATGCCCTTCTCCAGCTGCAGTTCGTCCTCCTTCCTGCTGCAGTGGAAAGAAAGTTCATTTTGTAGTAATTAACAAATTGTGCAACGCACGCGGGGCAAGTGCTGCAAGTGGTCGACAGTCCGCCAAGCTGTCAGTGTCCGGTTCAGTTCAGTCGTAGTACAGTTGTGCTCAAGTTTGTTTGAGCGCAAGGAATTATAGATGCTACTGCCTCAGCCTCAGATGCTGCTGTCCATCTTCAAGTTCCAGCCTCAGCCTCAGCCTCAGTCCCGATGATAGTCACTTTGTAAAAGTTCTCTTGATTATTAATATTTTATTCCATTACACTTTGGCACAGTATCTGCCACTGACTCTGAGTTGTCCTTGGCTATTCCCATCTCCCACCACCCACCTCCCACCTTCCACTCTTATTGTCAGCGACAGTCCTGGCCGGGCGAAAACTCTTGTAGATTGCAGCAGGCGGAGGAAACTGCCAAAAAAAATGCAACTGATGATTGTAGTTAATAAAAAGTTTTTGCAAGCAGGCTACGCAAATAATCATTATGCCAGAGTTCAACTGAATAACTCAGGAATACCCCTCACAACACTCCAATATAAATGAGATGAGGAACTTCGAGTATACTATGCTTCACATAGTATATAGACAGAAGCCAACTGAATCGACCTAATCTATTTCACGTTTACCTAAAGTCAACATTTACTCTGTTGGACTAATTGCTTGCCTCGGTGCCACATACTTAAGAAGAAGGGCACTTTTATGTGGCTGTGACCCTTGTGAACCCGTATGTCAACTTTGTCGCAACTCATGTCAAAGTGTCAACTGCTTTTTGCCACCTCAAGAGCCACATAATTAAGCGACAGGCAGCAAGTGCGAGGCTGACGCCAAATGCCAAAAATTATCATGCACAAAAAGGGGCCAACGAAATTCAAAATGACAGACACTGTCAGCTTTATACACACACCCACACACACACACACACTGTGCCACACACACAGAGCAGACAACAGCATGTGACATCGGCTGCGACAACGTCACAGAAGCCGTGTCAACAAAAGCTGCATGTGCAACAGCAGCTGCAACACTGGCAACAGCAGGAGCAGCTGCCACTCCCACACAGACTCGTTCCAAATTGATGAAAGAGGTGCAAGTGGTAGTCGATACTACACATCCTCTCCTAGTTAGCCTGTTTAGCAGTGAGTCTGCTGGAGTTAAAACTGAAATTAGTAGCAGACCTGATGCTCTGACACTTGCAGTCCAGACCGCTGCCACGTTTGCATTAAGCTCATCATTTTGAGCTGGTCATAGAGAAGAGAGTTTTGTGGTTCTATTACCTAACCACACGAGTTCTCATAATAATGTTCTCAAAGCCACAAAGTTGTATCTGACACCGAAAAGCCTTCTGATGAGCCTTAACTGTTATTGTGGTCAGAGCTCAAATGCCATTTGCAATGTTATGTCCCCACATGTCGAGCATTTAACTAATGCAAACTGTACTGTAAATGTGAATTTGCACTTGACAGTTGTTAAATTAACCATCTCGGTTTTATCAAAATGCAGATGATATCCTTGTCAAATGGTTGACCATTGCCCAGATCTTAATTAGGTTTAGCTTGGGCTAAATTGTAGTTGCTAAACAGTCAAACATATATTAATATTTTGCTTATATTCTAAATATAATTGAGTCAAAGTCCTCTACACTCTCAATGTTTCATTTCATACTGAGAACACTTACAACACCTCTTCCAAGATACTTAAAAAACTCCACTTGCAGATACAGACACTGTTCCAGATCTTAATTAGGTTTAGTTTAGGCTAAATAGTAATTGCTAAACAGTATCTACTCTCTCAATGTTTCATTTCACACTGAGAACACTTGTAACTCCTCTTCAAAAATACTTAAAAAATTCCACTTGCAGATACAAACACTCTTCTAGTCTTTAGGCAACTTTACGCCTTGCCAATTGTTAATTAACTTGCTCAAGTCTTGTCACTTTTCCTAGTGTTCTTGAGAGTGGAAGTTTTCAAGATGTGCAGCTTGTTTCATAAACAGCAGTTAACTTTGGCACAGTGGTGTGAGGCGGACAATTTCACAACACTTTACCCCTATGCAAATCAATTTGCATGGCTTGTCACTTGGGTTAGAAAATCTCTTACGGATTCGGATTCTACATTTCAGTTACACTATACAATTCGAGTTCCCTCACTTCAAGTGTAATTTTATAGTAAAATTTTATTGTTCTGCTGCGCCATTTGCATACATAAGCAAGGCAGTGGGCGGTGGGAGGCGTGGCATGTAACAGTAGTGATTTCTGTGTGTGTAATGTGGAATAACAACTAGAGCAAAGCACCACAATTTTCTGCATCAATCGCCAAACGTATTGTCAATTTTGTATTTCATAAAAAGTACGCTACACTGAGATAAAAGACTGTGGATATGTACATACGTACAAATAAAAATAAAACTCTTTGCTGTGGATATGTTCATATATTTTGCTTAATCAGGGTCTCTACACTTATGAAGGTCTTTGTCAAAGACTCATTTTCTATAGTTTCAGGCCAAAACACTTTTACATAACATTCTTTTCTTCAGTTTTCCTATATCATGTGACAAAACTAATAATTGTATTTAAAGTTCTCAGTTATTTAAATCTTATCAACTGTACATTGAACCCTTAAGCTACGAACCTTTCACAACCTTTGCCCACGTACGTTTTTCAATTATGCAGGCGAGGTGAAGGTATACATTTGCAGTCAACTGGAACCTGGAGGATCCCAACGAGCAGCCGATAACACAATTGCCAAAAAATGTTGCAGTCACTGGGCTGCTCGAGGTTTTGGCAGCGTTTCAACTGAGATGGCCGCAGCAACTTGTTAATCGGCAAATGGCTGAAAAGGAAATCCTAGAAGAAAGCGCAGCAAGTCTGTGAAAGGAAAGCGCCAACTAAATGCAGCAGAAAATCAAATATACATATATTTTATATAGAGCAAAAAAATTATATTCCGATTTGGTTTTTCGATTCTGGTCTTTGGCAAAACTCCGCTCTGATTTGCACTTGCTTATCGTCCTGGCACGAGTCATGTGAAAATAAGGCGCATGCCTCCATGCCTCCGGTCTGTGCCCCAGTCACTCCTATGCCCACCCACTCTGCCCACCAGTTGGAGCAGCCAACTGCAATGGCCGTTGATAAAGATTGACGGTGCTCTAAATTATCTGATTTTGTCACTTCGGAAATTGGCAAAATGTCCGCAAAGAAACCAACAACAATTTCCTTAGTCTCCGGCACAGTTACATAGTATTTATGTAGGATATATATTATATTTAAGTAAAACCAAACTCTTTAATATAGTACGACATTAATTGAATTGAGCTGGCAATACATCGATCAAATATTTAAAAATCTTCTGGAAATATAAATAAAAAACTGAAGCCGCAAAGCCAGGGACAATGACAACAGCTTCAGCTTCAGCTCCAGCGGCAGACGACAATTCCCCCAAAGGGACAAAGAGAACTAACATATGTTATTCAGTGTTTGTTTCAGCTTGTTGTTGTGTATGTGTGTGTGTGTCTGTGTGTGACCAAGGCGTCGAGTGTTTGTGCCAAAGTGCAAATGGAACAACAACAATAACAATTGAAAAGAATTTAAATTTGCATTTTGCGCAAATTGTAAGAGTGAGACTAGTACGTTGTTACAATTCTCCACAGTGCGACAGCCTCACTCTCCACTCTCTCCACACTTCGCTCTGTATAGAGAATGTGTGCTGCATGTCGTCATTAAAGCGCTCTACTCCATGTCAGAGTGTCCAGTTTTGGGCTCCTTTTTGCGGGCACACGTTAGTCTAGAATTTCGAAATTTGTATCACATTTTTATCGCCATTTAAATGTAAATTGTTGCCGAAGGGGGAACCACCCCAAGAGAAAGAGTCAGGGGAGTGAAGTGGAGGGGGGTACACAGTTTATGTGAGTGCGACGACTTCCGACCGCAATTGAATTTTTTAAAAGCGCTGAGCGTTGATAACCAAAACAATAAAACTGGGCCCACAGACTTTACCGCAGACTAGCTAAAAAACAAAAAAAAAAAAGACGAGCGCGAGATGGGAGAGAGAGAGAGTAACAAATGTTTTAAAACCGCTTAAATATTCAACAAGCCAGAAAGAGGACACACAACACAATAGGAGAAAAAGAAACATGGCTGAAAATACGATGCAAAGGGGCACAAAAGCCCATATCGGGCCTATAACAAAATATGTGCCTTCCAGCCCAAAATATTTAAAATGTTTTCAGTGAGTTTTTGTTTGCTGTAGTCGTGTTGTTGCCTGGCCTGTGGCAGGACACAAGGGTGGCGGCAACAAGACTCGTTAAACCTGATATCATTTTGCGCAAAATTTGTTGAAATTAACAATAAAACGTGACCGGGCAAATAATTTTTGCACACCAGACAGACAAACATTTGCGGCATGGAAACACTTGTAAAATAAATGTAAATAACGAGTAAAAATATATGAAATATATATTCAATGTTTAAGTTTATTAATTGATTAAGCACACAGTAAATGCGAAAAAATATGCCACAATAAAATATAAATTGTTACCTACATAAAAAAGAAAAAAAATACTTCAAATTGAATTTAAATCTGGCCTAAAACCTTTCTTTAATAATCTGTCTCTCACATGATTTAATTATATATGTATGTAATAGTAATAAAATTTCGCTATGTTTAATTTCTAAGCAAGTATTTAAGCTTTGATTTTGTCCATATTAATTAAAGCAAACTAATTTCATGGAATTAGTTTAATATCTGAATAAAAACTAGCAAATTATTTTGCATTTATTCCACATTTTGGGCAAAGCCCTTTTAATGTAATATGAATACTAAGCCCTAAGCACATTACAAATCTAAGTTACAAAAGAAAACTGCCAAAACTGCAAAATTAATTCGAATACAATTTAATGGCATAAAGACAATGGCATATAAAAACGGCATATGAAATTCGGTTTAGTTCATATTACTGTATGTAATGTGAATAAAGGATACTCTATGTTTTCCCCACTTTACACTGACCATCCGATCCATTTCAGACTCATTTGACTCATACCTATTTAAGAATTAAATATTATGATGATAATAATGATTGAAGAAAATATTCTGAGAATGATTCCCACATTTGGTCCATTTGAGTCATCTGGGTATTATAATAGAGTGCCATTAAAATACCAATAGTTAATAGTGTAGAGTATCTCGTAAATTGTATGAACGATTCAATGCAGGCTACAATTAATGTCCAAAGGACCTGGGCTTTTATTAGGCTTATATTTAATAATAAATAATAAAATTTTCACGACAGCATTGCATTATAGTATAACACTTATTGGCAGCCTAAAGGACATTTAGAATATGTTTGTGTATGTGTTTGATTTAAATGCATACATTAGCTAATTATTTGATTACTAATGTTTAAAATTAAATTATAATTTTTAAATTATCCTAAAAAGCAACCAAATAGAGTTCAGTTTGCCATTAAAGTAGTTAAATGGGGGATGAGTTTTCAATAATTTATCATACGCCTTGTTGTACAATCACAACGCCACATACAAATGTATCTGTGAAATGTTGCGTTAACATTTGAAAGCTGTCAGCGTATGCTTTATGCTCTTTAACAATAGATGGACACCACGTACGTGGTCTGTAAATGAAATGAAATGACAGTACGAGTGGGGCTAGAGTTGAAAGGGGAAAGGGGGAGCAGGCAGAGTTTACGAAGGGGTATACGTAGATGGGGCCCAACGGGGCGCCAACGCAATGTTAATTGCTTATCTACGTGATTTCTTACCAAATTAATTTGGCCAAATTGCGAACAGTAAATGGTGAATGGCAAATGGGAGAGACAACAGGCAACAGCCAGCAATGCGTATAAATCAGTTAAGTTGCTGTATTAACATTGAATACATTTGCTTAATTAAATGAAACAAAAATATAATAAAATATGCGACTGCGCTTCAGCGCCTGCACTCTGCTAGGATATACATAAAAAAGGAAAAGGCCAGGAAAAGCTTTTTCTTTAATTGAAAATTACTAAGCTCAGCCACACACTCACCATCGCAACTCTTGGCTTAGCTCTTCAAGAGGGATGTGTGTGGCCGGCCCTAATGTTTACCGTAATTT
Organism: Liodrosophila aerea; assembly: GCA_035045005.1. Taxonomy (NCBI): domain Eukaryota; kingdom Metazoa; phylum Arthropoda; class Insecta; order Diptera; family Drosophilidae; genus Liodrosophila; species Liodrosophila aerea. The sequence continues at coordinate 209,012 of JAWNNL010001491.1, forward strand.
TATGATGCCATGTTTTCATTTCATGTTTTGCTTGATGACACATGAACGCATAAAATGCAAAACCAACAGAACCAAAAGCATTAAAATCAATGTCAACAATGTCAAACCAGCTCTGACCGGTGTCAGGGGTCAGATAGTTGTATTAGTCTGCTAACTGCAGGCTATATATAGTATACATATGTATCTATTTTATATGTATGAGTTGTGTCCCATGCAGAAACGAGTTTGACCCATCGATGGCCATCAAACCTTTATGCTGTTGACAAAACATCTAATGAAAACATTCGGGCTGCAACCAGCTCAACGCAAACAAAACAAAACGCAGCCAACGTGTGGCCAAATAAATAAATAAGCAAAGGTTCTGTGCATATAGAGTATACATACATATACCTATACATATATATATTATTTTATCGCAAGAGTCATCAAAACAAGCGAGAATTCTTGCAGCACAGAAATATTAATAGAAGGTCATATTTAGGTCATATTTGCTATAAAAAACTAACATAGCTATACAACAAATTGAGCCAGAATGGACTCCATAACAATGCAAGTACTTTATAGTGTTGGTATTACATAAGTCACAGTCACAGTTACTGTTCGAGTTAGTGACAGCTATATCAAGAAATAAAATTCGCATTTTTTACGCAGTGCAACAAAAGCGTCGGACTTGTAAGTAGATCAAGCTGCATTTCAGTGCTTACGCAATGCTAAGAACAGCATAAATACCTATACACACCTGCACACACTCACACACACACATGCCACGCCCAGTTGCTTGTGTACAAATTTCTATAGCATACTTTGGGGCACACAGCAGCACTTGACACTGATAACACATCGTCTGGGGCGCATTAAATGCAATGGACAAAGGTTTGTGCAACTTTCTCTTGGCCTGCCACACGCTTGTTGCAACAACAACAATGGTAGCAGCAGCTGCCTCTCTCTTTCTTTGCGGCTTTTGCTGCCTTTCTTGTCTTTGCCTTCTCTATGTGTGAGTGTGTGTGTGTGTGTTACATGCCATGCTTTATTTACTTGCACTTGCAACATTTTGCATGCCATTGTGGCACTGCGACTGTAACCTAATTTTCTTGCATCTAATTGTTTCATTCCATGGCGTCGCATTAACAAAAGCCTCGTCCCTTTTCACCCTCAAGTGGAGCGGCAGTAAAAATGTTGATAGAATTGTTCGACTCATCTCTGCATGTGGCTTCAGTGTGAGTGTGAGAGTGTGTGTCTGTGTGTGGCATGTGGTTTTTTTGTGTGGCAAGATTTCAAATACCTCATGACGTAACATGCAATGCGGCTTTGACTTGATTGGCTGCCTTTGGCACAAGTAGCAGCAGCAGCTGCTCTTGTTGTTGCTACTGTTGCAGCCATTGTTGTTGCAACCTACTTTGTACGTCCATTGTTTGTTTTTAATTAGCCGCAATAAACGCTCACATACACACACTCACACACACACACACATAGACTGGGTCGCGTGTGTTAGGCTCCAATTAAAATAAACAATTGTAAATGGCATTTTCGTTAAGCAATTGAATTGAGGCCGACAAGGCCTTGAAACAATTTGTTATTCTTTTATGGTCCAACTATCCTCCATTCACCCGTTTCCCCTATCCCTTTAGCCAGGCTAATTAACTGGCATAACATGTCCCTAACTTTGGCTCTATTTAAATGCGACTGCTGTATGTCTGGCTGCGCTCAAAATCAAATTAGCAGACAGACAACGATGCCGAAATATAAATCTGCTGATTTATCCAAAATTATACTGCATATATATATAAAGCTAAGGTCGGTCGTAAAAACAAATTAAGCCAAATTGTTAAGTAAACAACTTTTGCGGCTAATACGTTGTCGAGTCACTGCAAGAAATGTTAGTGAAGTGTTCAATATTATTCACTATTAATCATTATATGATTGCATGTAAAAACTTTCAGTATGTATTTGTTAATACATTCTTCCTAACACTACAATTATTACTGCTTATAAATTAAGTGTTAAAAATATTTATATCTATATTTATGTTTTTTTTGATCAATTATAAAACTATCAAAGAAAGAATTATTTATAAATTCGTATTTATATAGGATATTTTTTTATCAAAGAATATCAATAGTAAAACTATCAAAAAATGAGCAAAAAAAATGTAGATTAATTATTTTAACATATTTTTTTCCTACTTTTATCATTGCTATTCTCATTAATATAAATCTAGTCATTAGTCTCTATTCGCCCATTTTTCTGTCAGTGTGCCATAGCCAATTTTCTGTCTTTCATATAAAGTTATCTTATTAATTCCCCACACACAGACAGAGAGACAGACAGGACCTTGTGCATGCCCCACTAAACACTCGGTTAATACGCGCAATCAAATGCGATAAATATACGAAAATATTGGAGCATAATTTTTTGGGGGGAAACCAAAACTAAGCTGACAGAAATAACACTTAAGCAAATATTCCAATTCAGCCAAGCCGAGAATCACAGTTCTCCACTCTCGTCCCCTAGCTCTCACTGTTTTGTTCTACCATTTGGCTGCCTATTAACTGGTGCTAGGGAGGGGGCAAATCGAGAGAAGGAGAAACAGAGAAGGAGAGACTGAAACTGAGAGAGTGAGAGCAGGACTCATCTATGTATGAGTAATCGTTTTCCTGCCTTGATGGGCAAAATGATTAATAGCCCTGCGGGGCCATTGGCCCAAGTCCAAAGATTAAATGCAACAGTTTCGAGTGATGTTCATTTGTTATACACACATCATATTTTGTGGGACTAAGAGTAAATCAACAACTAAATTAAATGGAATACTTTGTATCAAAAATTTATGTTATTGATTAGATTAGCAAACAAAGAGCGGAGAGTGAAGGTAGTAGAAGACCGTAAGGAGCTCTCTAAGTATGATATAGTTATAGTTCAATTTATACACATTTTTTTGTGTCAATATCAAAAATATTTTTTACAATATCTCTTAGAGAATATATTTAATTGAAATTAAAAAGAAAGGGATCTAAGTTTTCTCGTCCAAGTTATAATTCTTTGTATAAGCCCTGTATGCACCATCCCGAAATTTTACATTTCCCATACAATAAGGGTAGGCATGGAATTTTTTCCGTACCGAAATGAAATTTTTGGTATGCAGCACTGAACAAAAAACACGAGCGAAATATCGATAAGTTCATAGGTATTGTCATCGTGTGGGTCGTGTTGGATGCTATTGAGCAACTGACATTTCGCACGAAATAAATCAGAACAATTATTCCGTACGGAAAAATGGAGGGCAATTCAAATAATGCCTATATCATTAAGATGCGAAACAAAATTTGCATTAATAAATGTAGTTAAAGCTCAGACCTGTATTTGGGACATTAGAAATAGTGAAATACAAATATTCAGACTTGTACATACATATAATAATGTGTATTACTTATTTATTTATTTGCTCGTTCTTTTCAATATGGGTACTTATTTCAATATTTGGAACGCTGCCTCCTTTTTTTCACATTCTCTTCTTTATTTTTTATTAAGAAGTACCCCAATGTTACCATTGCTAAGTCCAAGGCTTCGTCGCTCATTTTAATTCCAATATATTTTCACTTTGGCACAACAGTAAATAAAAAGTGTTACCAATTTTAAATAAGTGTTACCAATTTTGAATAAGTGTTACCTATTTAAAATAAGTGTTACCAATTAAAAATAAAAGTGTTACCAATCAATCACATGTCAAACTAATACAATCCACACACACGGAATATATTGTAATTTTTCCGTACGAAATTTTTGGGATGGTGCATACAGGGCTATAACTAGAAAAAGGGATCGTCCAAGTCTTAAGTTTGATTTAAATCGCAGCTTTTCGTTACTGGCATGAAAAGTGAAGGTTATAGTAGAAGACCTGAAAGAGTTCTCTGTGTAAGATTTAGTTAAACTAATTTAATTTATACATATTTTAGTCAATACCTAAAGTATTTTTTATATTATCTCTTAGAGTAGAGTATCTCTCTTCAATGAAAATTCTGGAGCATGGAATCGTCTCAATTGTTTAATTTTGATTTGAATCTTAGCTTCTTGTGATTTGCATAAAGAGTTTGCTAGTTTTCAGTTTCAAGCACAATGACAACAATACAAATGTTCTATTTCATAAACGAATCAACAAGCCATAAAGCAGCCAAAAGCAGAAGACATCATCTTCAAGCCACTGAGACCTTTCGGACTGCAATTCCGTGTTTGTGCCAAAGCCTTTTCTTTTTGCCTTTCGCTGATGATGATGATGTGGATGATAGTGTTGCGGTCTGGTTCCGGCCAGCAATGAATGCTCAATTTGAATATGACATGCAGCAGCACCCGCACATAGTCCCAGACATGGACATGGACATGGACACACGATTTCACGCCAGTTGAGCTCTGACCCACATGGACTATATCAATGTGGTTAACTGGTGAAGAAGACTTAAAGAAAGAAGATATTCAGTGAGTTTTTCACGCACATTGTCAACACGCAACTCAAAGAAGGAGAAGAAATTCAACGGGAATGAAAAAGACTAGGATGGGGGGCAATGAAAGGCTAAAATGTGTCACAAAGATAAAACTATTATCCATGGAAATTAGCGCCGTACTTCGATGAAAAAAACACATGAAATACAGAAAGTTTTTTTGTGTTTGAAACTCAATTTCTAAATTATTGCTGATGTTATCACAGTTATATATTGCTTTTGGAATAACTCAAATTAAAGTCGACCTATTAAAGGTTCTTTTTAAGTAAAGTCCACCGCATTATGGTATAAATAGAATACCTCCTTAAACCCTTCATTTCATCTATGTACGATATGTGTTGATAAATATCTAGACACTCTTCAAATTCCTGCAAATTCGAGTTGAACTAACTGGATTTCGTCCCTTGAATTTGGCCTCCATAAAAGTCGAGCCAACATTTTGGCACATAAAATAGTAAAGCGTACAAGTCAGAGAATAAGGAGGGATGTGGAGTGGAATGGAATCATACACCCTGGTCAGCTAATAGCAAAACCAAGTCAAAGATAATTGCTGTTGGACTACTTTGTCGTACTTTGCTTTGCTTTGAATTTGCCCGTCGTCTCAAAAGATACACTCAAAATTTTACGAGCGCAAATGCCATTAAATATCCAAACGAATCTACATGACGCGACTCTCTCTCTTGGCTACGTGAAGTGCGTCCTAGGAATGCTCTAGGCATGGCTTACACACCAGGGTTACCCATAGCCACAGTAGTTGTACAACGAATTAGTATGTAGTTCTTCTTTCTTCCATTCGTTTTTCTTCTTTTTTTATTACTGGTCATCAAAAAACTGTGGAAAGCACGATTTAGCATTTGCTCATGGAGCCATTGTCTGGGCTAGAAGTCCGTGTAATTGCTTTAGAGGCTGTCTGAAATTCAGCACTTAGAGGGAATAAGAAATTTTCATGGGTTTGTAATGAAAATCCTTTAAGTAAGTAAGCAATGGTCTTGGCTAACAGAGCGAACAGCAGCGGACAAGTTCGAACAAATCTATGCCCGAGAGCATCGAACAAGTTCGAACAAGACTCATAACAGTTTTGTAGACTTTTTAACAGAGCACTGTTAACAGAGTTAACCTGCAAATTTAACAGCGTTTAGCTTGTGTCGTGATTAAACTGCAATAATCTGCCAACTTAGAATGTATTTATAGAATTAGTTGCTGTTATTAACTTAATTTTGATTGAGCTATCTTCTACTATAGTTAACTTTTATTTTACTGTTTAGTTCAGAGCATTGTTTATTTGTTACAAAGCCGGCAAGTGACCCAGAAACGAGCTGCAGCTCACACAGAGCCAAAGAGACTGTGAGAGAGCGCGCGACAAAGCGACAAAAGAGCATGTGATGAAAAGCAGAAGAGCCAAACATTATTGAGGCAGGTGACGAAGTGTTTAACTTCGTCCTTGATACGACAATATGTTACATTGAGTGCTGCTGCTGCTGCTGCTACTACTACTTCTGCTGCTGCTGCTGCTGTTAATGGTCTGGCTGCCTGTCTGACTGGCTGTGGCGGTCTCAAAGACAACAAGCAATGGGCTAGGCTACGGTGCTTACTGCGACGTCTTCGTCTCAGCTCGGCGCAGTGTGCTTTGCTTCTTCGACAGAAAGTTAGCCGCTGCTGACGTCGACGTCGCTGTCGCTGCGCTGGCATGCTGTGCTGCTGCAGTGGCAGCTGTTGGCCAGCAGCATCTCAGTCTCAACTGGCCTTCTGTGCGTGCAGAGGTTAACGCGTGTCACACACGTCGTGCTATACTACTACGCAACGTGCGATTGCCGCAAAAAGACGTAACCAAAGCAAAAGCCACGTGAAGTGAGTGCACTGAAACTGAAATCTAGGTGTATGTGTGTGAGTGTGTGAGTGTGTGTGTGTTCGTGTGTCTGTCTGTGTGTGTTTATGGCCAGGTGGGGCAGTTGCCGGCCCAACGAACCGTGCCGGAGGCATTGAACTGTGGCAAGCCATGACTGGACGCTGGTTATATGGCTATAGATCTCTGGCAAGAAGGAGCTGATTGCTGCTGCCACTGCGGTTGTTGCTGTTGTTGTTGTCGTTGTCTTCTGTAGGAAGGGGGACTATTAAAAATTGATAGCCATTGAAAAGTCTTAACAAGTGTGAAAGGCTGACTGGACAAGTCGCAACTCGGAACTTGGAACTTCACTCTTTTATAAACATTTTTTTTCCAGTGCTGCTTGTTGTTATTGTTGCCTCTGCATGTTTTTGACAGTTTGAGCTTTGGCCACAGTTCACACTGCGTCACAGTGCGAGAGGTGTGGGGTCAGAGGTCAAAGTTGAAGCCGACCAAAAGCAGTTAACGACGACGAGGAAGACGATGAGGACGAGGACGAGGACGAGGACGGTGTGTTCACTTGACTTCTCGAGTGCTACCAAATTAATTAACATGACAATGACGAAGGTGAATTGCGTGTTTTTTAGGGGGGTTGCCACCCGCAGCAGCAGCAGCAGGAGTCGGAGTGGCAATACCAGGATACGGGTTAGGCGAATGCTTTCAAGACATTGGCATTGGCGCCTCGTCGCTTTTCATTTGTATTACTTGCAATCAGGTCACAAAACATGTACCTAATGTCATTCTGATTCCTTCTTTTTACACGTTTTTAATTAGCCTCTTCTGAGGGCAATAACAAAAAAAGGGTTTGACAGTAGGCGGGGCAAGGCGAACGCCCCCTGTAATTAATTGTTTATTGTTAGCGATTGTTCCTTTTTTTATCCCAAAGAGTGTAGGAATTCCAATGGCTTTGTACTTGATTGAAGCTGCTTCGATGGGCGTGTGGGCGTGGCAGTATCTAATTTAGAGAGACAGCAATAACAATCAAGTGTTAAGTGGACAAGGGTTAAGTCACCTGAGTTCCACCTGCCATGGCAGAATTTTAGAAGAAATAATTTAAATCATTAATAAAATGTTGGCAGATATTGGGTGTGATCTAGTCCATTAGAAATAAACCTAATTAATTTATTGCATTTACCTAAATATTAGCAAAATAATTAATGAATTCTTTATGAATTTTATGCATTAATGAATTCTTTATGCATTTTTGGTAAATATTCTTTAAGCTTTTGCCACATTTTTTTTAACGTCAATCTTAAATAATTTCTGTAAAATCTATTTGGCATTTATTCATATTTTTATAAATTGAATTAAATTAATTCATTTAACATTTATAAAATCTTTTGAAATTATTTAGTTAAATTTGTTGGATATTTGCTAGAGTTAAAAATTTTTTTATTTATTTTTAGTTTATTTTTTAACTCCATTTTTTTAGCATCAATTGAAATGCAGATTTTCAACCACAATTAATTGTCAGCAATGTTTTTATAAATTGTTTATCATTCTATTAAATATTTTGCAACTTTTATATAGATTTAGATACTTGCCCGAAATAATCTCTAAAATGTTCACTTTCACTTCATAAAGTCTGTTTTATTTGCTTTCAACTAAAACAGTTGACTTTTCAGCGAGTTTAGGCTATAAAACAGCCAGATAGACTCGTAAAACTGAGCTATAAATCAATAAGCAATTTCCATATCAATGTGCTAGCTAAATGTAATAAGCATAAAGAGGGGGAATGTGAGTGTAATATTCTTAAAGTTGGGCATATCATTACTTTAATATTATGCAGTGCGATGTATAAGTTCCACGTCACGTTCAGCATGTTGCCCCAAGCAACAAACCCCGCCCTTGCCCTTGCCCTTGCCCTTGCCCTTGCCCTTGTGCTTGTGCCTGTGCTTGTCCTTGCCCTCGTCTCTGACTCTGACTGAGTGCCCATACTTTTGATATTTGTCTAGCATTAAGGGGATGGCTGTCAAAGCTACTGCCTGGTTCAAGAGCCGGGCACTTAAACCCTTTTGACAATGTCACTGGGGGAGCATCAAGTTGGCTCCGCCAGTTCGTCATCATCGCCATCATCATCTACATCATCTATATCGTGATGATGTGGCTAAATTCAATGAAATATTATGGCAGCAGCGTATGCAGGAAATATTTCTTTTTTCAAGGCATAGGCATAACATTATTGGAAAGAATTACCAGTCCCAAAATAGCAGCCACATGCATAACTCATCGAATGCTGGTGGAGTTCTCAAGGATAGCGACTTCAATCGAGGGTAATGACTACTCAAGTACGAGTACTGACATGTGCATAAATGTTTTATATTACCAACGAGAGGCTATTCAACTTCCCAGGCGCCTTTGACTTTGATACTGAGTGGGGAGGGGGGACCCGACTGTGGCTAATTTACTTCCACACTCATTAAATCATGCATTTTTTAAACAAATAAATCGCATGTTATGGTTTATGTTTTTACGTTCTATTTCTTTATCCAGAAATTGAAAATGCAAAGCACTTCAAGTGACAACACACACATGGAATACGCATATATATTTTATGTGTGTGTGTGTGTGAGTATAAACATAAGCATGCTTGGGGGCATGGAGAGAGCTCGCAACAATAATTTATAAATGAATGAATAAAGGGCGCAGGCGATGGCAAATGGCAAATAAAAATAAATAAATAAAAATGGCAATGCGGCATAAAATGTGCCGAGAAGCTGCGAACAAACGGAAATGTAACTGCGGCGCGTTTATTTTATTGCGTATACGCCGCGTATGCCCTCAGCAGCCCACAGCCTAAAAGTAGGCAACAAATTTGTGCTCACTCCACAACAACGCTCGCTCATGTGTGTATACAGAGTGAGTGTGTGTGTGAGTGTGTGTGTGTGTGTTATATGGCCACAACAGCCAAGCCACGCAGCGGCTCAACTTATTTTCCACAAAATTAAACCATCAAAAATTTGCCAACAACAATGCCGGGGTAATTTATTTGACTCATGGCATTTTGTTCGGGTTGTTTAGAAAAGCGCCAGCCACAGCCGCAGCAGCAGCAACACCACAAAACAACAATGTACTGCAGTATACACAGTCGAAAAAAAAGAAGCAGCACAGTATTTAAAGCAAACACATAGAGAAGGCAGCAGCAAAGGGCAGGAGGAGTGGCAGCAACCATGGCCATGTTGCTGATGGGCCAGAGCAACATAGAGTACCAGACCGGGAACTGGTTGACTTGATGTATGTACATCAGCAGTGAGCGCTGCAGCCAGCAGTATTTTTCCAATACCCTGCCAAACTGACTTAACAGGGTGTCATAGTTTTGTGCAAAAGTACAACAGTTCAACGAGTTATAAGTAGCTTAATAAATGCAGCTACACCAAATGCACCACCAACGATCGATACAAATCTGTTTTGCTTGCACTCTTACTTATAGTCAAGCACGCTCTACTGCTGCGCTCTTACTTGTTAGCAATTCCGCTCTTTTTTGCCAACGGCTTTTTGACGTACCCCACTGTATTTCTAGCCCAAAAATTAAACAAAACAGCGGGCATACATAAGTAAGAGCAAGCTCCAGACAGCGAAAGGGTTGAGGCACACTCCCACACACACACACACTCACTGTGATGATGAATTGATGATAATGCCCTGGGGAGATTTAACCAAAATACTCGTAATGTCTGCATATAGTAGTACCACAGTCACCCCTAACAAACTGTCCCACACAACTGTCAGTCGCGACTTTTTATAGCGAGAACTGCACGAACTTGGCTTTGAAAAGAGTTAAACGTTTATTTATTTACATCACTTCTTTCACTTTCTACTCTTTCCATTCTCCCCTCCTCCTCCTCGTGGCCATCAGTTTATTAAGTCTCAAGTGGCAATTCGCCGACGCTGGCTTCTGCCAATTTCATGCTCGCCTAAAGCTGTCATCCTTGATGGATGAGTCTCTGATGCTGAGCAGCTATGTTTGGCGGCCAATTTGATTTGCAAGAACTGAGATCATGACAGAGGACTAGTTAGTATATAGCCTGTAGCTGCTCTAACTGACGACTTGTCGAAGCAGTGCTCAGAGGAAAAATATAGAGAAGAAATAAAAATCAGTCTGAATGAACTTGAATCTCAGTCTAGTTACTAGAGTATAAGTTCAAAATCATGTTTGCAAATCCCATGACCAAGTTCGAAATACTTCATGTTTTTCTCTGTGTAGTAACTCATAATCAGTCACTCATTTGGTATTACGGCGATTGCGTGACTTTTATATAGGGTCTGAGCTGATGTATGTATAAGCTGATTCACAGCCTCTAAAGGTATTCAACATTCAGTGAATGTAATGGAAATAATCAGCCAAAAATGAAACCCTTGAGTAGCTCAATTATCAAATCTTATTACCATAACGTAACATTTTATATATATTTATTTTTAAACAAATTAACTGCTACCTCCAAGGCAGCTCAACAGGTTGGGAATTAATCAATTAATTATGAATTGTAGCTTGGAATTTGATAACTACAAAACTGTAGTCAGAGCAACTGGGGACCTTAGCCTTTTTACATAATCAACTTCAAAGCTTTCTGTACAATATTTATAATCATATTGAGACTGAAGATGATTATAATGTTATTATCTTTTGCTGATATTAAAGTGCTCTAGAGTATTCAAAACATGTACAAATATTTGAGCAAAGACTGTATGACTGTTCCGTTACAGTATTTTTCGCATAGAATAACACACACTCACACATATACAGAGAGCATAAAGGCAATCCACATGACGCATACGCCCCGCGGGCCATGCAAGTGCAACAATCAGCCACATGCTTTCCGGCTAGAGCGTGTCTGTCTCGACTTTAAGCCAATGCTAAAGCGGGTCTTTGCCAATGTCTGAAAGTCGACGAGACGAGGATATAAATTCTGAAAGATAACAGCAGCAGCAACAACAACAGCAGCAGCAACAGCAACAACAGCAACAGCAATGCCACAGCCACAGACAGCGATAAATCTTTAACATGGATTTTGCCAGTAAGCCAAGGCAAAGCTACCTTTCCGAGATGATATACGGCAAATGCAGGCCAAACAGATTTCATTTAGCTGAAATTTAAATGCAGCCGCGACTTTAACTTAAAGTGCATTAAACGCAAATAGAGACATAAATATTGTCAGCTGTGCAAAGTTGACAAGAGAAGAGAAGAAAAAAATCAGACAAACAAATCATAAAGAGCGGAGAAAAAGACGAAGCAGAAGAAGTGAGAACCGGAGAATTTAGCAGCAGGCAAACTGGCAGGCAACGGTTTTTCGCATCCTCTGCCTGTGGCTTCACTGCCAGCCGCAGCGCATTTCCGTTTGTTATCGCGGCAATGTTCAAGCGTTTCCGTTTAACGCCACTGCACGACAGCAACAGCAGCAATAGCAGCAGCAACAACTGCAACAGCAACAGCTGCTGCCAAAGACAGCACTCAACTATCTAGAGGCAATATCTAACTTGAAAGAACTATATTAAATAAACATAATAATATTTATAACACTTAATAATAAAAGTAATAAAGATGAGCTACCCGCCATTCATGCAGTCAGCGTCGCTGCCAACGTCAACGTCGACGTCTACGTCGCTGCGCCTGCTGTTCGCACAGCTGTTGATGCTGACCATTCTCAGCGGTAAGTAGAGCATAAAGTTTCCAATATTCAAATATTTATGAACGTGATTAAGCGTAAACTGTTGCAGTGACTGTGAGTGAGTGTGAGTGTTGCTCCTAGTGTGAGTGTTGCTATAGTTGTTGCCCTTCATAACTGTCATAAATGTGCACCTATCTGTGCATGAGCCGCGATTTATACTCGCTCGCCAATTTATTTGCACAACTATTTATGTGAATTGCCAATGGCAACAGCAGCAGCAACAGCAACACTCACAGCTACAGCAACAATTCAATAAATGCTGCAATTTGCAATCGACAACAGTCATAAATTTATCTTAAATGAACAAATATTTTCTTGCTATCTGCGCAAATAAAATGCGATATGGTTATACAAAAAGCTTATCGTTGCCACAAAAGGCAACAGCAGCAACATCAGCAGTAGCAGCAGCAGCAGCAGCAACATCAACAGCAATAAATGTGTGAATATATGATTCGAATTTGACAATGCATTTCAATTTGTAACGCATTAAAGACAAAGTGCATACAGAATAACAAAATATATTCATATCTATATACATTCGTACATTAAACACACTTACATATTCACACACACACACACATACACTCTGTGGCTTTGGGGTCATACGAAATGCAACTCGTTTTGGTATGTAAATGTTGGGCAACTATATCGAATAGACATATTCAACGAGTGCATTATACCATGAGTTATAGAGGAATCATTCACACACACCCACACACACATACACTATTGTATCAATTTTGTCTATACGCATTAATTAAACATTCAGATTTCACTATTGTAAATATATAAATAGTATTTTGCAATGAAAATCGTATAAATTTCCATTACATGGGAATAGCTCTTTAAAGCCTTCCTTTCTCTGATTTGTACTATGAATTTTACAAATTCTGACAATTTGAATATATTTAGAAACTCCCTTTTATACTCTAACGCATGCCAAACACTTATTATATTGTTATGCATACTCTTGGAGCCATTCCCTTAGATATTGCTACTTATTCAATCGACACTTTTTATTGTATTGTTTGAAAATGCAATAATGTATCGCTTTTTTATTTTCTCCCCTTGATTTGCTTTCTGAGCATAGCATTAAAATATGTCATATGCAAATTATGCGCATAAATATAAATATATGTATATGCATCCACAAATAAATATGTCACATAAAACGATATGTGGCTGAGGTGCCCCCATAGCCCCTTGCCACACAATGTTGCCACTTTCAGCAGGCTCACGCTGTCAAAAGTCAATTTGCTGTGCGCGTGTGTGTGTGTGTGCTTGAGGTCATCAACTCCCTTTCCTCTTTCCGTTACTCCTTCCTCCTTTCGCTCGTTTTCTCCTCGGTCTTTCCTCATACATTTCTCGTTCATCTTCTGCTGTCTCTGCCCCACAAGTCGCAAGTGTCATAAACATCTCCAACTGGGCCTGAGTTCCCGCCAAGTAAATAAAAACTTCCCGCACGTAGAGGCATGGGGCGTGGCAAATGCAAAATAATTGCATATTTATACGAGCAATCGCGTGGACTTTTAATGTCGCTGCTGCTGCTGCTGCTACTGCTGCTGCTACTGCTACTGTTGTCTTTGCCGCAATACCATACCATAAATATAAATCTGCAACGACGCGCCTTTTAATGACGCCTTAAATGTGCTAATATATGGCAAGTGAGACGTGAGAGTCTGCACACCAAATAAATTTTAATTTTCATTAGCAACAAGATGGAATTTATATTTACACTAAAATAAGATTCGCAAAATTCAGCAAAAATAATAATAAATATTTGAATGAATATATTATATGTAGAATTATATAATACCGATTGCAGATTATAAGATACATTAATATAGAAGAATATTAAAGTATATTGGCTTGATAGAACTCTACTTAGAGTTAGTATGGAAGTTGGGAACTAAAAAGGACAACCCTAGTGCCTCCTATATCCTCGCCAAGACTCCAGTAGCTGATCTGCCTTAAGGTTGTCTCTGCAAAGTTAGACATAGATCGAGTTTCCTTTCATAATTTTTAACAATGCTATCTTAGGTGCTAGGCACTCAACTCTTAGTAATTCATAAGTGAATTAATGGTAATAATTTAATAAAAAAAAATTCTTAACAATCAGCTAACTACTCTAATCAGTAGTGAGGAGATAATTACTGGTCTCAAGTAGCAAATTGATTGACATCTGCTGCAAGGTGCCTCAACACAATCGCAGTTCCTCATTCCCCTGGCTAGAGAACAAAGCAACTTTAAGTTCATTATATATGCATTTATGTACTGTATAATATATGAGACTGCGATGGAGATGGTGCTGGGGATACAGAGCATGACAAAGGAAATAACACAGATAGTGGAATGGAAGGCAGTCGAGGTAGGGCGAAAGCAAACTAAGGAAATCAACTTAAAATCACTCAAGAGCATGAATGGCAGCGTTTTATCTCTACTCTCTCTCTCCCAGTGTCCCCTCTGTGCCTCTGTCGCTCTTCGCTTATTCTCTGGCTCGTTTGCTTTTGTTCTCCGCTTTGCTGCGGAAAAGGAAGCGCGTTGATAATAATAATGCCAACACTTGGCTTTTGTTTTATATACCGCAACAACAGAAACAAAAACATGACACTTTAATAGCATAAATGCGGCACTAAACAAAACCAAAATCAACGAAAATATGAAAGGAAGAGCAATTGGAACTAAGGGAAAAGGGGCAGGGACAGGGGGCAGTGGGACAGACAGCGCCAGCTGTCATAATGAAACAGTCAAGGACAATGGCGGCCAGCGGAAATACAGGGTGTACCAGTGACCTCTCTCCCTGCAAGCAGCTAAACCAGCCAGTGAACCACACCAAACTCCATTCCACTGTACGCCCCAACCACCTGCCACGCCTACTGGGCCGCTCTAGCTGTCGCACCGACGCGATAAAAGCGACAAACGAAATGTTGTCTGACGGCGACGGCCATTTATAAGAGCATCAGTTACAATAACACTGCCAGAGATGTGGGCGTGGCCGGGGGGCATGGGGCCGACAACAATAGCCAGGCCATTGTCATAAATTAAAAATGAGGAAGTATATGAAATTTAACAAAAACAAACGGCCTGCGGAACAACAGCAGCAGCAACAGCATCAGCAGCAGCGCAGCGGCAGCAAACCAACAACGGAAATACAAAAAGCGTTGATAAATAAATTTCTAAAAAAGAAAAAATGCGATGCAAAAATATCATAAAATCAGAAGAGGGGAAAAAAAGAGAAAATGAAAAGCACATGGCATAAGGCTGAAATATTTAGCCAGGCCCTAAAGTCAAAACACTCAGCTGAAAATAAAGAACAACACGAAAATAAACTTGAGCATATTGCCTTGCCTAGGTCAGGAACTCATACCAGGACCTTAAAAATAGCTACTAAATTAGCCACTGGCCTCCTACTCCCCCAGCGACTTAAAGCTGCCTTAAAAATGGCTCAAAATGTAGTCTGCTTTTGGGCAAATGCCCCAAACTCAGACTCAGAGCAAATTCAACGCATGCCGTAAAATTTCTCACTCTTGCGTATGACTGATATGTCAGTATGTACGTACGTATGTAGTGTATGTGTTTTCCACACCAATACGGGGGTACACACAATCACATACTTTCTTCTATCAGCCAGATGCCACTGCAGTCACAGCGGAAATCCACTCACAAGGTCATGCCTTGGGCTAGTAGAAAACCAAAGACGTGGCCAAGCGCGTAGAGCAATTCGCAGTGGTGTCCACTGCTTTGATGGCATTTAAAATGTAAACCATAAAAAATATAGCTTATACTAGAAGAGAGAAAACAACTTGAAGATAACGAAGCAAAAATACCTTAACATTAATGCAATTACTTCGAAATAGAGAGACTGGGACAAATAGGGAACTAAAATAATAATTACACAGGCCTACAACAACATTTAAACAAGGGTTTATTTAACCAAGCCGAGTGGATCATATCATCATGTTTTTGAGGTCACTAAAGTCTAATCTAAAGTTTGGTAAAATAACTATATAAATAACTCGCCATTTTCATAGTTTAATATTCCCGAATAAGTAGATATAACTCAAAAATCCGTATCTCCAAATTTACTACTAAAATTTAAATACGAATCTGTAGAAAAAGCGCTGCCTACTAATATTAAAAAATATTCATATACTATTAGTAAAAATAAATTTAATTTTAACTCTATTTAACAATATTTTATTTATTTTATTTAAATAAAATGTCTCCTAGTACTACCATAATTACTACTGATAAATTATTGGTATTGTTTCTCAACCTATCTCAACCTTACGACCTAATAAAATCTAACCAAAGTATTATTAAATCTACATATTTACATCAAAAACCAAACAACATCAATTTTAAAGAACGAATTGTAGTATCTACCGTATATGTAGGGTATACATAAAGAACCACAATAAAAATTGTTTGTTGCGAATGACAGTTCGTGTTTGTGCACTAGTAGGATTGAACCAGTGTGGCCTGAAATGGACTGAGCTTGGGCTATTTTTTCCAGCATTTTACTTTATTTCATACACACATACTCGCACGCACACATGCACAAATACATTTCCTTTTATTATTATTTTTAAGCTGATTTGCTCGCACGGCACGTCTCAGTTTTAGTTTAGCTCTTGCTCGGTCTGAATGTGGCCTTTCGGTCTCTTTTCAGCTGGGCTTTATTTTTAGCTTTGGGCATTTGTTTAAATTAAAGATTATGCTTATAAAAAACTGCAAAAAGAAAAACTGTGAAAAGCAAGCAAAACAAAACAAAACAGCAAAAAAAATTGACATTTAAAATTTAAATGTGTGCACAGGTCTCCAAACAATTTGTTGGTCCACGTGGCGTATGATGAATTCAGTCCCGGTAATTGTGTGTGTGTGTGTGTGTGTGACGTTAGAGCTGGGGAAAGTGTATAATTGTTTAAGCCGAAACACTTGGAATTGTTTTGTGCCACATAATGAGGCAACACGAGAAACAAGCGAGTAACACGCAACATAATTACAAATGAAAATATTCGTAATAATAAGCCATTTAGCACTTACTTTTGTCCTGCCTGGCTGCCTGGTTCCAACCGTACTCTTAGCCTAACGTTGCCTTTTATATAATTTATATTGTTAATTCTTTGAGCTGGCTTCCCTTTAGCCTGCACTATGCCACCGCCCCTTGCCGCCCTTGCCACCTCCCTCCCGCTGCGCACATCAGCGACTCTCATAAAAGCTTCATAAACATTTTACAGCTTGCAGTTGTTGCAGGAAACTGCGCTAGGACCATAATTGCTGCCAGCTATTTTCCAGCTCTCCCCCAACAGCCCCGACCCCCAGCCCCCAGCCCTAGTTTAGCCAGCTAGTAAGCCAACACAACTACCACCAAATAGGGTAAAGGAGGGTAGCCAGCCAGCGGAACAGGGTGCGTCTGTTTGAGTGACTTTATGGCATTGTCAAAATGGTTCGGGTGCACAAACCAACTTTTATACTATAGTCGCTGTCAGTGCGCTTGTATCTTTATCATAGATAAAATATTTAATTTATATAGCATGAGAAATACTCTCCTAAATACACAAATATGATTATATACTTGGGCAAATTTGCATAGAAATACTGACAATAAATTATTTATATATTTAAAAGTTAATGTCAACAGAAGACAGTCTGCAGACCAAAACGAAATAAAAGAAAGATTATTGAGAAATTAGTATAAAAATAAAATGAAACTTTTATTCTAAAAAAATTCAATTAAAGTCAAATCAGGCAGCAGTGGAATTGTAATTTAATACAAAATAATAACAACCTCTACATGAAATGTAAATTAAATATTATACATAAAAGAAGTATGACTTTCTATTAATAAACAAAATGTTCTTGTGATAATTGGCTTAAAAATTAAATTATAAATGAAGTTGAAATAAATCTATACCTACAAGAAATTTTATATGACTGGCTTCAGTTAAAGTGCACTCTTAAAAATGCAGAACGTATCGCTCTAAAAAAAATAGTTCTTAAATTAATACAGTTTTTTTTTTAATCCAAGCATTCTCGTACTTATATAAAGAATTTGTTGGCTTATTGCACTTTTCACACCGAATATTTTCGCTCGAATTTTTGTTCAGTGCATAAGTATATTTATATTTACTTACGACAAATTATTCAGTTAAAATATTCATCAATTATTTTTGGATCTGCTTTGTACAGTTGGACAATAAAGCCCAGCTGAAATCTATACAAAAATGTCAGGCTGTAACAAGTCTCGTTAAAGTTTAATTGGGCACCATTGTTAGGCTGACTCTGCCAGGGTTGCCAGGGGTTGTCAGGGGTTGCCTCAGGTGTAAATTACAAATCTGAGCAGCGCATAATGAATGAAGGCAGGCTGGCTGGTAAAACGGATAGCTAAATGAAATGAAATCGCAGTGAAAATGCTTTTCATTAGGCACACCAAGGCGTGGACAAAAGTTTTTATGCGCCGTGGAACAGGGGGGGACGGGAGGGGAGGACGCGACAAACTGCGGCCAAGTTGATTAGAAAGCGGTAGCAAACTCGAGTCGCCAGGGACAACTACTGCTGCCAGTGACTGTGCGGCCTAATGAGAAACTTGAAAATTTACGGTCAACGAGTTGTCAAAGTTCCGGCTAAACGATGCGACGCGACGGTGGGGGGAGGAGGAGCGGAGGGCAAAGGGCAGGGGCCATAGTTTCGCTGGGATGCCAAGTCAAACAATTAAGCGCAGCTATGTTCCAATGAATTCCAGTTTAAATAAATAATTGCCAACGAAATTAAGCAATGGGTGACAGCAGCAGTAGTCCAATTGAAGTTGTAATCTTCGAGTCCTGCAATGACAGGACACTCGACACTCGGCAGGGCAAAAAGCAGCACAGAACGATAGCTCATGTAATGACAGGAAGTGCCGATAAAAGCGACAAAGAAGCGAGGCAAAAGGCATGCATTAACATTGATAAGAAACGAGGGCGAAAAAAATGAAGGAAAGGAGGCCGAAATTTGTAACAAAATGTTCATTAGCGCTGATCGGAAACGGAAACGAAGCTGGACCAAATGACCACACAGTGATAAGCGTAGCATATGAATCCACTGAAACCGGAGTCTAGCACACCTTGTGGCTGCTATAAACGATTGTGGCATGCCACACGGAAATCGCACGGCAGATTTACATGTCACATAGCACTATAAAAATGCCTCGCTGCTGGCTCATTAATATTTTACAGGGACAGAGTAGAGAGTGGAAACAGATCGTAGTAGAGAAAAAAGGATAAAGTGCAATCAAATTGCTTCTTCAAATTAAGGACACACACACATATATATCGTTAGATAAACCAACCACAAAAGCTTTTAAGTCCTACCCAATAAAAAAACATAAAATAAACCAAAAGGAATACATGGCATAAAATAGAATGACAAAAGTTAATGCGGATGTCACATACAAGCAAAGAGTAGTTATCCCTAGAGATGTACATGCGAGTAGCTATACCTTATTATATATATTATTATATACATATATTATACGCTTAAACAGGACAACCTTAAGTCGGACTGAAAGTATAACAACTAGAGGATGATAGAAAAAATGGTATTAATATGCTGGTATAGAGTTCTATCTGAGATAGAATACTCGACACAATGTTTAACTGCTTAAATTACATTTGGAAACTAATAAGTTAAGTACTAGCAGTTGAAGAATTTCCTTAAATAATCCCTAGTATCTAGAAAGCATGGAAAAATATCACGTAAAGCCACGCAAGCTAATTGTCAATACGTGATCTAGATATGCGTGTCTGTACTTTTATTTCTTTATTTTGGCACGTGTCCATCTCTAGCTGGGGTCAACGTTGTAAATTTGTGCGTGTGTGTGTATGTGTGTGTCAGTGTGTACGTGTGTAGTCGGGAGAGAGTGCTAACCATTTTGGCGACCCAACTTGATGCTATCATCAATTGTCAAATAACCAACTGTGTGAGATTTGTGCACCAGCTGTGGCCAGAGCAACTCTTACAGTCGGAGGCAAAGCGTTGAAGCATTCATAGCGTTGCAAATCAACGCACACACACACACAGATACACACAGACACCAGCCACACAGGCAGGCAAACATGCATATGGTATAGCCATAGAACAACTCACTTTGTGGGCTATTTGTTTTGGTCATACGCTCATTTGGCTCTGCCCAGCAAAATCGAATGTGGGCGCAATGAAAAAATAAAGAAATTCTCCCTGAAATAAAGGGAAAAAGGTTTCGTATCCTTGAACGGGACGAATCGGAAAGTGCACAAAAATCAAGCGAAAGACCCTAGCCAAACAAACAAACGAGATGCCCAAAAGAGGGAAATAAAGACAGAGTGGAGTGGAGTAGAGTGGAGTGGAGTGGAGTTGAGCTCTACGAATGGCCACCACAAATGTACAAGCGAATCATTGCCCAAAGGTTGGGACACTAACTGGAACTACAGTTGCTGCCAAAAAGCGAACACCAAGCATCGAGCTGAGCAATCGTAAATCTTCTTATGTGCAGCAGCATTTTAACGATAATTTGCTTTATTGGAGCAGTTTAGATTTGGTCCGAGCGTACCCAACGATTCCCTGCCAAACAAAGTCAAACGACAAACTACATTCAGCTAAATACATACATATATCTCTATACAGATGAGTGTGTGAGTGTGTGTGTGTGTAGTTTTGGTGTGGAGCTGCCTTTTGGCTGCCTTTTGCCTTTTGAATGTTTCAACGTTTCCGTTTAAATGGTTTTTATAGCAAATTTATGTAGAGGAAAAACACTTGCAAAGGTTGACCGGCAAAGACCATACGCAGCAATTCGCAATCGAATCAGTATCCCTATCCCTATCCGTGTCCATGTCCGTATCCGAATCCATAAAAATGCCTGGCAAACACATGTGACCAACAAAATCGTTTAGTCTAGACCATGTGCTCGAAATTACACACACACACACACGGGCTCTGTCTAGAGGTGTGAACAAAGATTTGCCACTTTTGCTGGTCATTTGGCTCTGGCTTGGCCCATGCCTCAATATGCACTGGTAGTACCATGAATAATGACTCTACAAATTGCTGCAGCATTGTCTTGCAACTGCCGCTACTGCTGCTGCTGCTGCCACCTGACTTTAGTTGTTGCTGCTTGCTAGCAATTACAAAGTCGTTTAACAGTTGACAATCAATTGGTGTATTGAAAAATGATAACACTAGATTTAAAGTTAATAAATTATTCAGGAATATATTAAGTTATGTTTTCTTTGTGTTAAAACTGTATAAAAAGTTTCACAAGAAAAGCAAATAATTTAAATTGCATTTTCATAATTTACATGTTCAAACTTTACTGCCCTTTTGGAAAATCTGACAAAAGTTGCTTTTAGTTTTTTAATTGCTTGAACTCTGGCCGCACTTAATTAAAATATTTTCATTCTTTACGCTTGTGGCAGAAATATGAAAAATAATCATGAAATGAACCACATAAATTTGCAGCGAGCAGCGACAGCAGCAGCAGCAGTTACTGTGGCAGAGCAAGAAAATAAATCTATTAATAAACGTGCGTGCGTACCACACTCAGAGAAACAATATAGTAAATATGACGATTTTGTAGGAAAATTTAAAGCTTATTGGGATAAAAGTTAACCAATCACTAAATATGTTAACTTGAAATAAAATTAATATAAAATACAAATAAAATTATAAATCTATGTACATATAAAGTAGTTTGTCCTGATTGACTGACAGACTGACTGATCAACATTGCTCAGCCCAAACGGTAAGGTATTTTGATCAAATTTTTTCGCGATATGACTTCTTATAGGCCGTAAGTTTCCCTTAAAGTCGTAAATTTTTTTTCTACTATTTAGTATATTTACCATGTCTTGCAGTTTTTTGAGTAAAACACTTTCAACTATATATTTAGTTAAGTAGGATATTTTTTCCTGAGTGCAGCTTCGTATTTAAAGGTTATTATTCAAATTAATAAATTAATTACAAATTTAAATTATGGCCGAAAAGAGAAAACACATACAAATGATGCAATTGTCTCTGTGAAATTACGTATCATCAAAAAGAGAGGCTGGCAGCCAATGAAGTGCTGTACAAATTATAGAAAAATTGTACGACCATAATAAAAGTTCAGTAATTTACTATACATATACACATTATTTTTTATATATGTATGTACTGTATGTATGTATTATGTATGTGTGAAAATAATACTCAGTCAAAGGAGCCGAAAGATGTGGGAGAAGCTGCATTCATCACTTCCGTTGCAGACATTCTTTGCATAATAAAGAAATTTCCTTATTTACGTGCCACACATGCAACTTGCACTCAGAGTGCGTGTGTGTGTGTGTGTGTGTGTGTGTGTATGAGTGGGTGTGCACGAAATGCGTTCCTCTTTGCATATTAAATGCTCTTCAAGCTCTGACTGTAGCTGCATTTTCCATACTGTTTTCTTCTGTCGCTTGCCTTTTACGTTGACTGTGGACGGCAGTGCTGTAGGCCTTTGAATTATGTTAAGCTTTGTGCCAGCAGTGCTTACAATCAAGCACAGTGACACACACACACACACACATCCATACACACACACGCACATGGCACATAACAAACACTCGCTATGCCTTGAGGCTGGCTGGCAAGTGACATTTGCCGGCATAAAAGTCAACAACTGTTTGTTGTTGCTGCTGCTGCTGTTGCTGTTGCAAGTGTGGCTTTGGCTGTCAACAGTGCCGAGGTGGCGCCACCAACTTTCCCTAGCCGAGAGCCACTTATATTATGTTATTCACATGCACCTGTTACGCTGCCCAACTGAGCAATTATTTCTATGCGAGCTAATTTAAGCGTGCCACAAATATTTACATTAATATTTATGCACCGCAAGCGAACAGCAGCTGTCTGGGCATTTGTGGCATTCCTCATGATTGGCATCGTTGCGAGGCATAATTATATACAGTTATAAGCAGCCATTGCCACGGCGCTTAGACGCCAACTTTGCGCATAAAACGGAACAGTTATCGTCATCATAATAATAATAACAACGATATAAGAATAATAACCATAATACTAAGCATATTATTTGACAATAGTAGTTCTGCTCGTGGTCTGGTCGTGCCACATAAAAATCAACTGTTAATGGCCACAGTTTCATTTTCATATCATCAATAGATAGAAAATAATAATATGAATATCTTGTTTAAAGCATCTCGGTTAAATGTTAATGGCCCAAATGCCGTAAAATGTTTAACCCCAGAAACTTAACGAGGCAATTGCCACAAAAATTGATTCATAAACAATTAGTGTGATGAGGCAAATTGACCAAACTGTTGCTGGCAATTAGAAAAGTTCACTTGAGAGTTCGATTGGCCTTTAAATCTGATTTATTACTAGTAGAATTGCTCAACTGTTAAGCTTTAAGCTTAGGCTTTGGCTTTGTTTTTGTTTATCCAATTCATGCATATCAATATATAACCTGCAGCTCATCCACGCGCCATTTGAAATATGATTTATGTGGCTCGCAGCACAAGTCGATGACTACTGTCGAAGTTTGCAAGTGTTGCCTGGGTGATTTACTTGCCTCTAAACGAAATCGAATGCCAGCTTAATAGCCCCCGGACAGTCAAGCTCGCATAATTTTACACGCAGACAAGCAAACGGACGGAAGGACGGACGGACGGACGGACGGACTAACAGTCAGACCAGCGGACAGACTGAACCTGGTGGGAATGCCATATAGGGAGAGCGGGACAGACTTGTAGTCCCTTTCTTATTAGCAGTCAAGGAATTTGAAATTATAATGCCATTCGACAAATCGGTAAAGTTTCATTCGCTTTTAGCTTCTGCCTTCTGTTTTCTGCTTTCGCTCTGTCCCGTTACGCCATTCTTTTTATGGCCATAAATTCAAATTTGATTTTTACATTGCGTTTTGATATGTGAGCGAACACTTTAAGCATTTCGAATTTGCCAAACACATAAAATGACAAAAGTTTTCCCACATCTACAATTGACTAACTAAAAGCCATATAAACTGTGTTCACATTACCTCGAAATGTGTGTGTTTTAATGCCATTTGTAAAGAGTTTAGGAAGTGCTCAAATTTTAAAACATCATTAAATCTAAGCTTTAGTCTTTATGCGAAAAACTATTTCAAGATTTTATGACTGTGTTTAGAATGCAAGTTACATTTATGATGACTTCATTTGAGTTATGGAAATTATGATTATTTTTATGAATAATAAATAATTTTGAAAAATATTTTGATTGTGGCACGCGCGTATAAATTTTTGTATAAGTATTGGAACTTTCAATTTGTACATCTGCATTTCTATCGATACTTCAGCTCGTGTTTTTTAAAGCTGCATTCTTTAGCGATATATCGTATGCTGTAGTATGCAGCTGCACTCCTTACCTTGTAGTATTCTTAACAGCTTAAGAACAGCAGGACAAATTAAGTATTTTTATATTCAAATTAAAGTTATTCATATGTTGCTAATATGATCTGCATAAATCAAACGCCGGTTTGCAGCTGTTCAAAATAAAGGTTAGCTGAAGTAATCGAACAATGCTCTCATGTGTTATCGATAATTATGATTAGCAACATCTCTAGCCGTGCTCAGCTGGCAACGCCGACGAAACTTTTTCATACCTCGTTCACCTCAATTGGAGCAGCTCAAGAAGTGTAAAAGATTTGTAAATCAATCAAAGACGTTTACGAAACAGAATTCCAGTCTCACAGTTGTTCAGCATCAATTGCAGGAATTACAAAGCACCGTCGTTTATCTTTCTAGGAGGAAAGTTAAGAATTCAGTTATAATAAAACTATCATAACCTCACATCTGGGGAAAAAAAAACGTTAAGCGTTATCTCGGTACGTACACATCTGTACAAAATGAAATAGACTTAAAATTTAACTTTTTAACTTTACTTTTATCTATAGAAATGTTGCATATGGATATGAATAGCAATATTGACCCAGTGAATTTCTACATGACCATAGGGGCGAACTCGTCCAAGACTATGGTGATAGACAATGTAAATAACAAAAGTAGATTGTTTGG
This sequence comes from Liodrosophila aerea, assembly GCA_035045005.1. Taxonomy (NCBI): domain Eukaryota; kingdom Metazoa; phylum Arthropoda; class Insecta; order Diptera; family Drosophilidae; genus Liodrosophila; species Liodrosophila aerea. The sequence goes on from JAWNNL010001491.1 coordinate 234,090, forward strand.
AGTTTGTCTGGTGAGGGGTTTAAAGGTCAAATTCTCCATTTACATCGATGACTCCATTCGCTTCAGTTGCAGACTGCGAACAACTTGTCCGGACATACGAATGAAAATGTTCTTCAACGTTGGCGATAAGGTCACCTATAAGGTGGAGGGCAGCGGAATGGTTGCTGTGCTAAAGGGTGATCAAGCGCCTCACGATGACTATGAATATGTCCGCTACTAATTACTAATCATAAAATGATGACCAGGAGAGCAGTTTTATTCTCCAAACACTTTTTATCAAACAGAATAATACTCACAAATGTACTCACAAATCTTGTAATTGCTCCTAAACACAACCCACAAGTTCACCTTAACAATTGTTAACAGTTTTGATTAGCAGCCCACATTATGCTCAATTCATGTCACCAATAAAAACAAGTTTGATAACTGCACAAAATATATAAACATATATGTACATATCATATGAGGATATACTCGTGGCAATGTGATTGCGGCACGAGGCGAGAAAACTTTTTCATTACGCAATTTTTGTGCTTTCTCTTTGCTTATGTCATGCTTATAGTTATAGTGCACACACACACGCACTTTTTGTTATCAAAATCACACATACTCATGCATACTCAAGGGTGTGTGAGTATATTTAGATATATGTATATTCAGCTTGGCTTTTGCTTAAAAACTTTTCTAATTCCATTAACGTAACGCACATGGAAGCAAGGCAGCTCACAGTAGGTTCTTTGCGCTCTTGTTGTTGCTGCTGTAAAAGTTTCTGCCCCAGTTGCTGCCACATGCAGCGGCAGCAGGCCCAAAATGAATCTGCGTGACTTCTCAAATTGACTGAAGCTCAAGCTGCTGCTGCTGCTGGCTTTGTGCTCAAGTCGTCTGTCTGCCCACATAATTTTCACTTTAAAATAAATAAATGCCCAGCACTCAGGACTAGGACTACAACACAGAGTCGGAGCTGGAGTCGGTGTCGGAGTGGGAGTGGGAATTGGCATCCTTGTCGGACTCTGAGGCCGTGTAGCTTTAATGAGCTGTAGTTGTGTACAGATTTAAGATTGAGCGAGAGCTCGTCACTCGCAGCGCTAGTTTCATGCTTGAGCAGAGCCTCTTCACTCCCTCTGGTTGTTAATGAAATGAAATTTAAATTTTGTATCATTTTTATGCCTCGTCCTTGCCAGGACATCATCCACTGCTAATGCTGGCGATTGCTATGGCAAGTTCTTTTTCTCGCTTTTCCTTTTTGCTTCTGCTGTTGTTGTTTCTGGCGTTTGGGGCTCTCTGTAATTTGGTTTAATTTCAGTTAATAATTATTTTCACATTTTCGGCATTGCTTGCGGTTTGCCTCGGCGTTGCCTTGGCGCATCGGGGATCACAGTTAATTAGTTTGTAATTATTATAAATTGGGGATGAATGCTTGTGGCAAGTTTAATTGGATATTTGATGTTTTTAAATTACGCAAAAATGAGCGTGAAATATATGTTCGAATGTACTGCCACAGCGCAGTAAGTTTACACAGGTTTCTGTGGCATATATTCTAGTAGTATGCCATGCGGCATGTGGCATGTGGTGTGTGGCATTAAGCCAGCCCCTAAGCCAGCAGTCTAGGCAGTTAGTCATGTTGCAAGTAAATTAATTTTTAATGCTTTCACAATGTCACTCTGCTTCATATTTATGTGGCAAGCGTGTCGTGCCTGCCACCGGCCCTCTCCTTCCACACTATCTAACTATTACTCCATCCGCTGCGCTGCAGGCGTCGTGTCATTGACCGCTGCTGCGCTTTGTCACACGTGCCACGCCCCCACCGCCCCTGCATGCACAACAATTAATCATAATCTCGTGTAGCTTGCAGGCAGTCCTGCTTGCACCACGTACAACTTACAGCAGCACCACCTTCACTTCATCTTCATCTTGCCCCAACAAGCGGCACTTTTTCACCAGAACCAACAATAAATTTTACACTCTGCGACTTGCGTCTTGAACAGCCATAAGTTGGAATCAAGGCGCTGCCTTCGACTTGCTGTAACACTTCTCCCAGCTTCACTCTGTGCCCCTCCCGAAGATGCTACAGTTTTGCAAACTCTTGTTATTGTATTCTCATCATTTTCTGTGTGCCACCGTCACACGTAGTTTCGTAATAATTTAATATGAAATATGCCTTTAACGGCAAACATATTGCAGACTGAACCATGCACATAAACCTTGAACTGAATAGAGAATAATTTCTGAAAGGGAAAAACAATTCCACACTGACCTACATATGGGTTTATTGGAGGTTTAAAGTATTTACCTTCATTATTATAACCTATAGAAAAGGTGAATGATATATTTGCGTGCGATGCGAAGAGTGTGCCCGTATCTTGACTTTTATTTCGATAAGAGTGAACGTTTTCTAACGAAAAGCGGTGATTTCGATAACAATCAGCTGAATGTAAAAAACAGTTCTAATAAATTGTATAAAAAATCACTGCAGAAAAAAAAGAGAATGGATACACAAATCAAGTTGTTATATTATTGAGAAAAAATTAAAACTCAAGCTCTTCGATCGACCAGAAAGTTTTCCAGTCAGTTTGAGTTCTTGTCTGATAGAGTTTATATACCTTGCATTTGTATTAAGTAACAAATTTTTGTGAAATCTCAGAAGTTGCCCTAATTCCTAATATCAGTTCAACTACTCTGCTAAAGGCAAACTAATTTTAATTGTGCATGTTGCATAAGCTATATGCAATGTGACATAGTTTGCATCATGAGGCAAGTTACATGTACTACATACTACTACTACTCGGAACTTTCGCAGCTAAAACAACAGACATTTATCTGTCTTTTGTGCCAGAGAAACTTTAAGCTGAACCCTTGGCATTTTGTATTATTGGCAATAATATACTTGCTGCTGCTAACTGTAACTGTTAGCCATGTGCCATGTGCATTTGTACAGGAACTCTATTACATATACACCCCTCCCCCACAGTGTAACCCGCATATGCCAGCTGCCCTGGCTCGTGCGTGCCTGGGTTCGAGCAGAGGGGCCGAGAACCTCAGCAATGTGCTGGCTCCTTTTGTTGTCGTTCTACTCTCATTGGGGGCCAAAATTGATTCTATTGGCTTTGTTGTGATAAGGTCAAAAGTTAATGTAAATGTTGTGGCTGGCAGAACTGAGACAGTTGCCGGCATGGGAGAGAGGAGGGCAGGCTTGCCTTTTAAATTAAAAGTTGCAAGTTTTGCGTTGTGGCATGGTGGCAAACAGTGATAAAAGTCCAACTTTTGATATACTTGTAGTGCAGACTATTGGGATGCCTCAGAGTCACAGAGGGTCAGCATTCGAAATTTAAATATTTAATGGCAAACTGACTGCTACAGTCGGGTGTGCTTTATTAGGAGGTTCTAAAAAACAAAAGTACAGGAAGAATTCAAAATAGTATAGAAGAAGCTCAGATGAAGTAATAAAAATATGTATAGGAAACGGAGTATAGAGGTACTACACATAAATATACACCTGATATTTACTATATTTTAAATAAATGAATAAAAATTTAAAAAAAAAAATACACTTAAAAACAAAGGTTAGGTTAGTATCCCGGAAGGTATCTCGATCTCACATGGCGGCACCAGTTTAATATGTTCTCCCGCGTTTGGTCTTTGTCGAAAGATTCGACGACTTAAAGAACTACTTTAGGTTCCTTTTTGGTTACTGAGATAAGTGAGGTAAACGTTGGGTTCCCTAGGTGCCTCATGCGGGATCTCATCAGCTGGGCATGCGTTCCAGTGTCTCCGTCCACTCCACTTCAATTATCTTCTCATTTTTTTAATCCCTATTTAAGAACATACCGTAAAGTTTTAATGCTTTTTATAGCAAATCAAAATCGAAAGCATTTCCTTCTCTGAATTGAATTTCCCTTGAACTGCAATTTTTTTGGTTTAAACTCGCATGTAATGAAACCACTAATTTAATGAATTTTAAAGACTTAATTTCTGTTTTCCTCTCAATGTACTTCTTGCACTGTGCCATGACGAGTTTCTTCATTCTCCATTATCCACAGCATGGCAAGATTTTTTCAGCCCCATAAAAAGCATCGCCTGGCTGGCTGGTTGGTTGACTGGCTGGATGGCTGGCTGGCTGGCTGCCTGCCTGGATGCCAAGAAGGGCAAAGTTTGTGCGTAACATGAAAAACTTCGATAAATTCACAGTTGAAACAATTACCATGAATTTTATCAAAAATGATACGCGCAGTTCGTATCCGACCATGCAGCAACCATATTTTTTAATGCACTTTGGGGGAAACTGAAACCCCCGACATTTGAGCAGAAAAAACAACACACACACACACACACACTGAAGAAACGAAAGAAGAATGTAAGAAGCTGCAAACCGACTGTGGCAGACGCTGAACAGAACTAAGTAGATAAGAATCGAAGCGAAGGAATGAGGGGAAATGCCAACAGCATTCCATCTACTGACACATAGACCAGTATCAGCAGCAGGACCAGGAGCAACAGCAGCTGCAGCTGGAGCTGGAGCACTAGCTGCCCCCCAGCTGTCGGTTGTGCTGCTGCTGCTGCTCAAAATGTAAGCGAAAAATTGCTTGAGAAAACTTTCTCAACTTTTCAGCTAATATTTGACTTTACAAAATAAGGAGACGATGTGGAAAAAACAACGCAGCAGCATAGCATCGAATGAATATATATACATATAGATATTTCTATATGTACATTTGCTTCTTTTTTACATTATGCGTGACATTTGCGTTCATGTGAAAAAATATTAGGGAACAAGCGAGAAGAGCCACAACGAACACTGAATACACTTGACAGTGATTTAAGTCAATATTGTAGCGAATTTCTTCTTCTTCACTCGACTCACGAGTTCACTACGATTAGAGAAGAGAGGAATAGCTATCGATATTTGGCACGCCACTGTGGTGGTCGGCCGATAGGCTATCGACAGCTGTTGTTGTGCGAGCCGATAACACGCACGACGGAGCTGCCAACCGTTTTCGCTACAATATGTAATGCAAACTAAAAAGAATCATTAAAAGTTGACTTAAGCAGTTGCGATTGATTATAGCTCACATTATGCTTACAAACTTGTCTTTCCTATACCCTTTGGTAGAGTATAAATATATGTGCTCAGAGACATGTGAAAAGCTGCTTTAAGAAGCATAGGGATGTGTTCAAGAAATGAGGCAACAGCAACTCTGGCAGCTCGACCCCGAAATCTATTGCAATTTTTCGATATGTATGTGTGTGAGTGTGTGTGGTAAATATGGCAACAGTTTGCAGAAGTGAATTTTATTGATTTTGTTGCAGCAAATTGAAGCACACACAAACTGTTGGCCTAAACACGAGCAATTTCCAAGTGCAATTCTATTTACCTTTTTTCTCTCTCGCCTGGCAATTGAAAATTTAAATTGTTATTTGTCTTGGCATCGAAGCATTTGCCCCACGGTCAAAAGGAACAACAACTTTAATGGCTGTCAATTGCAGACGTGTTAACGTTTTATCTCTGCTCTCTTTTATTTAAGAAAAAAGATAACCGCTTAAACTTATTATTTTGTTATTACTTTTACTACCTTGGCGTTCAACTCGTAAATGTCGAATATTCTTTTATATATTTTTTTCTTTTACCTCGTACCAAACTCAAATAGATTTTGAGTAGCTTTCAGTTTGCCTTAGCGTTAAATGAGAAAAGTTTCTCAAGTGCTTGTTGCACTATTCTCCCACTTCTCCAGCCCCCTCGCCCACCAATTGCCTGTTCTAGTAGGCCACAGGTAAACTATTCCGATAACTGGCCAAGGATTTCTGTTTCGTAAAGCCGTTAATGATCTTTTGGTTAACTGTTTAGCCAGTGCGTTTTGTCTATAGTTTCCAACATAAGTTTCAATTCGTTTTTAGTGCCGCCACAAAGCTAAATTGTTTTCCAACTTTCGAGTAGATTAGCTTTAACGGTTTGGGTTAAGTTTAAGTTTAGTCTAAAAAAAACCAAAAATACAGTTTAATTTGTGCTCTATAAAGCATAAATGTTTCGTGGTATCACAAGTAGTATTTTAGTTCGAGAAATATGCCATTTTCCTCGTTTCCTTCAGTAATGAATATATGGCCTTGCCATTTTTTCACTTTTCTCTTTAGGCAACATTTTGATTCTACTTGCATTTCCATTTCTTTCGCAACAGTTAATAACTTCTGCAATTGGCACATTTTTCAAGCTGTACCTTTCATTTGTTTTCTAGCTCTAGTTTTGTAGGCCACATCAGGCATGCTAGAGAACCCCATTCTACTAATTTTAGTTTGCAACTTTTGCTGTTGAAATCCACAATAAATAAACACAAGCGTCTGCAGGGACCATAGAATTTGCAACGACGACAACAAGAACAATAACAAAAGAAAAACAACGTGTACCGACGAGACGTGGGAAATCTAACAAAAGACACGGCAAAAAAAAACCCCGAGTGAAACATACAAGAGAAAAAGGGGAAAGCTCGCAAAAATTAACAGCAGAAAAAAAGGCAACTGTAGCTAGACCGGGCTGAGCTCTCGCTGGGGCATATTGTATTGAGAGTTTGTTTTAATTAAAAGAAAAAGGAAAAGCGAGAAAAACAGAGCCAGCTCCCAGCTCCCAGCTCCCAGCTCCCAGCTCCAGCTGCCTGCCGACAGAAGACGGAAAAGGTTATAGGGCGTTGCCTATACTACTATTTTTTGGTTTTTTCTTCACTCTACACACTGGGCAAATGCAACTGTGGAAATTTATAAAAATGATTAAAAAAGTTGCAAACGCTTCCAACAATAGAAACAATTACAAAATTGCCAAAAACAAACCAAAAAAAGTAACGAATAGAGAAAACAACGAACGACAGCAAAACAGAAACGGAAACTGAAAATAGTATAAACAATGCATTTACTGAATATCTCACTGCAGCATGTGCAAATACTGCGTATACGTCGTGTGTAATAAATAAAAGAAAAAGGTAAAAATAAAAATAAAAGTAAGGAGAGAGAAAATGCTGCGCTTGGTGGTGGCAATACTTGAGCCTTTTGCCGGCTTGGCACTGGCAAACTGTTTCCAACTCAATGACTTTATATCTACGACTCGAGCTACATTTGCCACAGATGCCTCGGATATCGAGCATCCGCAGCGTTGCCCTCGCAACCCCATCGTTTGCCCTGGCTGCATCATCATCAGCATTCAGCTTGCTGCTCGTTTGTGCCAGTTTGCTCGTTTACAGGCTTTTACCTGAAACTATTACCCACTTGCCGACTCAGTTGGTCTGTCTGTCTGTCAGTCTGCTTGTCTGTCTGTCTGTTTGTCCGTCTGTCCCTCTATCGCTGTGTCTGCTTGGCTGTATTATATAGCCCCAGTTAGGCGAAGGGAGAGCGAGTCCTTATGCAATCAACTGTCGACTCGTTACAACTTTTTCTTGCAAATCTGTTAAGGTATAATATTTCGTAGAGCATCTGCAGCTAGTTGCTCATCTGATTACATATTTATCTACAATTTATACATAATTTTGCTGAAGTTCACATCAGACTCAGGCTGCAGAAAATACTTTAAGCTCTTTAGCTCACTTCGTCCACTAAGTTGCAGCAATGCAACAACTGCGACCAGTAACAAGACCAGAGCTGTAACTCTGGCCCCAAAACAATCCATCAGCAAAAACACACACCCACACACACACACACTCGCATATCATACACATGACATATGCACCCCTGCAGCTCCTCCTTCTCTTCGGGAAAACTCTCAGCAACTTGTGATGAGAACACAAATCTCACACGCACATATTCTGGCTAACTTTTGGGAGCCTTAAAGCTTCCTTTATTTCTCTTTTTTTATTTATTTCCTCACTTTAATTGTGGGGCAGAAAACTGGCAAAAACAATGATGAATTTGCCCAGCAGGCCACTAAAAATGTTTACGGAAATATGTGGCTCCAAAAATGGGAGAAAAGTTAAAGTTGAACCCAAACATGCATGTACTCAACGTATGATGAAATGTTCTTCATTTCTCATACAATAACATGGAGCAGCCGGGATGGGCATTGACAAGAAGGTATGCATATGAATATGGATGAGGCCTATGCCTAAGTGCGATTCAGGCACACTTTCCAGGAATTTAGAAATGTTGAAAATATGAAATTTCGAGTAAAAAGTAATCCCATAAAAAGATCTAAGAAAAAAAGAGGCTGGCAATAAATTAAGATTTGCCCAAGACATTTTGTAACTATTTTTCCCAAATGATTTCCCTAATTTAATGAGCAAAGCAAGCAAACTTTAGTATGAATATTTCCATGTTGTTAGTATTAGTAGGGAGGCACTAGACTCGAACTAAGTGGCAACTTGAACTATCATCTTAAGGCTTACACAACGTCTCCTTGAAGTCGCAGGCAAAAAGTGAACCACATGTCAATGTCAAAGGCGATGACAAAGACAAATTTGCCACGCATCCCTGTATGGCTGTATGCCTGTATGAATAGATGGCCACATGGATACTCTAGGAAACGCTGTGCCACACAGATACCTGACACCGAATAGTATGAGGATCAACTTAAGCACTTGGCGTGCAAATTCAAATACAAAATTTAATCGAAAATTCCAAGCATGCTCTGTAAATTTAATGCAGCTTTTGACGGAGACACATACAGTCCTTCAGTGCTCCACCCGTGGCGCCAAATTCCAGCCGGCAATCAAGTAAATTCAAAGCAAATTGCCCGCACAGTAAGGCCAATGGTTATAACTGTGCAGACACAGTGGAAGGGCAAGCAAACGCCTCATTATTTTTCGCTTGAGAAGTTTCTGTCTCGTCACTAATTCATCATTGTTTCGGCACATTAAATGCTTGAACGTCAACGCATTCATTATCTCATCCGTATGTGTGTGTGTGTGTGGGTGTGTGTGGGGTATTTTGGCCAACTCATCGCCTGCTCACATGGCCAGCTTGACTCGGCTCGACTATCTGTCAGCAGGCGTCGCCAAGGCTCATGCTCTCTCATGCTTGAGTGATATTAACTGACCGACAATCAGTCAGCAAGTGGAGCCAAAAGAAAGCTGAAAGCCAAAACAAACGCACGATTTGGCTAGAAGAGCAGAATGCCAGAATACCGGAATATCAGAAGACCAGAGCGCCAGAGCGCCAGTAGACTTAAGGCCAGATTTAGGCTTGAGGCTTGAGCATGTTACATACTTGGGGACCCACAAAATGACCTCGTCATTTGCCCCACAAATCCTTTTTAATTCCTTTATGTGTACGTATGTATGTTTGCCTGTGTATGGGTGTATTTTGTATGCTTAGCATGTTAATTGCTTTCTAAGCTAATCGAATTTTTTGCTCGTCATTATGAGTAATGTGCATTGACCGGGCTTGTGTCCTTAGGCTAAGGCTAACATACACATACAACACATAAAGCAATTTGTCTGCCAACTTCCAGAGTGGCAAATTGCTTTAAGCCCACTCTAGCAGAAGGACTTAAATTTATCAACATTAAAGCCCTTGTTAATACTTGTTAGCCGCAAACAAAATAAAAAAAAACGACAGGAATAAATAAATAAATAAAAATAAATACTTAATCGCACATGTCAGCCGAACTTAATTTTACATGCAAACAAAACAATATTGCCGACGATAATGCAAAGAAAAATAAACTATTATCAATAAAAAATGAGCGTTTCAAATGGAAACACATTGCAAAAACTTGTAAATACACATGTACAGATTATAATATTTATCACATAGCACTTTATCTGCATATTTGAACAAATGATTGATTCCGAATAGCAGGACAAAAAACTTATTTAAATGGTTAAAATTTAAGGATTTACGACTTAAACGATTCAATTATATGTATATAAGGCAGACAATAGTGCCAATTGATCAAAATGAAAATAAATGTGTATATATTGATTCTTAATTGGAATAAAACTTGCAAGAGTGAGTTTAAAACTTAAATAAAAATATAGTATAAGATAGAATAGAACTTAGAATTCAGCAAATGATGATTATGTTGTAAGGCATTCGGGTGACAATAAGGGATCACATTTCGGAGTCCTGTTGATACCAACTCTTATATACAGAAAGCACTATATGGCCAGCAAAGATGTTTTTCAAAACGAATTCTCTTAAGTTTTCAGACGTTGAACCACAGTTTCCGAACTGATTACTTAGTTCTTTTTCTAGATTTTGTTGGTACTGAAAATACGATTCCAATACCTTACAAACATTAAAATTTAAAAAGAATTTTTATCTATAATACATCTGTGATACTACATACTACATACTATGTACTACACTTTAAACTATATAAGAAAATACTTAGCATATTTAATAACTTGGCTTATTCCAGAAGAAGGAGATCTTGATTGGAAGTTTAAGCATACTTAGTGTTTTTATTAGTTTAGTAATACTATTAAATAAATATCAGTAAATATTAGCCCTTACCTTTGTTTGATTTTCTTTCGCAAATCTCATTTTCATTTAATGCCCTTCAATTATAATCATATTTAATTTAATTATGTTTACACAAGGAAAGGAAAAAACCGTGCAACTTTGTGAAAAACTTTATTAGTTGGCCCGCAGGACAATTACTTGTAGTTGAGGACGGAAGACGGGAAAAGTTATATTACTGGGCCTAATTTATATACAACATAAGTTAATTGTTGTTTGTCTGTTGTTTGTTGTAATTAGCCGTCGTTCAAGCCGTTGGCAAGGACCATTAAATCCCGACCCTGGCAAACGGAACTTGGACATAAACAAATGAAAAACTGTTGCTTCCGTTGTAAACGGAGTGCGGAGAGTAAGGGCAGGGAAGAGACAGAAAGACACGCTAATTATTTTGTCGGTTTGCGAAAAGTTCATAGTTCAGATATAAAACATGCAGCAGCAACAACAATAATGACTGTAACCACATCAACACGCCCAACCGTGTCTGACCCTGTGCTCCCTTCACCCTCCCTTCACCCCCTCCACAGTCAGCATTTCAGTAATTTTTATTATCAGCCCAAGTAAAATAAACTTAATTAAAACCCACGTTGAGCGGACTGCGAGCTATGCTGCCCTTTGATTCATGGCCTGCATTTAATGCAATAATAAATGTGCGAAAAAATGGCCTCCATTTTTTTCTGTTCAGTTTCCTCTTTTTTTCGGCAAATGTGCAAAGAGCAGTGTGAAAAACACTGTTGACCCTTTGAGCTGGGTCAAAGGCACCAAAAAAGAGTTCAAGGCAAGGGCCAGAAGTTGCTTAAAAAATAAAACCATATAAAAAGTTGCATACAAATGTCAGCACACGGTGGCTTAATGATGTTAAACATACTTCAAAAGAGTTAATAAGCAGACATTTGATCTTGCATTAGTATATGAGATAGGTTTACTCAATTGAACACGACTAATACTCTAGTCAAACTTGGACTCTGGGTCTCTGAGTTATAATAATAATTATATTAAATTCTGCTTTTAAATTGACTCACTCCTTACTTGACTGCTTGACTTTTCACAAACCCACATAACTCTCAACGAAGTTGAAAATCATTCACTTATTCATTCATTTATACATTTCACATTTCACCATTGTATTCTAAAGTGAAATGAAAACAAAGTCGAGTGAGCTCCTAATGCAAATATCATTCGCATTTGCTTCATTTACTTTTACGATTGACTCCCAAGTTGCACTTCATTCAACCCAGCGAGCAGTGAAAAGCAATAACTCCGCTGCAGATTAATTGGCTTAGCACTTTAGGAATCAGAATCAGAATCAGAAACTGAATCAGAAGTAACGCAGTTTGATTCATGTGATTTAAGGATTACTGCAGTCATTAACAGTTTATTGATTAATATCCCAACGACTGCAATCTCAATCTGTGTACGCTCTTCCCCTTTTTCATTTTCATTTTCATTTCAGCTGTGGATCCGATTGATGCACTCCATCTCACCAACCTCACCGTCCCGCGAATTATCGATGTCGCACAAAAGGCCAAACTGTTCTGCAGCTATGACATGGGCAATCGGACGCTCAACTCTGTCAAATGGTACAAGAATGGTCAGGAGTTTTTCAGGTAAGCTCAGCTACTGCCACTGCCACTGCTGCTGTAAAACAAATAAAAAAGTGCCATAAAAATATTTTCGGCTCTGGTTCGAAATAATAAAATGGTTGGGCGAATTTCGACTCTGCCTCGACTCTGGCGCGCATTCATGCAGATTTTATGGTGAAAATTGAAAACGTCATGAAATTGCAACACTGTCCGCAACAAAGTGATAGACTGTAACGAGGGGGGAAACACACAGAGGGATGAATGCGAGAGGGGGGAGTGGTGTACGGGCAGCTGTGCACTCGAAACGCTTGAAAGTGTCGCGACTAATTTAAATGCTTAATTGAAATGGATTTTTATGGGCGCCTGAAATTGCGCTCAGGTGACGTTCAACTCTACAAGGGTACCTCTGTTTCCCCCTCCCCCCGTCCTCCTCCCTTCCCATCGTCACTTACCGTTACCGTTACCATTACCTGTTTCACGTTCAAATATGTGTGAAGCGCACTTTTTATTTAACTGGCTTAATTGCTGGTCATTGGTTGAGCTTAATCGAGCGTAAAATTTTACTCCAACATTTTTGGCAGCGAAATATATACAAAAATATATTTTTTAGGCCACGTTTGTTATTGATTTTAAAGCCCGATTAATACAACATGTCAGGCAATTAGGTAAATGGATTATATTTACAAAAACTAAGAGCTTTGATACTACATATAATCTGTGTTAACCACATTCCCTGCACTTTGTGCTGGATTATCGTTTTTGACACTTGTGCAAGCGCGAATAAAGAGATTTTTAAAGTTAATTTCATTACAGAATTTTCAATTATCGTTGAAATCAAGGCTATTTTTCTATACATTTATCGAATAAGAAATCAAGTGTCGGTCCAATTAGTCCGATTTTCAAATGCAGAAGAACACTTCAAATTGAAACAGAAATAAAGTGAATAAATAATTCAGAGATTGCATGTTGATAGTTATGTATGTATGCAATCTGAATTTGATTGTACTTCCCCGATAAAATATGAAAAATAAAAAAGCGGAACTACTAGATAAGCTTGAAAAAGGCTAAGCCTGAAGCGGTGCAACCGCAAACCATTGAAAGCTGCATAATACCCGAGCCTGGCCTGAGTATCCGGCGTAACCCGGAGTACTCGGAGTATTCATAATAAAAAACGCAACGCAAAATGCTACAAATCGATAGATTTCTCTTTTCTTTTATTATTATTATTTTTTGGTTTTGCAGCATTTGCCATTTGCGCAATGGTTTTGGCGCTGCAAATGCTGAAAATGCAGAAATCGAAAAACCTTTTTGCATGCGCCTCATAAATATTTCATGGATTCGATTTTTGCGCAGCACTCACTCACTCCTGCTCCTGCTCTTGCTCTTGCTCTTGCTCTTGCAGATACTCGCCGGTAACACCGCCGACAACAAATTGGTTTCCCGTCAAAGGTGTCACCATCGCCGATGGCTCGTCGCATTGCAATCAATTCCTCTGCAACGTGGAGCTGGAGAAACTAAATGTTCTCTCTTCGGGCCAATACCGCTGCGAGGTGTCCGGCGATGCACCCGAGTTCAAGCTGATCGATAAGGCTGCCAACATGACCGTAGGTGGTAAGTACTCTCTCTTCCCTACTTTCTCATTTCCACTTTCACTCTCTTATCTGTTGTAATTTTTACTGTTTTGATTTATGCCTGCGCTACGACAACGCACAAAGACAACAAATTATGTGCAATTTTGCAAAACACTTAATAAAATTATAAATGGTCTTTTTGCACGGGTCGCTGCGGGCTCAGCCTCAACTCCTTTTCATTTATCATTTCCTCGTATTCTAAGCCAGGCATTGGGTGGTCGGGGATCAGCGTGGAGGCGCGTACGTTCAGTTCAAAAGGCTGCGGCATAAATGCTGCAAAATTGTGACACGCGTCAGCCATTTGTATGAGTAATGATTGTTAATAAATCCTGGTCGAGCTGCCCCTACAGCCTACAGCCTACACCCTACACAGCCTAGCATCCCTACTGTTCGCGTTCGCTTTCGCCTCCCCTGCCACCTGGCAGCGTGCGAACAAATTCAACTCAATTGTGAGTTTCGTACGAATCAATTTATAATCTACCAAAAAGCGCCGTCTCCCCTTGTCACGTGCACACGGCCTAGACAACAGTTATAACCGTTAGAACAGCGCCAACAAATATAACAACAAGAGGGATGCCAACTCGTTTTGCGGCAGTTGTGACCTGTAGTTGGGGTTTTGTTAACATCAACGCCATGGGCACCCACGTAGCACAGTGGCTGAAAACAGCAATGAGCGTGACAAAAATCTACAACTTTTTAACTAGTAGGAGTTTGAGATATCAGCCTGAAATTTGTAGTGAATGCATGCAACATTTTCCAGACATTTTTAGTGGCAATTGAAAGGACGTAACAGACAGTGTTGCCGCCATAATTTGAAATTTGAATTTAACTGAATTAATACGGGTTCCACACTGCACTAAAAAATGCTAAAAAAAGTTATCGTTATCGGAGGAATGCAAAAGCCTGTCCACATTGTGTTGCATTCGCATTCGCATTCGTCACTTTTAACTGTTACTTGTCAGCTTCGATTTGTGTTTTTCACAATTTGCCAATAAAATAATTATATTGTAAAAAACCCGAAATGGATTCTTTATTGGAGATAATTTTATTGGCGGAAAACAATTATATTCAATTATGAAGGTTCTGCAATTAGTTATAAGATTGTTGTCGATGCCAGTGGCTAAGAGCCAATCTAGTTGGATTGAGCTCTCTGTGTGTGTTATGATTAAAAATATAAAAAATTACTTATTCATTTATTTTATATATACATATATAGGAAAGACATGGTGCGTTCTGGGAGAAGGACATTCCGCAATTATTTTTTTAACATAAATAATAGTAGCTTTAAGGATCCATTAGATGGCGAAAAAATATTTGAAAAAGAACAGCCTTGTGAGCCTATACTGTTTGGCAGCCATAACGACCGTGCAGAGGTCATACGTACTGCATTAAGTACCTATTTTTTGATAATCAAAAAAAAAAATGTAATAATATTTAGTGTTTGTTTTATTTTTAATTCAACTATTTTTTTGCCATTTCGCTCTCCATTTTATTTAATTTTGACGCCATATTGACGCGCTTTTCAGCATTTATTAGGTATATTTTTAGTATCGATGTATCGTAATCACGAGAATGCAAGTGCATTTTTTACGAATGCAACACGAATGCAACTTTTTCCCATCCTTAGCTCCCATAAGATTTTGCAGGGAGACGAATGTACATTTCCCAAAAGTAACAGAAAATGCAAATGCAAGTCCCAGTGTGGACGCCACATAATACTGCCATCTTTTGTTTTCATTTATCATTTATCAATTTACCAATCGAGTAATGTACCATATCATGAATATTTATCGATACTTATGCTGTTTTTCGATACCTAAGTCAGTTGTTCATAAGAAAGCGGAAGAAGCAGACGAATGTTTTCGCTCTTAGGTCACTAGCGCTATACGTTATTATTAATTATACGTTAAACAAGTAAGATTTATTGAAAGAGAGTTGAGTAGCTGTATTAAATTGCGCAGACAACAGACAGTTAAGCACCGATTTTAGTAATTTTTAACATAGGTTAGCTTAAATTGTCCTATTGGAACTTCTGTTCACAAAGACCAATTGGTGCAACCATAAAAACGTAAATAAGTTTTTTGTAATTTCAAAACATTTTAGTATTTTTATTATACTTTTCAAAGAATTTAATTTTTTGACTAAAGCAAGATTCTTAACTTTGTTTACCTCCTCTTTTTAGCTACTTTATCTAAAACCGACAATTTTTTTTTTTTAATTTAGTCAATTTAGTCTTAGGAATAAACAAGTTATTTTAAAAGAAATTTCTTTACTACATATTTGTTCAGTTAGAAATAATACGGCAAAAAACATTGCATTATAAACCGCTTTTTCTTCTCTAAAAGGAGTATAGTGTAAATTTCTTTTACTTTGTCAATCTCCACTGCCTGCAAAAATAATCTACAAATTGTACGTTTTTCGAAACAAAATACTACAGACATATGCCAATTGAATGGCGTTTAAATTTTTGCGAAAATAAATAAATGGATTTTTGCCACGCTAATTGCGATATTTAGCCATAGTGCGTTGGCTGCTATGAAGGATTTGAGCTCGCACTTGCTTTGATTGGCAGCGTACATGCCGCTGCTGCTTATGTTGCTGCTGCTACTGCCACTGCCAATGCTGCTGCTGCTGTGGTTGTGGTCCAATGCTGATTGCGGCACTGGTTACAGTGCGAAGCGCCCGGTACACTTTGAAATTCAAATCAATTGATTCCATGCCCAATGTCATTTGACGCAAATGAAAATGGCGCCGCTTATGTCTTTTGTTGCAGAACGTGCGGGGGGAGGCGCGATGAGACGAATGAGTGCGAATACGGCTCAAAATGATTTATTTGTCGCAATTTTCCTGCTCAGCGATTTGTTCGCTGGTTGCCGGGTACTTCGCTGGTTGCCAGTACTTCAGAGAGCTAGATAAGGCGGAAGAGCGGTAGAGGGGCAGAGGGGAACGGCTGGGGTTTTATTTATTGACGCTACTTTAAGAGTATTGATTTGCATAATGCGCACTTAAGCATTTGTTTACGCGTAACAATCAAATTTGAATTCACATTTTCTTATTCGAATTTCGCCTTTAATTGGATATTTTCTCGTTTGGCTTGTGCGTCGGTGCTCCTGATTCTCCTGGCTCCTAGTACTTGCTTGTTGGCTGTGTGATATTTGCATGTCAATTCGACTTTTATCTATTGTACTTGGAGCTGGGCTGGCAATGTAGGTAAGCCACGCTTAACTTGTTCAACATGCAAATAACAATGACTAGATTAGGCCCAAAGTGGCATACTAAATTTATCATGAATATATTCATTTGTTTACCTACAGAGTCTATTAATAAAAGGTTTACAAAGAAAGTAAAGACGAATGGTACTTATAAGTTAAGATCAGCTCTTGTATGAAGAACATATTGATGTCAAGATTGCTGATATATAAAGAAGAATATTTAATACATACACAAATCGTATAACAAGTCGCTCTGAGTGGCCATTTCTCCGCCCAACTATCTCATATTTGATGGAAATATTTCATTTGCCACAGCACAATCTTGCATTGAGTAATAAAAAGCACTTTTTTCAATAACAAACAAGGGAGCCATAAACTGACCGCCATATAACAAAATGACTGTATTTCTCCCTTTCAGCAGACATTTTTGGCATATGCCACCTTCAATACGCCATTTTAATTTAATACATATATATATACATACGTATATGTTTGTGTGTGCAAGCCATAAAAAACACAATTCAAGGCACTCACACACACATATGAAATAAGGAGCCAACCAAGCATCAAACTTCATCAACGAGCTGGCGACAAAGTTTAAGGGCCTTCCGCTCTCACACCGGTGCCTCACTACGACCACTGCAGCTGCATAAAACAATATGTGTGTGTGAGAGAGTGTGTGTGTGTGTGTGTGACATGTCCGGTGCAGCACGTAGTTGGAAGTTAATGTCGTACCTTGTTCTGTTGTACTAGTACTATAGTAGTATGCAGTGCAGTGCTGCTCTGTGTTGCATAGTGTAGTGGTTGCCAGTCAGTTTTTTGTTTCAATGGGATGCGAGAAGCTGTTGACAGACCAACAATCAACTTGGGAATTTTTGTCACTAAAGTACCATCGCCACCTGCAAAAAACAAAAAAAAACAAGAGAGTAGGAAAACTTTTAGACAAAACCTGACAAAGCGGGTAGAGCAAGTACTCGTGTTGTCTCGATTTTCCAAAGCGGCAATCACCTTGCTGCTCTTTGATGAAGCTCTCCCTTACAAAAATAAAAGAAAAATGACACACGTTGTGGAAAAACTTTGTAGTGGAAATATTTTTCCGCTTAGTTGCGTGTGCCATGTGTTGCTCCCACTCTGATTAACTTTGCCAACTTTTGTTCGGGATGTGATTCACAAAAAAATGTCAGGCCGGTGACTACACCTAATTACCTCTGAGATTTAGAGCTAGATTTATAAGGAAGTTCTATGTCTCTTCCTTTCAATACTACCTTCTTGTAATGTAGTAAATTAACTATATTATTAACTAGTACATACAGTAACTGCATAATCAAATAAAGTACTTCTAGCTGGTCCCTTACTGCCGAGTACGCTCGTCTGTAGCAGCCTCTCCTCTTGTGCTTAACATTCAAGCTGTCAGAGAAGAGGCGGCGGGGGTGGGTGAGAGTAATTTCCCCAAACTGCCTAAAAGACTCGTTTGTTTTGCCCTTTTCCTCACTTTCATTTTTTGTTGCCGTGTTTTTGTTTTTGTTTCTGTTTCAGTTACAGTTGCTGTTGTTGTTTTTGTTTGCTTTGTGTTTTACTGGTACTTTGGTATTTTTGGTTTATTTATTCGAGTTGATTGCTTTGTTTTTTGTACAAATTTTTTAGCATGAGTGCTGCGTATTGTTGCCAATTTCAGTCACAGTTCGGCTAACCACATGCCGCACTCCAGCCCAAAAAAAAAAAACAGTGTACACCTGTACAGGTGTATGCGGCCGGGGGGTAAGCACTAGGTCCACTGTTGCCACCAAACGTTGGCACAACATGGCCGCAATCATCAACTTCAACTGTAGCTGCAACTCTCACCCCTCGCCCCTCACATCATCTCTGTAAGTTTGTCTTGAAACAGGTCAGAGAAACTTTCCACCAAAGTGGTTTGTATTAAGTCAATTAAAAAGTTTATAGTACTGCTGACTGCCTGACTTTTGATGGCCTCTAGGCTCCCACACCCCACCAAAATTGCCCCGCCCCTCTGCTGCTGATTCTCAACATATTTTACAAATTTTCAACAGCAACAACTGCGGCAGTCTGCATTCATTTGCCTCAACTTGTTGTAGGTTGTAGTTGTGCCCAGTGTTTTGTGGTTGTCCTCGAGGTGGATTGCTGCCATTGTTTGTTGTTCTCTGGCTGCTGCCGCTTCTGATGGATACCTTGCTTAGATCTAGTGCGAGTGTGTGTGTGTGTGCGTGACGATGCTATAAACCAAATTATTCTTGCTTTCATCAAAAAAGTTTATACTGCGCAATTATTTGTAAAGATTAATTAACACTTTGAATAAATATTTAGACTGTTTGGCGGCTTGATAATTACCTAAGTGGTTGGGCTCCTCGTCTAGCTTTGCCAGGTGTGTGCAGCTTAGGGGTGATTCGGCTGTTGTGGTTCAACCTAAGCCAGCTTTTGACCCATTAAATGTTCGTGTAGTGATTGCAAAAGTTTATAGAGTAACCTTGGCAATTTAAAGCTCGTACAACTGAATAGAATATTGTCGGAACAGAGTTTTACTAGAAGAAATGGAAAGGTAAATACACATTAAATTATTATTACTATTTTACCTTGCATTGTTGCGAATACAGTTGGCAGCTGCAATGCGATAGTTATCGGCTGCCACCACATAAACTCATTCAATTATTGCCCGACCACCACCGGGCATTGCGTATATCGATATATCGAGTATCGGCCAACACGCGTTCTCTATGCCAATAATTTCTATTGATCAAGTAAATAATTTGCTAAGTGTTTTTTCAAGCAAAATTGTATAAATCGATTGAATTTTATAAACGGTTAAGTTAGTTGCTTATGCCTGAAAGCAAACACAGCTTTAAGGTCACCAGCTTTAAGGTCATCTCTGGTCTCTATGACCGCTCCAATCTGGCAAGAATTACCACCCGAGGCAAGTCAGAGCATCATCAAATTCTTATAGCATTAACTGGTCTTACCGCAGTTCAATTGATGCAGAATAAAAACTTATTTAGAGTAAACATGATCCCAAGTCTGGATTGACAGTGCTTAGAACGGTTAACAGAAATTAACAGATTTAAAACTAATAGTAGTGGGATTTCTGAAACTGATTTTGATTTGATTTTGATTATGACAATCAGCTGTTCGTAACTGCTCCATACAAAATTTTGTGTGTGACCACAGAAAATATGGAAATGACGGTCACACTAAAAGTTTTAGCATAATCAGCTCCGAAGCTGATTTTGATTGTCTTGCTGTGAGACCGTTCATCCTTGTGTGACCGTTTACTACGTGGAAAACTATGTTCCGTCAACTGATTTTGATTTTCTAAAAGCAAATCAAAATCAGTTTCAGGAATCCCTGTAGTAATTGTAATTTGTTACTACTTTTTAACCCTACTTTAGTACACCCAAATCAATGTGCCTAATGCCTGTTCCAATTGCATGCTCCACAGACATATTTTACGCCTATTCAGAGTGCCGGCTCATAATTCATTTATGTCTTTACACCTGACTGCTTACAGTTCTGCCCAAAATCGATCCGTACATAGCTGGCATACGACACTCGTATAAATATCGGGACATGCTGCTTGCCAATTGCAGTTCGGACTGGTCGAGTCCTGCGGCACGGCTAACGTGGTACATCAACAACAAGACTGTAAGTACACACATACATGCCCCAGCCCCACCCCGCTCATTAGATATTTGTGGTTGCACGTGTGTGTGTGTGTGTGTGTGTATGTGTAAGTGTGTGGATTTCTGGCTAACCTGATTTCATATTTGTGGCAACGCTGCAATGAACGCTGTCATCAGCATTTGCGTATCGAAACCGCAACGCACACACACACACACACACACACATGCCCACTTCAAATCACAAATTACGTGTGGCATGTGGCGCTCAGAGAGGAGGAGTAGGTCACGCATATTGAAACCCCACCAGCAGCTATACATTCCGCAACACTTCAATCTATCAAAGCTTTTGGTTTTTCCGCTTCTATTCCGCTTTCGGTTTCGATTACGGATTCGCAATTTTGGATATTTTCACTGAAACTTGAGCCAGGCACCGCAAAGCAGCCTGCAACCGCAAATCAATGAGATCACACGGAACAGCGAAGGCTTTCCACTCTATGCCAGCAATCTGCAGCTGCGTGTCCACATCGATGACCAGCGTTACATCAGCAAAAGCGAGGTGCTGGAACTGCGCTGTGCCGCCGACATTATGGGCCAGGCCAGCTTACGGCGTGAGAATCGGATGCGCACCACAATTCTGGCGCTCAAGGACAACGGCTACAATCAGCGTCTGTATGAAAATGGCAACTGTGCCAGTGGCAGGGCAGGTGAGTGTTCCATCTATGGCACAAATTTGCGCTTTCCGTCTCTAATTTGCAATGGATTTTCCCCATTTTACAGCCACATTTGCCGCCTGGCTGTTGTGCCTCACATCATTGTTGCGCTGGCATTGCACTTTGAGTTAGTAGCTGTCGCTGATGGCCGCACTCATTCTAGCCTAATTTTCGTCTCACACTCAAAGTTGGCCAACAAGTCTATGGGGCGCTAAAGCAACCATGAAATTAAGAAAGAAAGAAAGTTAACAAGGTAACAGTTGAATTTGTACATATAGCATATATACATATATATATTTAATAATCTGGTCCAGCAGCGACAAAAAAGTAAACTGAAATTTAATGAATTACAAATTAAATTTGACAGAGTTGAATGTGTGTACCGACAACCCGGTAAATTCGTATGTAAATCTAATTAAAATAATAATAAAGATTTAATCAAAAAAATTACTGCACATACTCATATGTATTTGCACACACACACATACAGAGAAATGAATATACAATCAACGGCAACTAAAAGTAAACTTAACTATTGTATGTGAAATGTTAATGTATTTGTATTAAATGATGTATGAGCAAATAAAAACAAAACAAGTCAAAGGTAAAACATTTTTTATGGCGGTTTGGATATGGAAAAACTAGTTTATGATGGCAGATTTTTTGCTATATAAGCAAGTTAAATAATACCTGTTTAATTATTTTAAAACTCTGTCTTTTTGAGCATTTGGCATCTGAAATTCATCAATCAAGTATAGAAGTATTCGACTTTTTTCACAGTGTAATTATTGCCTGTCTTTGTAGACACAGTTTAGAGATCAACAAGTTCAAATCTCTTTTAATTTGTTGTAATTATTCATTATCAAAATTAAATATTTAAAAATATTTATAAAATTCTTAGAAGTATCGTTTTTTATCAGTGTAGCGGCAGCTTAAATATAATACTTCAAAATTCAATCAAAATGCATTTAAACCCAACAGAGCTAAGTTTAAAGCCTCCCACAATCTCTCACAGCTATTATGTAAAAAATAATTGATAACGCAACGATAAGCTAATAAAATATGCAGCTCATGTTCTTTTTTTTTATCAGTGGCCTCCCCTATAGACTATACACATATACAGAAACAAATAGCCCCTATTTTAGGCCAAGCCTAAACCAGTGACCCTCCTCCTGCGGAAAGCCTATGCCATAGCAGTCCAAGGAGCCCCAAACTAATTCGTTTACTCTGCTTATGGCCAAAAACTGATAAAACGAGAGAAAGAAAACAAATTCGATTTAACATCGTCAAAAATAAAAACCAAAACCAAACACTTTACAGTTCAGGCTGGTCGAAAGGAAAAGAGAAAAATATTCAACGCATTATGACAAATCCGGCTAAAATATTCAAGGGGCCAATGGCCGCAGGTAAAAATGGTGGACAATAAGAGCCAACACCAGCGTGACTCGAAAAATTATGCATAAAATGGCTTTAGGACTGCGACACGAGAGGGAAAATACCAACCAAAAAAATTGAGAAAAAAATTTGAAAAAAATCAAAAAGAAAAGCAAACAAAGATAAATTCCATACTGTCTGCCTGTAAGACCCGACTGCCTCTCTGACTGTCTAAATCCGGGGGTCCGGCCGCTGTCAATGTGCCGCGGGCCCATTAAATGACGGAAGTAAATAAGCTTGACAAATTTCCACTCATCATTTTTGCATTAATTCGGGCTTCTTTAACGCATCAACAGTAGAAAAAACAACGACAAAAAACAGCAAAAAATAAACGGCAACAAAAAATGTCCTTTGATTAATCAAAAAATTTGCCCATTGCCCGTGGGCAGCGGCCGGAAAAAAAGGAGCAAAAGCGCCAAACGCAAAGACAAACACAACAAATTACCCAAAGACGGCATCACCAGCGGCATTTTGCGGCATTTCATGTGGCAGAGGCGCCAAAACACAACACATGGGGCAAGGGAACTACTACTCCTACTCACTTCTGACTACTGACTACACCCACGTCCCCATCCCCATCCTCTACTCATTGTTAACTGCGGCTTGTGGCAGCTTCAAAAGCGGAGCGTCAAAAAAAGATTTCACAGATTCTTGCACGCGATTTGTCAAACTGACATTTCCAACGTTGCCTGACGCCAGCGCCCAGACGAGGCGAATTAGATTTTGCCACAAAAACGAAGTTCAACTTTCCGAAAACCCCAAACGAGCGACAGGACCTCCAAGTTGATTTAGTAAGTCACGTGGCCGCGTAACTGTAAATTGCCTTCTATGCCAGGCACCATGCCCATCCCCATACATAGTAGTATATCTGGGTGCAAAATAAACTGTCTGCCATTGTTTTTCTTACCTTTTTTCCTTGTTGCCTGTTGGCTGGCATTTTACGTGGTCCAAAAACGGCTTGGCACTCAATTTAAGCCCCCGGCTAAGCCCAGGCAGAGCACAGGCACAGCAGCGACATTTGGACCGATAAAAGATAAGCCAAGCGAATGACGCCAGGCATCTACTACATACATATACAACTTGTATAAGCACAGGCTTATCTACATACATGCGTATACAAGTATGACTGTGTATGTGTGTGTCGCTTGAGTTTGTAATTTAAGCTAAGAAAATGTTTCAAATTAAATGAAAACATGCAAAGGTACTTCAGTCCCGGGACTAGATCATGTAGTTTTTGGCAAATGAAACATAAGCAAAAGCAAAAGCAAATGCCCCAAACCACACTCAGGTGGGCAACATTCGCCATGTTCTTGAGATTATATTTCCCAGCTTTGAGCAACAAAATTTTAAATTATCTCCGTATATAACTTGTAGTTGCATTCTTTCAGAATCCGTACAGTCCTGTACAATATATATAATCGATATTTTATGGTATAAAGTAATGGAAAATTTGTATGTTTATATGTATGTCTATTAGTTACTTGACTAAGCCACGTCATGCAGTTTGACATTTACAACAACTGCCTGACAATGGCCACACCCAGAGAAAAAAGTACTTCATTCTATGATCTACAGCTGGTCAGCACACACACACACACACATACTAATTGCCTAATGGCCAGTGACACTGATTTAAATTAAATATTTGAGCCAGTCGGGAGCTGTCATTCCATCATTCTGTCAACATGAGTGTAGCAAAAACAAACATGAAACTCATTCAACATTGTTGTCATCGTCCCTGTTGAAATAACTAACATAAAATCCACTTAAAACTCAACGGTTAGTTAGGCACGCGACTCTACAAATAAACTGGAAAAAATAAAACTAATATATACGAGTGTGTATATAGTATGAGTATATCCATATGTCAATAGTCATGGCATATCAGTTGTAGTGACCAGTACTACTCATTAACATCCTTGTTTCTATTGATAACAGAGCTACTACAGTGGAAAAGAGTTTGTATTAACACTTTTATGTTAGGTTAAGGCAAAGTTTACAGCGCTATGTTAGCTGCTCCCTGTTAACAGAAGAAGCATTGCATTCCTTATACTTGTTTATATAAATTCTAATTTTAATATTTTATATGCTTATGCTTAGTTTATTTCTATGTTTTATTATTTTTAGTTTTATAAATTTGGAAATTTATTTATTTATTATTATTATTATTCCTTTTTACTGCCAAAAGGTCAAGTCATGACGGCTAGAGAACAGCGCATTGATTTCCCATTTTGAGCTGTGACTGTCAGTCAATGTGTCGCGCTTCAGGCATGCTCAAAACAAACACTGACTGACTCACACACTTGGACTATGCACCCACACACACTTACGCACACACCCGTAACAACACATGACATGCGTTCAACGTGATGATGGCAATTTAAACAAGCGCTACATTTCCGTAACCTGGTTTTTATACCCTACACCCAAACTACAGTGGGCTTATATTAGAAAAGAGAATTTAATTTTCTAGCAGGATAATATCGAAAATCGTATTATTATGTGAATTATGTATTCATAATATTATCACAATAGTTAAATATTTTAATACATATTTTACTATAGAAGCATAGAATTTAATTCTAATCAATGAGTAATAAACAAAAAATTCCATTTTACACTTCTTTAAAACATATTTTGATAGATTTCGTATGTTTTCTAAATAGACAGTTTCAGAATAGTTTACAAGCAGCTTTACTTTAAACGTATTTATTATAAATTTATATTTTCTTAAAAAGAATTTTCGACAAACTTTAAAATTATATTTGCAGTTTATGCTCTTCATCAACTGTACTCAAAAGCAATTTTCAGACTGCACTTTAAGCATTTACAGAGTAGCTGTTAGTCGAGTGCATTCAGTGGAATCAGTCGATATTTTCTATGCTGTTTTTTACTCCTTTGAATAGTCGACCATTGACAATTGGCATGGCATTTGGCACGCGTCTGTTTCAGCCTCTACTACCTCACGCTCTCTGTGTTGGCGTTGATGTTGCCTGACTGTTTGGCAGTTTGGCACTTTGTCAGTTTGGCAGTTGTGTCATACGGATCAGCGCCTAATTGGTCCGAGGTTTTTAGGGGTTTTCGGGCGCTCCCTCTGCTTTGTTGTAATTAAAAACGCAATCGTCAAAGAAAGAGGAGCAGAACTGGGAAAAGTGCCAAGTGCAATTTACCAAAAGTCACATTTTCGAATGAATTTTGACTGTGAGTCAAAGCTGAAGGCTTAGCATGAGCTCTGCCCCCACTCTCTCTCATTCCCTCAACTGCCTGCTCTTTCATGTACTCCTCCTCTTTCGCTTAGCCATATCATTGGCAATGGGCAATTGCATTGACATATTGTTGCTATCGGCTCTTCTGCCTTCTGACTGTCAAAATGCCACGTCACGATGCCAGGATGCCACGATGTTGTTGCCAGTTCTGGGGGCATAAAGGCCAACAGGCGCTTCTCTCCGCCATCTCTCTGTCTCTCTGTATATGTGTGTCTCTGTTTTAACGAGCATTGTTGAACGGTAAAGCCTTTGGCTTTATGGTTGGCATTAAGTGAACTTATAATTAAACGATTTGCCATTTAATCGCATGTGTTTATCGTTCAATGAGTATGAGATTGGGGCTGCGGAATGAGTTTGGAATTGAGGCCAGAGGACGAGGCACAAACTGAATTCCATTTGGTCTCATGTTGCGCTGTCACAATGCCCTCTTGCCATTGCCGTTGTTGACAATTGCAGCATGGATTTCGATAATTACTTTGTAATGCATTTCTGTAATTTTCAACTCAACTAGCATGATTTGTGCATTTGCTTGAATATGCCATTTTGGATAGTTGCAAATTATAATAAAAATATAAACTGTACATAATGATTTTTGTACTCTCAGTACTAGCTAAAATGCTGGTTTTTTATGCAGAGGTAAAAGGACTCAACGACCATATAGATTTCATTTGGTTATTCGTTAGAATGCCTGTTGAATTCAATAGTTCTTTGTTTTACTTTACTACCAAAGTATGATGCTGTATAACGAGTTTTGTACATTTTAAAAATTTTTAGATGATAATTGTAATAAAAAAAAACTATACAATAATGATTTTTTTACTCTCAGAACTAGCTAAAATTCGGATTTTTCATGCAGAGTTCAAAGAATTCAACTACCTTATAGATTTCACTTTGTTATCCGTTAGAATGCCTGATTCAATAATTCTTTTAAAATAAAAGTAAAGTAAAACTTTACTACCAAAGTATGACATTACATAAAAAGTTTTGTACATTTTAAAAATATTTTTAGAGTTATAAGTCTTTAGCTACTATTATATAATAATTTATTTGAATTTTATTTTCAAATTTTTTATTTAAAAATATTTTCTAAGCCTTTGCATAGTATGATGTGACATAAAGAGTTTTGTAAATATTAATATTTATTTTCAGAGACGTAATTCTTTATTTACTATATAACAATTTTATTATATTTAAGTTTTTACTTTTTTAATTAATTTTAATTTAAAAATTTAATAATCTAAGCCTTTTCTTTGGCATAACTTTTATACTGCTTTAACTCACAGTAGACACTTTTGTTGAAGGATGAACAACATACTCGATTTTGTTAGGCATATAGCACTGATGAGACATAGTTGTCTCATATACTCATATACTTATTAGGGAGTAAAATAGATCTTATAGGACGTGGTATATATAAGCCTATATCCATATTAAAGTAAACTATGTTTATAGGTAGCTCATGAATACTCGACAATACCTATTTATTTTGTTAGGTCATCAACTACTTGGTTGTCACCTAGTGTAGTACAACCAACCAACATATACCCCAATCCACTAAGGCCAAAACTACTCGATCTAAATCACTTACCAATTATATTTTAATGCCACATCCGACAACTGCCTGCCAGCCGCATCTCAGACGTTTTACCCCAACCTCTCTTCGCATATATGTATGCCACATGGGCCCCATTTTAACAATATGTCATAAGGCCGCGAAGATGCTTAACTTTGTTCATATCGTTTTCCTTTACGTTCCTTCCCTTTACTCCGTTTCTGTTTCTTTTTTTCGGTTTTTATGACAAGCCACGACAAGCCCCTGCTCCCCAGCTCAGCTCAGCCCAGTCTCAGCTCATCTCGGAGTGTACCGCTGTCTCCTTGGCGAAATAAATGGCCCAACAAACAGGCGTGCAAAATTTTTAGGTCCCGAACTGAACTCAACTGAAAGATGACGACGTGTAGTTATAAAAATTTTTATCTTAAAGCGACTGTCAGTTGTTGTAGGCTGTCTCCCTGTATGAGTGTGTGTGTGTCCTCTGATGGAAACGAAGTTGACAATGCGAATGAGTTTCTTATAATAACAACAGATGAAACAACAACAACAACAGTAACAACACTAACAATGAGGAAGTGAAAACAAAATGAAGCGACAGCAAAAAGTGAGAACGTGATGCTAGAGTTCGGATTTGTATATAGCTCTAGGGAGGAGACAACAGTAAGCCAACGGGAAAGGGCTAAGGTTAAGCACTTGGGTTCTTATACTATGAAAATAAAATAAGAAACCTTTTTGCAAATGTTGCAAAGGCAAACAGCGCACAAATGTGTGGAATAAGTTTGTCATGTGAATGAGGTAAGGCAAAAGGGCTAGAAAGAGGAAATGCTGGAAGGCTGAGAGGGTGAGAGGAAGGGGAAAATTTGTCTGATTTTGTGCCCCGCCTAATCCGGTGTGTCTGTCTGTCTGTCTGTCTGTCTGCCTGTCAGTCTGTGTGCTTGTCGCTTCTCTGTCTCTGCGGCGTTTGTTAACGTTTAATAAATCAAAATTACTTTTCATTTCTATGACAGTCATAATGGGGGGCGTTACTTGACATTTTCCTCTTTTCACTTTTGCCAGAGTTCACTCTCTCTCTGCTTTCACATGTGTGGCTGCCTTTCATTCTCTGTCTATCCGTCCGTCTGTCTGTCTGTTCATTTGCGCAGTTTGCAGCTTGTTGCCAGATGAAATCTCAGCGCGCTAAGAATTTTTGCCACATGCTCATGCTTAAGCTTATCCTTATCGCATACTTTGACACACACACACAGACACAACATACTCACACATTGTTGATTTTTATATTGGGTGCTAAATTCAATGCGCTTCCCCCTGCCACCAGCAACACGAACACAAACAATACCAGCCAGAGCAACAACACCGAGAATGTCATTTAATTTCGTTCATTTTTGCGAGCATGCCGCAAGGGGCGTTGGCAATGTCCTTGCACAGGATAACACCAATTTCGCTTATGACAGTTATTACAAATGCTGCTTGTCTGCAAAATGAGCAGCAAGGCGAGGGTGGCTGGTGGAGCTCTTGGGGAGTTGGTAAGTGGGGGAGCAGCAGCAATGCTGCCACTTTGCGCTTATCCTTCAAATGAAAAGTTATTGTAGGGGACTTTACAGGCTCCCTTGGCGCACTGCGATTCTTATTGATGCCTTGAGAATCGATTGTCGCTGCTTGCCAAAAGACAACAACTACAACAACAACGACAGTAGCAACAGCAACAACAACAAATACCACATTAGCCCCAAAAGCAGCAACAACACTGACTTATGTTGACATCTTGTTGCCCTCTCGTCTGTATCAATGTTACTCTTGCTATTTTGCATACCCTGTAAAAATGTTGAAAAATGGTAAGCAGATATAACAATAATCAGATATAAATTGAAATCAAAAATGAATTTAATTAAAGTAGTTTAATATTTGTATGAATATACATACTATATATTTTCTTTTAGCGAATTACTCAAGTTTATTTTAAAGGTTAAAAGATTGAAAAAGTGTATATTTAATTAATTTTAAAAGTAATTTATTAATGAAGAAATTAGATAACATTTCCTAAAAATAAGCAAAGCTTTTTTAAATTAGACCTATTCCCATTTTCGAATTCGTTCAATCGATTTAAGTGTTGTAAAAAATGGACTTCCTTCGTTTTCAAGAAACGATAATGTTCATTGTACTTACACACGAAGCTAATCTATGTCGAAGTGGACCAAATATGAAGCTAATCGAAAACAATGAATTGAAATTGGGAAACCCTATAAATCGATTGAACGAATTCGTAAATGGGAACAGGCCTGATTATAATTTATTTGAAATTTATTTAGTCTGCTAAAAACAATTATGTTTGAAAATGTGGTAAATTTTATCTAAAAAGTTTTTTAACTTATTTTGATCATTATAAAGTTAAATCTTTGTCATTTTCAAAATTTTCAAATATATTTTATATTTTATCTAATTTTCTGAATTATTTTAATTTTTAAAGAGCTCAAAACCATTTTTTAATGGTAATTAACTAATTGAGTTTAGAGTTACAAAACTTAATATTTTTATTTAACTTTATACTTAAACTTTATTTTAAGATACAAGTTAATATTATTACTCTAAGCAGAGCATCTCAGAGTGTAGCATTTCTCCCTTAATATTCCGCCTTGTTTCATGTATTTCGTTTTTTATTTCAATTCAGTTTTTCTTATTATTTCTCCTCTTTGTTGCTGCTGCTGCCGCTGCTGCTACTTCTACTGCTACTGCTGCCAGTGCCGCTTCGTTGGCTCTGTTGCAATTTTCATTGAATATCGATGTGGAGGAAAACTCAGAGACAGTAAATTAATTTTTCAAAAATTGGCATTTATTTCATTTTTATCGTTTGTGCTTCTTCGCGGCGCCATTTGAACATTCTATTGGTAATTTTGTGAGTTCATTGGGAGCGCATTAAGCGTAGATTTCTATGTGCTTTATTTTATTTTCTTCTTATCTTGGCACTGTTCATTTATTATTATTGTTATTTATTGGCATATTGTATTCGCCATTACGTTGTCTATGCACTGAGTTAGGTTTCGATTGAATTCAATTATTAACAAATTGATCAGTTTCAAATGGAATATAGTAGAATATAGAAGAAGGTATTCTATTTTGTAGAGATCTATAAAAATATGATATATACAATTTTACCAAGGTTTAAAATAAAATTAAGACTTACTTATAAACTAAAAGATTGCAGTTAAGCTACAAAAAGTGGAAATGCAAGCGTCAGCAGAGGAATCTGGGCTTCTTATTTTAGAAAAAAGGGTCGCAATTAAAAAATAAAATTTAAAAAAATTAGATAACTATGGGGCTATTTTAATAATTATGATTATGAATACGAGACTTGATCACAACTAAGAAAAACTGTGAATAATAAGAACTTTAAGAAGTACTCCTAAATGTATGCCACTTTATAATTAACTGCTGTTTAGTTTAAACTGATTTAAAGCTAAAGTGTTTCCTCGGCGAAATTTAACAACGGTTAGCCAACCCAACCCAGTATGCCAATGGCAATGCTACTACTTTTGCTGCTGCCAGTCTTTAATCTTAAAATGCTTCTTCATCGTCATTGGCAAATTGCATAAAAGCTGCCTCATCAGAGTCGCCTCTGTTTCTTCCCCTCTACGGCATGTGCGAGGTGCGCCAGAGGTTCGCCCACTAAATATGCAAGCAAATGAAATTACAAGCAGATATCCGACGCAAAGTTGATGCTTAGTGCCTTGGCAAAGAAACCTTTTGTTGAGCTCGTCGAAACGTTACGTATACGAGTATTACGCATACGTACAGGTGTACTACGTACGATGTTTCGTGTAAACCAAAAATAGCATCACGTTTTAAATTGCTGCTTATCAAAACATGTTCTTGAACTGTAATCTGTTTTTGCGCTCGCGCGCACGCCAATCCACTCCGGCGCCTGGCCTGGTCTTACCTGACATTTGAACAGGTGGAGTGGGGAGTGAGAGCTGAATTTTCTTTATTCTCCTTTTTTTTGCTAACCACAAAACCAAAAGCCGGCAAAGCGACATCAAGTGAGCAGCGGCGCTGAAGCATAAAATGAGTGAAAGGAAGTAGGAAATAAAAACGCAGCAGGCAACACAAACTGACACATCATTTATATGAGGTGGAATGGAGAGGGGGAGACAGGGCGGAAGGGCGGGAGAAGGGCCGTTCTATGTAAATTGAAACGAAGAATAATGCCAGTGCAAGGCGTCACCTGGCTGGGTGGGTCTTACTTATCAGTGGCGAGCATAAAAATAAAAATTTACATTAGCACGAATGACTAAACGAGATAGCAGAGCGTAGAGTAGAGTAGAGTAGAGGAAGTATCTACATATATAGGACATATGCAGAAAGATCCTGGCTAGGGTTAGTCTCGACCAAACGATAGAGAGAGCAGCAGCAGAAGCAATCTGTCATCTGTCGGCGTCTCCATAAATTTGTGACACTTTTGTGCAAAATTTATTGCGCCAAATAAATCGCGAGCATCCTGTTGAAAATTTTGAGTAGAACTTGCATACGCACAGTGCCTGGAAATGTGAGCTGTAACTGGATCTGATATATTCTCATTTGGTATTCATTAGAGCTACTCGACCTTTATCATATGCTGCTACTGCTGCTGGCCAAGTTAATTAATCGAACACAAAAGCGGGAGCCAACTCACTGCTTATGAGTCCTAAATGGATTGGGTTCCATCACATCTTTTGCTCCTCTACTCTTCTCGCCTGTCCTTATTGTTTTTCCTCCATGCCTTACCTAGCCGGGATGACAATGTCGCCCTTGGTGCTGCTCAATGTTGATTTTTGAAATTGTTTGGCACTTGAGTGGCAAAGTGCTCCCTGGTGTGTCAGTTCAGAATGATGGAACTGCCAGCCAAAGAGCATGAGAAATTGCAGCTGCATTGCTGAAATTGTTTCAAATTATGAAGGGCATAGAGTGAAGTTGTGCCGGATGGAATACTAATAAAACTGAGTCCTAGACATGCACGTGCATCTCTCGCCAGTGCTAGAACTAGTTAATAATACCAATTGCACAATTTACATATTTACGAGAAAAATTAAGAAAAAATAATTGCAATTTTGAGGAAATCTTTTGTTTTGCCTACTGACTGCTTATTTTAATTATACTAAAGTTCTGCATAGTTGGCACAAACACATTAATTCCTTCAACTTTATTAAATTGCACATAACTTTGCACTTTATGTTGTGGTTTTTGCGATTAATTGCTCAACAGCATCTACTGACGTCTACCTTAATTGCTATTAACTCTTTGTCCCATCAAGTCGACTTAATTGCCAAAAACAATTAGTTAAGCAAATCAACTGTAATGTCAATAGTTTGTGAATTAAATTTTATCAAACAACATGTCAAAGTTCACAGCATTAATTACTTTGCCCTCTGAAACTATTGCGAATATAATTAAAGTCATAGAGCTGGCATAGGTAGTATGATAGGAAGTATAGACCATAACTATCATTACTATAGCTATCGTTATTATTCATGTCCGATAGTCCTAACGGTCAATGGTAACTTGTATAATATTGGATTGAAACAAGTTTCTTATGTTATAAAACACAAAGCTGCGTCTATATAAAATAAAAATATTTTCGAAATTTGCTGGAGGAGTGGGAGAAGATATCGCAAATCAGAAATAAACTTGAGCTGCTTGGGCTATTCACGAACCTAAGAAAAGTCGAATTGAGACTGTAGCTCTTACAGTTTGTGAGATCTAGCTATTCATACGGACAGACTGACAGACAGATCGACAAACAGACATGGCTGTATTGACTTAGCTAGTCGTATTGAACAAGAATATTTATAATTTATGGAGTGTATAATGACTCCTTCTGCATTTTTCACACAAATGTCAATAACATAAACTTAATAGAGCCTTTTGTGCTTTTTTAAAGTACAGGGTCTAAAAATCTCAATGTTTTCATTAACAGAGTTATGTTATTGTATTCAGCTACCAACAGACATCTGCAAAATGTTCTCACAGTCAACTCTTCTATCTTATCTGCATTCTTGTAATATCAACAATTGTTTCTCTCTACTATATACATACATATACATAATAGTTGCCTTGACAGTCGTGTGTTTTTTATGTCATACCTCTATGGCTGCTTTTTATGCCCATTACGTATAAACAGCGTTGTCCAGCATCATAAGTAAGGTCATCATTATGGATAAACGCTATGTATAAGTGTGTGTATGTGTGTGTGTGGGTGGTTTTATGTACTTAACACTTCAACTCGGCGCACGCTGATGACACAGAGAGCGGGCCACAGTTGGGTAAGAAAGCGACTGGCACTCCCCTAACCTCCCCTCACGCACTTTATGTCGAGGTCGAGCAGATGAGCAATTTATCTCACAGCTGTTTACTGTTATACTTCGCAGCAAGAGTGGGGGGAGGGGGACGTCACGCTTGGCTAAAGCCACTTATGCTCAGACCAACACGCATGCATTCGCATATATGATTTATGTGCTGGTGTAAATACATAAACCCATCAAAATAGCAGAGCAAAGCGGGGGCAGATAGCCCTAGCCGAAGCAGCAGTGTCCTTGCCCATCCCCACCCCCTCCCCTTTTACTATATGCATTAAATGAGCAAAAAAGAGAATCTGTATGGGGGGATTAAGCGAAAGTGAAATTAAAAACTAAAAAGGACGTGGCCGTCAATTGAAAGGCGACAAACTCAACATTCATGTTCAGCATTAACATCATAATCATCATCATCCTTATCATCATCATCATCTCCATCTTTATCATCATCATCATCGTCGTTTGCTGTTTGCATTAGAGGTGCAGAAACATCGAGTGAAACATCGATGTTATCGATGTTTGCAAATCATCGGAGCCATCGATGGTTTGTGGGCCACCATCGATGTTTTTTCACACAACTATAGCCTTGGTGGCGGCAAACATATAAATTGTAAGTAAGCGGAATTTAAAAATTTTTTTCAAATAATTCAACCAACGCCAACCACAGAACAGGGACCAAGCAAGTTCACATTTTTAAAAAATAAAACTATGTATTAACAAAGTGCAGTCTACCCGTGCAGATGCAATAATAGCACTGAGGCAACACCTTGAAAAAGAAAATGTTTCAGAAAATGGTGACCCGTTAAAATATTGGGAGGTAAGACTTTTAAATTATAACGAGAAAAATGTTAAATATCAATATTTTTATAGATGAGTACTGACAGTTCCTTAAAATTGGTGGCAACCAAGAACTTGTGCACACAAACCTTTTCATGCGAAGCAGAAAAAGTATTCAGCAAAGCTGAACAAACTGTATGTGACCGCAGGACGAGACTCAGTCCAGAAGCTGTTGATAAGCTTTTATTTCTTAACAAGAACATGAAGTTCAATAATACTACTGATACTGAAACTACTGATATTGTTTAAACTGCATTTGTTTTTTTTTTTAGAAACATTGATGTTTCACTCGATGTTTTTTTTAAAAACATCGAAAACATCGATGGACGCACACATCGATGTTTCTGCATCCCTAGTTTGCATTTCATTTCGAACAGCGTGCAAATAGTAGTAGAGAAAGGAAGCAAAAACACTGGCGTTACGTTTGTGGATAGAGAGGTCCTTCAGTTCCCTTTTTTTGCAGTCACTGCGCACATCACGCCTCATTTTAGCGTCTGTATGAATATATATAGTACCCACACACTTATGCACATATGTATGTGTGTTTAATCTTAAGCATACAAAATATGACGCACTATACACTCACTAACGGCCTTTGCCCCTTCATACGATACGATGCGGCGTCGCGTGCGCGTTAATGCTCGCTTTTTCTTTCAGTATACCCTGTAAATAGTTGAAATTGTTTATGCCAGAGAAAAAGGGCAAACTGCAAGTTTTAGATATAATGAAGCTGCAAAAAAATACACACAGACTGTTGGAATTCATAAACAGACTAGATTATGAGCAACCTTTTCAAATTTGCTACTAAGAACTAAAGTAATTTTAGGTTGAATTATCCTTATTCCTTAATACACTTACTTTTAAATATGGAAATTTCATAGAATTTTATTATACTATCATTATATTATCACAAGAACTTAATACATATATTTCAAGTTAAAAATATTATATGGCAATCATATATTTTACTAGAAAATATAGCTTTTTTTAAACCAGTTTCCCAATTTTGCGACCTTAGGGAAAATGTATGCTCTATAAGGAATTATCTAGCGAAAAACTTAGGTTGCTATGTCTAACCGTTTGGGCTGTGCGATGTTGATCAGTCAGTCGGTCAGAACAAAGAACTTTATTTATACTTATTACTCTTGACTCATGGCTTATAGTCAATATGTATATTTGCTATATATTTATTGAATCCACTTTTTACAGGTTATCAGCTGATCGAGCACACTCGACTAACACATGCTGGCTGTAGTTTTTTCATTTAGTTGTTTATTTTAAGCCCGTTTTTTAGCCATGGCTTTTATAAGCGTAAAGTGCTCTTCATTATGCACATCAAGTGAAAGGATAAGTGCAGTGACTATGCACAGACAAACATACAAACACACACTCACACACACACACACACACATCATATGTAATGTGATGCTCTTTATGCTTGTGAATTGCCAGAAAAAAGTGCTACGAGAATTGCCTTCAATTGCAGACAGCTTTTGACTTTGTATATACCCATATAGTGTACTACACTCTATACTATAGTATGAAAAGAGCCAGTGAAGAAAAGTCTAAAATGTTTCACAAATTTGTTTTAATTTCTATAAGAAAACGAGTGGATAAATGCTGCTGAAAGCAGAGAAGCAACACTCAGCCACCTGGTCTCAACATGTGAGCAGTTCACATGGCAACTATTTCAGAAAAAAGAAAAAGAAAAGAAAAAAGAACGGAATATGAAAAGAAAAGTATGAAAAGCAAAAATATTTTTCTTTCATTTTCCAAGGGGTTGAATTTTGTTTGGTTATAAGTATGGGTTACTTAATGGTTAAAACGCTTTTGCAATTCTACCCGCTAGCTAATGATAATGCTGGGAAAACACTTGAGAAAAATTTGGTTAAAGCAGATTATTCAATGACTTTACTTAAAAAACGTTTAGATAAAATGTGAGATAATTTCATATTAATTAATTAATTAATTAATTAAAAGAAATTCTGCTTTCTTGTGGCGCTCAGTAATGCAACCTAATTACACTGTTCTACATAATTTCACTAACTAAGGCTATCCTTCTTGTAAGTTATTTATTTTTAAAATTTGATTCGTATATAATTTAAACTTGGCTGATATTGTACTTTCTGCTAGTATCACCCATAGTACCCATTTATTATCCACAACAACAAACCCACATATCTCTTTCCTTTAAGTACAGGTGCCCCTATTGTCGGTTGCGGCCGACTGTAGCTGTCTGGGCTTGTTTTGATTTAGACCATAGTCAATTTTGACACAGTTTCATTTAGGTTTTTTTTCAAAATTCAAGTAAAAATCGAAGAAAACAGTTACATCCATCCTCTTTGATTTAAAATTTAGATATACAGTGTAGTGTTGCCTCCACTCTTGTCAACTTTCAACACTCCGTCTTGAGTTTCCACCCCAACAATTTGTGTATTGTTGTAATCCTTAGACTGAACCCAATTTTCCAAATTTGCAATGCTAATATCTTCATCCATATTGATTGCCATTATGGTATAGTCTGATTTTAATTAGTGGCCTAGCTGGCAGACTAATTGAAATTTAAACCCCTTTTATGTGAATGCTTTTGATTAGTTATTATCGTGCTCATTTTATTGGGATTTCGATGGAGTCACTCCAGCCTGAGGCTGCAAGTCAACTCGTTGGGTTTTCGCAATAATCCAGCATAAGTTTTGCCCCCGGATCAACCCTATTAACCCAATGTTGTGCTCTTGTGAAGGGTGTTAAATTCAAGTCAAGTGAGAGAGAGACACTTGGCAAAGTCGTCTTCGTTTTTTTTATCTTGGGTTTTGCAAATCGATTGGTCGTCAGGGTCAACAGGCTGCACATTGAGAGCTTAGCATTCAGCTTCTTCGGCTCTATCAGCTTGGCATTGTTGCCCAAAAAAGCCTTACCGGGCTTAAATTATGTCTGACATAACCGGCAAGCAAATGTGCCAAAGAGCTGCCAGTGCCAAAGCGATTTGAATTTTTCACACAATTTTCCCGTCTTACTGAAAAGAGAAGGGGTGAGTGGGGGGAGTGTGGCAGGGGCAAGCGTAGGTTAACAAAGTCTTTGCTGGTTTTTTGGCACACTTTCTGGGCTGTTGTCATTGACAGGCGGAAGACAAGCAGACAAAAGGCCTCTGACACCTTTTGTATATATATGTGTGTGAGCGTGCGTGTGTGCGTTTGTATGCGGCAAATTATAATGTGAATGCGTCAGAACACATCCCCCCTCCCCCGATCTACCAGCTGCTACGCCTCTGTTCCACGTTCTGCCAGCAGCTTAGGCAAAGTCTGTTCTTAACATGGCTTTAAGTGCTGATGCATAGCATTAAACGCTCCCAAGGAGCTGCCAAATTAAATACGTTTTTAAAGCTGTCAAATATGTGTGCTGCTATCAAATTGTGATTAGATTCAAGACAAAATATAGCAGCATATATGGTATGGCTATGAAAATCAGTTCAAGCTGTGTAAATTTCATGTAATTTGGCTTGTTTGAATAATACTTTTGACATATAATATCTTATTTTTTAATTGAATTTCATTACATTATATTTATTTTTAATATAAGTATTAAAATAATATATTTATTTTACCACTTAATGAGAACTAAATCATACAAAATTCTTTAAGCATTTAAAAAAGAGTGTATCTTCAGATTTTTAGAGTCTAATTAAGTTTATTTTCTTTTATATAATAAATTTTTTAAGCATTATATTTATTTATAATTTTTAATTACACAATATTACAATTTTGATTAATAGTTTTAATATTAGCAATATAATTAAACAAACAATTTAAATTAACCACTCTATGGGGAAATACGTAAATGACGACTGACTCTCCTCCTTCGAAATTACTCGTTGCCTTCAAACTGAGAGCAGGGGGCCTAGATCAATCGAGGTCTGCTTACAGGGCTTTCTCGCATGACATAACTCATCCTAATCCTAAATCATATACTACTGTCAAGTACTGAATTTTAAAGGCTTCAACTTGCTAAAGTTGTAGTTCAAATAATTGCCCATATTTTAGGTCTTTTGCTAAAGCATATACATATTTTATTTGCTGCATGTAAACACAGCTGAACGAAGTGTATGTTTTGTATGTAAATGTGTGCCTCGCTGTTGTCTTTCGGTGTATAAAAGAAAAACAATCATTTTGCCATAATAAGCACTAAATATGCAGACCGCCCCCGTGCCAACTCGTTTGCTCACAGATATCTATATGATATAATACATATTACGCACACATATGCATGCATGTATGTACAAATGTGAGTATGTATGGTTTATGTATATATTGATAAATGTTAGTTAAAATATGAATAAATTTTTATGGCGACTTGGCCACCTGTATAGCAATCGCTATCTTATCGCGTATAGTATAACTTACTCTATGCAAGGCTGCGTGTGTGGGGGTGTGTGTGTGTGTGTGTGCGGCAACAATTTGCCAAACGTTGCGTATACGTAACGAGCACAGTAAATTGATGGCAAGGCGCAATGAGGCGCGTCCTGTAAAACCACTTAAAACATGCCTCAATACATGCCATAAACCCAGCCCAGAAAGCAGCTAGGAGTCTTTAGGGTTTACCAAAGCAACACTCGTTCGCTACGTAAGATGTTACACACACGCATACACACTCACACAGATATGGAACAAATGCAAATATAAACACACACTCACACACTGACACACGCTAACAAGTGTGGGGGCAAAACCGACAAACATTTAACCGGCGGCTATGAAATTCGATAAATATCGACGAAAGTTTTTGGTCGCTGACTCCCTGAGTACGGAGAGGGGTGAAGAAGGAGCAACACACGAGTACTCGAGAGTTTATTAAACACAGGATATAGCCGCGGCTCAAAAGACTCGATTCCGGCTAGGACCCCAATTCAGACTCCAACTCTGACTGCGACTGCGGCCATTTCGCAGGCATTCGCAAAAGGCGCAACTTTGATATAAATATGCAGTTACACACACACACACACACACACACACACAAATGCCAAAAACGCTTACACACCTACCACTCCTCCACACTCCCCTCCCTAGATTCCCCTCGCGCTCAGACAGACTTCAATTACGCGCGTTTTACCTTACCTTTTGCCATATACTAGTATGTATGCCCAGGGGGATTATCGCTTACATTTTCAGTCAAGTGCGCCCCGTTTATTGTGCTCGCTATAAGCTGTAGATTGTTCCAGATAGATTGTTCCAAATTCTACCTCTAGATGGCTTCCAGCACTCCCTATGCCCACCCCTCCCCTCTCTACAATAAGCTGCAGACTGTCACTGCTTGTCTATGCCAAGTGGAAAAGCGAAAGGCTCTGCTCCGTGTAGCGCGTCTAACTCCGGTTTGATTTGAAAATGTCATAGACACGCCTCTACTCCTCCCACAGGAGGCCCCCAGGCCAGCTCAACAGACTTATGAGTGAAGAGAAAATATGAATGCGAATGAAATATATATTTAGCACAAAATCGTGGGGTAAAGAGTGTTTGTGTTGAAAGAACATTGTAAGAAAAAATAACATTTATGTTTAAGTATGTATATCGATAGAAGAAATACTTTAAGATGCAGAATAAGTCGTTATTTAACAGTGTTAGCTAACATTGGATGATCCTTTCCAATGGATGATCATTCAACTTTGGCAGTTGTCAACACTAATCGATTTTGTATCGTAAACAAAATTACATGAAAATATAGATATATTTTCTAAGCCTTGGTATTTATCGGCCAGTTTATCGATAACATAGTAGATTCGTTCGAGGCGAATTGCTGTATTTGCTAAAAACGAGCCGAATAATTAATCAAGAAAATACACTGAGAATGATTTCAACACATTTGTGTTATTACTGCTTATATCAAACTAGAAAAGTATATATATAAAGACGATTAAAGATCGATAACTGTCAATTTCAATTATCGAGGGATATTTGAAAGTTGCGGCGTGTTAATGGCTTTAATGTAATCAGAGAGTGGCTTTCAAATTGTTGCTTAATAAATAAATAAAATTGTATAAGAGCTACAATTAACAGCAACTGATAACAACAACAACACCAAGCAGTGATAATAATAATAACAACAGCAACAACATTAAGTGCCAGAGCAATGTCTGACAAAGGCGTTCAGGACAACAACAATTAAATTTAATTAAAAGTTTTAACAAGCTTTGGTTGATTTCACTTTTGTCAGCTTCGCAGCTGACTACCCTTCCCCTCACCGCCCTCCGCCCACCACCCACCACTTCCACTTCTTCTGATATCTGAGTTCAGTGTTGTTGTTCTCTTTTCCATTTTGCATTTTCATTTTTGTTTTTTCGGTTATGGCAACGTTTCATATTTGATATTAATTAAAAAGTTTACACTGTCGCCGGGCGCTTTAAACAAATTGCCAGAGTTGACGAAACAGCAAGAATATTCGCAATAAAAAGTAAAAATCACAAACACAATGTCCATTCATATGTCTGCTATAGATGTATCACCATGTGTGTGTGTGTGTGTGCGAGTGTGTGCGAGTGTGTGTGGGAGTGTGAATGTTTTCATGTTGAGCTGGCGTCAAACCATTGCCTTCAGCGACAACAGCTGCTAATGTCACGCCTGTTCCTGACATCAAAAAACAACGAAAAGAAAAAAAAAATCTCTTATGTTTTTCTGTTGCTGTTTTTCCAGAGAGATTTCCCTTTTGCTCTTCATCAACAGTAGTCTCTGACAGGTTTCAAAAATGTTGATGAAAAAGCGAAAATCATATCATTGACCTTCAGCCTGTGCATCGAATTTAAAACTTCAAAACTTTTACACGAATTCCCGACAAATACGGTTCAAAAGAATTTCATTTTATTATCGTCAATTTTTGTTATTCAATAATTAAATTTCTGTAATTGACTTAACCGAACGGATGCTATAATCGATTTAAGCTCTTGAATAATTTAATTAGTGGATCGACAGACTTCTACCATGTGGTGCGAGTAAATGCCATGCTTTGGCCTGCATTGATTTGCCAGGATTTACTACGCTGTGAAACACTTTGTATTTTATTTTTGAT
Source organism: Liodrosophila aerea (assembly GCA_035045005.1). Lineage (NCBI taxonomy): Eukaryota > Metazoa > Arthropoda > Insecta > Diptera > Drosophilidae > Liodrosophila > Liodrosophila aerea. The sequence goes on from JAWNNL010001491.1 coordinate 275,739, forward strand.
TAAACAAAAACTAAAATTCGAGAAAGCTACAGTCGGACGCAACCGACGGTAGGAGACACTGTACTTTGATTTCCCTTGGCGTCGATAATAGCAGCAGCATATATGTACATGCTCACATACACATACACATGCACTTACATTGCTCATATACACTTATACACACAAATATACTCTCAAATAAAAAACAATATCCAATACCAATACAGAAATTCATACTCACAATCAAAAATCACGCATACGCCGCATGGCCGAGTACACTGTGACTTCCCCCCTCCCCCAGCCAAATGACTACTACAGAAAATTGATTGTCCAATATCTCCGGTGTTTATTATCCGATTGGGCTGCAAATCGCACTAAACATTCAAAGCATCTAAAGCTTTATTCATGCAAAAAAGGAATCCAGTGACTTTAACACTGTACATGCTAAGAACATTTTTGCAAAGTGGAGGAGGAGGGAGATGAGATATCAAATTAAAAACATAATAATACACGAACCAAGCAAAAAATTACGTCTCTACCTCTTATAGTTCCCGAGATCTCGGTGTTCATACAGACGGACGGACAGACAGACAGACAGACATGCCTAGATCGACTCAGCTCGCCGTCCTGATCATGAATGTATATACATACTTTATACATGTTACACACAAATGTCATTCGCACAAACTTAATAGACCCTTTTGTACTTTTTTAAAGTACAGGGTCTAAAAATTGACTAAATAAGTGGAAAATGGTAAAATTGTATGCATCAATAATAATTTTTTATATAATATGGAGATTAAATCAAACACAGCACAATAAAATACTCAAATAATAAAATTCTCTGTTTTGTGTTTATTAATTTAAAGCTAAACGCTTAATACACTGATACAAATACAAATCTTATTTTAAAATTTGGACCATTCTTATATTTTATTGGTAGAAAATTTATATAAATATTAAATAAAGTTTTGGAGCATTCTAACAATTTCATATTAGAATAAGGCTTTAAAGTCGGATCAAGAATAATAAAATCGAATAATAATATTGAAAAACCTTGTGAATAAACTACATATATTATAATTCTCAGATATTAAACTTAGATATTTTTTTCTTTTTTAAGCAATTGGTTAATGAAATTGTTTATGGCTATTTCGGTTATATTAAAGTTAAAAGCCGCATCGTTTTGCTTTGTGGGTGTCTGCGGTTCGTGTTTAACATGTTTTCTGTATTTTTTTATACTATTACTATTGACTGCATTTTATATTATTTACAAAATTAATTACACGTCACATTGGATAGTTTGCCATCTGTGGTGGTGTGCAATCTACAAATAAGTACTACAATGGGTATAATACACTGCAAATAAGAGGAAAGTGAAGAGATTTCGAATTCATGTTAGTTATGAGTAAGCGTAAAATTAAGATACATTTTTTTATAAAAGTTATGCATAGGCCAAGAAAAAAACTTTCAAAAATTTCCAACTTATATAGTTAGTCACAAATAGAGCTTAGAGTTAAGTTGTTTACTTAATTTTTGTTTTTTTTTTAAGTTCAGTTAATGTTTAGTCAGCTGCTTTCAGAAAAGTTTTTAATATTACTTACCTAACTACTTTTTGAGTAAGTGAAAAGCTTTTACACAAAGCTTTGGAATACCTTAACTCCACTCTTTCAACTCTTATTGAAAGCCTAGCATACTGCAAAAGCTTAAGCTGCCTTTTGATAAGCTTTATAAATTCGAAAGCTCCGCAATAATCAAAGCGCTATCAATAGTCGTCGTAGTGTATGTGTGTGCATTGTTTCACGGTATTTAATTAATAAAAAAATGAATAAAAACATATATGTATGTCTGTGTTGCTGCAGATATTTTCTGTGTTGTTGTGCTTCTTGCCTGTTGATTTATTAAAAATATTTCGCATATACTACTATTTAATTTACACTGCAATGGGCTCTCGACGAATTCCCCAACCCGTGTACAATTAAAAAGCCAAAGAAGCAGCATTAAATAATAATAAAAGTACTGAAAATAATAATAATAATAATAATGCTTTTGTCTTCTGATGCATGGCACATGCTTTTTCAGCAGGCAGCCAGGACATGTGCCCTGTGTCCAGTTAGCCTTCTTTATGCCATTTCCGGAATGGAATCTGCTGTGTGTATGAGTGTGTGTGTGTGTGTGTGTGAGCGGTGAGTGTGTGTGTAAAAGACTCATAAAATTGTTGGCTATTTGAACGCTTTTTGTGCTATCCAAAGCCAAGCCATTGAAAAATAAAACGCGGAAAGTGAAGCTAAGCCAAACACACACGCCATACACTCTCTCACACACACACTCACACACACACAAGCGGTTAGGTTTAGAGAGAAAAAACCAAACAAAAAATTGGAACGAAATCAAGCGCTTGGCTGGAATTTCATACTGTTGGCAAGGCATGTCCTTTTCCTGTGAGAGTGACTCTAGCATGTGTGTGTGTGTGTGTGTGTGGGTGTGTATTATCCTTTGACAAGCAGCATAAGTGTCTGTGTGTGTGTGTGTGTGTGTGTGCAATGCCTGCAACTGAAACGCGTGCTGCTGGTGCAAAGTCCACGTCGATGTGTTGGCCATTTTATTATATTTGCTCGCAGACATTTTTACTCTAATACGAAAATGGGATTTTAGGATATAAAAATTATGATAGATTACCGTTGCACACACACCCACACCCACTCACGACGTGACTCGGCTTTGTTTGGCTTCTTGCGCTGTTGCAGCAGTTGACGTCGCGTCGTGGAAATTGTGCCCCAGCTTAGCTAAAGGAAAAATCATTTGATGATAGAAGTGGCCCCTCAACTGCATTGCTCTTGTTGCTGCCACTGCTTGTTGCATGCTTCATATTATTTTTCTTTTTCTATTTTACTTTTCGCAATTGCTGGCAAATGCTTTTTATTAAATTTAAGTTGCAACGGTAGCAAGAAACGCTGCAATTTGTTGTCAGCACAGCAGCTGCCACACAGGGTAAATCCATCAAAGGAGTAATAATAATTTATTATATAAGCCATGGCTGCTGCTTCATGCTATTAAGATGTTCTCGTGATTAACCACAGCTTAGAAGTACCTACATATGTACATACATGCATGCCTTTTATATTGCACTTTATTACATACTTAAGCTGTCAACAAATTGCACGCATCTCATTAAAAACCTATAGTAATTAGTTTCTTTGAAACTCAACTGTTGAAGCTGTTTCAACTAATCACAATAATATGTCAACAAATTTCCATATTTTAAACTGTTTTTGAAAATATTTTTAATATTTTATAGAAGTTTTGTTGTGTTATAAAACATTACATATAATTTTCATTTTTTGCATATATTTATAATATACATAATACTGAATATAAATTTATTTTTTGTGCAAATAAATGCGTTAAATTTATTTCTTAATCGAAAGCAATCTCTCTCGAAGCAAGCAAGTGCAACTGCCAAGCAGCGCCATCTATGGCCTTTGAAAATAACTAAAGTAGCAAAGACTCAAACCTTGGCATACTTTGAATATTTTACATTTAGCACATGCACATACCGTAGAAACAGTTAATATAAGAACGAAACAAGAACTGAAGCATAGCTTAATAATGACTAAGCTTAAGCACGCTGTTAACTAGTATAATAAATTGTATTTGGGATAATTACTAAAGCAAAAACCTGACAGTCTAATTTGATGTGTCATATGTGTGACTGAGCTTCACTTTTACTAGTTATTTGTTGTTGTTGCTGCTGCTGCTATTGTTATTCTAGCTCAATGCGAATGAAGTTAGGCACAAAGCCTAACCATAAATTGTGTATTGACTTAATTAAAAGTTTTGTGCAACTTAAGCGACAACTAAATGAACGGCAAAACATACAAAAATGTTGAAATCAGAGATTGACAGTTGTCGCTGCTCTGACATAGAGTCGGCTATGTGGACTAGTCTATGCGCTATGTGGGATATTAAAATAGGTAAATTGAAAAGAAATCAACTTCAATATGTGATATATTAATTTTTAAATTAGTTGAATTTTGTTTTATTTTTTAAATATTTTAATAAAAGTTTCAATCTTACATAAAATCAATATTTCCTTTTTTCCCGTGTGCCCTACCTAGAGTCAAGTGCAGTCAGGTGCGACGATGGTCAGTGCGTGTCTGCTGGTTAATGTAAATAATTACTTTTTAATTAGACACAGCAACAAGACAAGTGTAACAACAACAACAACAACAACTACTTCATGCGATTTGTGACGCTCTAAGGTCAGCACTGCGATTAACCAACTGCCCGAGTTATGGAGTAACATTGCGACTTACATACCTTATACACAGTTGCTACTTAAAAACTAAAACAATTTTGAAAAAAGAAAACCAATTTAAGAAAAAAGAAACAGCTATAATTCTTACACATTTTTATATAAATAAACCAGCATAAGTTACTTGAAGAGTTGTTTCTTTTCTTTTTTGTTCAGAATGATCGTTTGGCAAAAAGAACTAATTGCAATATAAAAAACACCACAAGTGTGCTTGCTGTAGCAACCGTGGTTACACCCTGTCTAAGGCTGGAGACGCCAATTAAGCAGCTGTTGTGGCCCCATAGTGACTCAGTCGCTGAGCTGAAGTGAAGCAACCTGTCGACCCCCACCGATCGCCCCTAACCTTCCCACTTGCACCTTACACCTGTCAACGCCGAAACAGAGACTGAGCAACAGAGAGAGCGACAGCTAAGCCAGTCTCACTCACTCACACAATTCGCCTTCTCCTTTGGCCACGCGACTGTATGAAAAATTTGATTGTAACAAGTGGTCGATGTGAGTTTTAGTTTCAGTTTTTGTTTCAATTTCAATCGGATAAGAGCGTCGTCGGCTCCAACAAATGCGCTAAATCAGCTAAACACGAAAAGAACAAGGAATACGATAATAACAAACAACAGTAATTAATACTACAAATAATTAAGCTACTTTTCGTGTCAACTGTGCACAGTGCATGTTATAATTTTGTGGCCTTCGAAATAAACAACAAATAATAATTATAACAATTCTTTGACATCGTTCAATTGCTCAAATGGGTAACTCCAGCTCCCTTTGCGCCGATCGCAATGCCATCAGAAATTTCGATGAGAATGGGTAAGCAAAGGAGAACGAATGAAAGGACAAAGCAGGCAGAAAGTCAAACTTAGAGTGCGTATATTTGCGAGGTTGGCACCTAAAGTTGTGCAGAGTACTAAAAATCAGCTTATAGAACCAGAAATAAAATGTGTGAAAGTTTGAATTCATTTGACTATTTTGGAGATATTTAAAATTAAATAAAAATCAAATTGATTCAATTAATGGTTGTGAAATAATGTTATATTAATATTGCAAATAACGTACGCTTAATCACAAAAGTTTTAATACACATTTTCTGCATTTAAAATAGTACAATAATAAATCCTAAAAAATCTAAAATGTTTTTAAAATAATGTTTAAACTAGTTAAACTGCTTTACAATATTATATGAATTTTTTATATAATATTCTATCATCTATATGAATATTTTATATTATATTCGTTGACAAAAAAAAAATATAACTAAATTTAATCACAAAAGTTTAAAAGTTTTCGTACCTTAAAAAACCTTCAAAATATTGTTAATATATAAATTGACTTTCAAATAATATACTTTTATTGAGTTTAACAGAATCACAACAATATATACATATAATAATATTTGATAAATAAACCATTTTTAATTATGAAGTATTTATTTGAGATTGAGTTGTATTAAAACGTTGTTTACGAAATTAGAATAACTTTAACAAATAAACTCATAATGCTTCATTGTAGTAAATGCACATACCCTAGAATGTAGTATGTACTATGTACTTTACACACACCCAACACACACTATACTGTTGTATTGTTGCCATTAATTGAAATAGTGTTTGTGCATACGTTTGTACTAGGTATAGAATCCTTGCCACTTAATGGCAATTGCTACAATTAAATACATGGATTGTGACGAACACGAATCGTATTGTACCTGGACTTGACCTACACCTATTCCTACCAGGAGCAGCCGCCTTTTTATTGTTTTGAGCATTGATTAAAGCACGCACACCGTACCCACAAACAAACATATGTGTGTACATAAAGAGTACATCTGGTTAATGTTTAACAATGCGCTTTAGGCCCAAAAATGTGACACCCTCGATAAACAACAGCACGCCTTTTCCTTTCTTATTTATTTATTTATTATATGTATTTACCTAAGCTGAGATTCAATTGTACAACTAGTTTTTCATCATGCAAGCAATTACTAAAGTGTATAGTTAGGCTTTGCCTTGATCATAAAATCCTCGATAATAAAAATTATATTAACCCATTAATATTGATGAAGGTTACTCATATGTGTGTATGTATCTTTGTAGTAAGTATGTGTGTGTACACTGCTCTAATTTTTACTGACAGACCGCAATTGACTTTCGTTTTAATGGCATTGATTAACTGGCATTTTTGTAAAAGACTCAGTGCAATATATTTAGTATGCTATTAAAATAACAACGATAATTTGAAAACATTTGTGGCAGGCTACAGCCGGACGCAGCTGACAAAAGGAGAAACAAATACTTGTGGAAAATATTCTGAAAAAACTATGAACATATATACAGATTATATAGTACGTATAACAGATTACAAAATGGAATAAATACTTTCAAATTGTGTACGTTATAAATTGGTACAAGTTGTCCTGCTGTCGGTTGTGTCCGACTGCATAGTTATGCAAATGTAAAACCTATGTTTAGTTTAAAGAGCGACTAAGTTTCGGGGTCCGAGTACCCACCACACTAGAAAATTAACCGACGCCTCTGCATGATTTGCAAATTGTTTACACGCTCAAGCGAAATGTTTTCATACCCTGATTGATAGTCATAATGTTGCGCTGTTCTTATCAGTTGCGATTTGTAGTCCCTTTTCCTCAGTATAGCTCTCGCTCTGGCACTCTCGGTGTGTCGTAAGCTTATCGGAGAAAAACATAGAGGGAAAACTATAAAACGTAATGCGGAAAAATAAAAGCCCCAACAGCGAAACCTTTGTCAGTTCAATTTGAGTGCTGTTACGCTGCAGTCAAAAGTGTGAAATTGTTGGCGATTTTTGCAGTGTACACAGACAAGTGGAAAGTGGAAAGTGGAAATCTGAGGCTAATTTAGACATGCGGCTGATTACGGCATTTAGAATTGTGCAGCGCCTCAAGAGGCTGTGAGTTGAGTATTTATTACCCATTTATAGACGATATACACTATATTATAGAATGTGATAATAACAATCATGTTATGGTTACTGATAAGGCATAATAATAATTAATTGTCGTCTGGCTTGCTGCCTCAGACATCAGCTGTTTCTGTTGTCAAATAAACACAATGTACTGTCAAAAATTGAAAGTACAAAGTTCAGGCATTTTGAGGAGAATCACACATTGTTATTGTCTGTTCCCCTTTCCCCATGCACAAAGTACTCATTTGGCACTCTTACTCCCCCACAGCACACCGATATACCCAACGGCCAATAATTCCCACAGCCCTTCCAATGGCCAAATAACACCGTACCATCAGCAGCTGCAACAACAACAGCAAAATGAGCACGGTTATTACAAGACCACCATACCCGTTGGCGTCGCTGCTGGCATTGGCAGCGCTGCCACCACTGCCAACAGCTGCTGCTCTCACAGTCAATCAGCTGATTTGTGCTCACGCGCATACGCGCCAGAGAGAGCGAGCAACAACAACAATAACCATCACAATAAGCTCTCTCACACACACACTCATACCCACGAAAGCACAAGCAACTGTGACGGCAGCTGCGTCAACGGCAGCGCTGCGAGTGCTATGCGGCCCAGTAGTCGTGTGTGTAAAAATCATACGACTACAACGACAACAACGCTCGAATACGAACTTTCGAATTTTGCAAAACTCACAACACAAATCAGTACGCAACTCGACGTTGACCAAGCAACAGCTGTTAAAGCAGAGGCTCTGCCGCCACCCCTAATATCCTCGACCCACTGGCAGCGACTACAACAGAGTCTACACGAGCTACACCAACACCAGGCACCACAGCAACTACAGCTACTCGGCAACGCCAACGGCAACGGCAACATTGGTGGCAACAAGCAACTGCAACAACAGACACGCAACTATAGCACAGACTCTAACGACATGAGCGGCGATAAGCAGGAAGAGCATCGTGATCGCTTGGGCCTTTGGGGCACCGGCGACAACGAGATCGTGTGCAGCATATCGGGACTGGAGCGATTGCAGAACAAACGTTTCTCCAAGGTAAGTGCGAAGAAGTGAGAGCCCCCATTTACTTATACTCTATGCATAGGCAATGTGCGGAAAAGTACCAGCAAATAGAGCAGGGTTGTTTTTTTTTCTGCCCTCTATACCACAAACACACACACACACACACACACATATTTGTGTGCGTAGTCATCCCATTCCAAGGAATCGCATTGGCAACTTGTTAGAGGCTCGCTACACTGAGAATATTTTATTCGAATTTTGACAAAGATTCCTTAGTGAATTTGGAGTACATTAAAATTAGTTCTTCATCTGACTTTGCCAATTATTTGTGGCTAAAAATAAAAAACGCTACTCATAAATAATAAAAAAAAAAATAGATAAACGTCAGCCGACAATTTTCTACATAATAATTACCAACAACTGCTGCGGGGATTTTGTTTTTGTTTTTTCCCGTTTTTTGTCTTTCGGGGTGACCTTTAGATGACATAGTATAGTCGGAATGGACTACACGCGCCACGCTGGAAGACCAAAGCTCATGCTCTTTTTAATATATTGTTGCTTTTGTTTTTTTCTTTTTATTCATTAATAGAGAAAATCAATAGATGAATTTGAGCGTAAATTGAATCAATTTAGTTGAATGACCCAGCTGCAACTGTCCAATAGGCGTGCTAGCACAGCATTTTGCACTTACTTATCACGTCAAGTTCAATGCCAAATTACAGATGATGCGAATTTACATTGCTTTTGTTTTCCGAGAGAGAATGAGAGAAATGTAAAAGCTAGTTGAGAGCGAACTGTGCGCATGGGCTAAGGGTTGGGGGGGTATGCAGCAAATTCGATATAAAACTTGTTTCGCATACCCTATACTTTTTAATGACTTGCCATAAAAAAGGCGAGTTTATTAAGTAGTTCTTCAGACGCTATCTAAAGGTGACCCTGCGCTTGCCAAGATTACTTATCAGAGCTCAAGTTGTTGCTGTTTGTACTGAAGTTCTGCTGCAAAGCTTTTTGCCAAGCAACAGCTGTTTAGGGTGTATACATATGTACATATGTGTATAGGTATTGTATATAGATATGTATATGTGTTTTTTGTTTGACTTGCACAATGGAAAGTTCTCGTCGCCTTATCGCATTTCCGCACTCACTGACCCACTGAAAACTGACCTACGGCAAGCCGAAAGTAAAAAGAGCAAAAGAAGAACCCGTTTAATAACAAATTGTTAGACATGTGCAACAAAATAAATAACAGCAAATAAAAAAATACCTAGATAAAATACGCTAGACAATTCATTTGCATGTGTTGACGTTGTTGAAATATAAGCAAAACAGAGGCAACAATCCAAGTCGAAGTCTGCATACTCTAACTCAACTATATACTACTACTTATTTACTCACTCTTTGAATATGTTAATTAGCAATTATATATTTGGTTGCTTCAACTACTACTACTACTATATATAGATAGTGTATAACAAATTTAAATTATTGCCTAGGTACAATGTCCGCCTATAGCTGAACTGTGTGAACCAACTAGTAATATAGTACACACTATAGACATCTTTTAAGTGCGCGCTAAAAGTATACGCTCAGCCACCAACTGAAGCAAGAAAACTGCAACCCTTTGCACATCCTGCTTTCGCTTCCACCTGACAGACTCATTAACAATGCGACCTTTAACCTTTTGTCAGCGGAAACAATTTGTTTGAAATTGCAGCATCTTTTGTGAGATTGTTGAGCTTGTTGTTGCCATTCTGTTTCGTCATGATGATGATTAAGTGCAGCTAATCGTTGCTCCACTGATAATGCCAATAATAATGATAATGATTTTTTAATAATGATTATTTATGCCAGACGCCGCAAACATACGATCGAGCCTTGGAATTTGTATGCAAATGTATTTGCAGTCTTTTGTTTTATACAAATTCTTTATTATTTTAAACTTATTGCGATTTCTGCTTATCGTTCACTGCGTGGTTTCAATGTCAATAGTGTCAATAGTGTGAATTTCATCACTTCCACTCATGACGTACCATAAGCACTACATCGATACGATAATATCAGTCAAGTAGTAGTATTACACCGTCATGCTACGTGCCCCATTATCGACTTTTAAGTATTCAATTGATATTGCTTTCAATTCATTTTTAAGCCAATTAACGCACATTATTTATGCGTGACTTGACTAGCAGTTTGGCTAAACACTTGGACTAACTGAAATGTATCATAAGAGATCTTGGATTTTCCACCATGTTCTACAACTTTCTGCCAAAATTTCTCATTGCTCAGCATGACTTGGCATAAGAAAATTTCCCAAAAAACTTGATTAACATATGACGCAACTCTTTGCCCGGTTGCGTGTGTCATTTTTTGGGATGAACTTTGATAAATTTAAACTTTAAGCAGGGATTGTCAGAGAACCGCAATTTATTCAATTAGATAATCAAGGGTTGAACCAAACCACATAAAGTGACACAAGTATCAATTACGTAGTTATATTTTGATGCATGATATTATGTGTATATTATATTCTTTATAATGTCACGCTCTCTTGTTCCTTTGAGGTATTTGTTAGGTTTTTACATAATCTTGTAACTAATTCTCTTGTGTCAATATGTGACTTTTACTGTGGATTTGAAGGAAGTTACGTCAGACTGTGAATTGACTAGAGTGAATAAAATACCTTGTACTATTACTATAGATATTTCTATGACTAAAATTATAACTAGATAGAAGTAATTGAAATAGTTGCAATTTTTCTAGAAACAAAAAGTTTATTCATTCGAAAATTGAAATTCAGTTTAGTTCAAAAAATTAATGCTGATAAGAGCATGGCAATAGATTTCTCTGTTTAGACCATCAATTTTAAATATGTATTTAATTTATATAATATTGAATGAATAAATGAATGAACTATAGATTATTACAAAAGAAACTTAATATAATAACTAATATCAAGACTGAGAGTACTAGCTACTGGGCGATCAATCAAATTGATTTATACTTTTCATAATGTACACTAAAGACAGTTGGCAGAAAAATATTTAAAACCAATAGAAAATTATTATAAAATAAAGAATAACATATTACTAAAAATATAATTGTATGTGTTAAAAAAAAGTGAATACTAGTGATAGAAAATAAAAGAAAAACAGTACAGCATGTTATTGCTGTGGCAAAAAGCCAATAAACTTTCAGAATGTTAAACTAAAAAATAACTGAAATATAATAAAATAAATAAAATAAACTATAGCAGAAACTAACACTTTAATTAGTCAAAAATCCCATTAAATACATATTGTTAGTTATTTGTTTAACACATTTACATAAGCCACAGTGAAAACTTTTCTTTTTATCAAAACAAATCAGGGGAAATTGTGCTCACAATCTTGTTCTGTTAATTCGATTGATAAGTCAACGATTATAACTATTAACTTTTTATTATGTTAGTGTGACATTTCGCACTTGTCAACAAAGTTATTTGAATACAAAACTCGCGAAAAAAAGTTGTTAACAAGTCGGTGTTGCTAGGCCTTAGTAACGCCCACAACTCATACGCCGTGTTGTACACCTGTGCGTATGCGTAATTCACTCGTAGTGTTACACAATAGCCTTAAAAATTACAGCAAATCTAATGTTTGGTGCTTTCAAAATAATATTGCGAATCATGCTGAACATTTAGCAGCATATCGAGGCCAAAAATTCAGAGTCAGCTGAGCTGAGCTGAATCAGCAGTTCGGCATAGACTTTCAAATCAAAAAAATCCGTATTCGACTGCCCCAAGTATGTTCATTTGAATACCGGTTCGCAGTCGTACGCCAGACACACAAACACACACACACACACACACACACACGTGATGAAATTGAAACCGATTGACTTTGAACTTCAGGCAAATCTCAATCTATAGGTTTTGGTGGCAGGTGTGTGCTAAAGGTCATCTAAAGCTGATTGTCTAGCCCACGGGCATGGCACACGGCACTGTGCCAGACAGGCTGACTGTCACTATCAAATCACTCGCATTCCCTTTCTATTGTGGCGTGGTTGCATGACAAGTGTGACCCGGTTCAGTCTAGTCCAAACAGTCACTCGGTCCTCATCCGATTAGGCTAATCATTAGACAGATGTGTGCGTGTGCGTTTGCCTCTTCATGATGTTCATGACCCTGCAACATACTAATCAACATAATCACATGTGCATAGATAATATGATATGTAGTATATCTGTTTGAGACTGATTAATCAAGTTGTCAGTTAACTTGGTGTTAATGAAACAAAAGAGAAGAGATTGATTTCAGTGAGGAATCAACTTAGTCTCCCGCTTGAATTGCAATAATATTTTAAAACAATTTCCAATTTGTTTATTTCATTTGCAGGGCTTGGGCTTCTCACATGAGGAGCGTCAACTGCTGGGCATCCATGGCCTTTTGCCTTACGGCGTGCGCACACAGGAGGAACAGGTGGCCCACTGTCGCGCACTGCTCGATCGTTTGGACAACGATCTGGACAAGTACATGTATCTGAGTGGCTTGTCGGAGCGCAATGAGCGTCTGTTCTACAATGTGCTTAATTCGGACATTGCCCATATGATGCCACTGGTGTATACGCCCACTGTGGGCTTGGCCTGTCAGAAGTTCAGTCTGGTATTCCAGTCGCCACGTGGCATGTTCATTAGCATCAAGGACAAGGGACATGTGTATGATGTGCTTAAGAATTGGCCCGAAACGGATGTGCGTGCCATTGTGGTCACGGATGGTGAGCGTATATTGGGATTGGGTGATTTGGGTGCCAATGGCATGGGCATACCCGTGGGCAAGCTGTCGCTCTACACTGCTCTGGCTGGCATCAAGCCGCATCAGTGCCTACCCGTAACACTGGATGTGGGCACCAATACGCAGTCCATACTGGAGGATCCATTGTACATTGGTCTGCGCCAGAAGCGTGTCACCGGCAAGGACTATGATGACTTCGTTGAGGAATTTATGCGCGCTTGTGTGCGACGCTTTGGACAGAACTGTCTGATACAGTTCGAGGACTTTGGCAACGCCAATGCCTTCCGTCTGTTGTCCAAATATCGCGATAACTACTGTACGTTCAACGATGATATCCAGGGCACAGCTTCGGTTGCTGTCGCCGGTCTGTTGGCCTCGCTGAAGATTAAGAAGACTATGCTCAAGGACAATGTTATACTATTCCTGGGCGCTGGCGAGGCGGCATTGGGTATTGCCAATCTCTGCGTAATGGCCATGCAGCAGGAGGGACTCACGGAACAGGAAGCCAAGATGCGCATCTGGATGGTGGATAGGTGAGCACAACTAAACCAAATTCCATAGCACATCCACTCAAGTGTCTACTTTTCAGTCGTGGCCTGATTGTACGCGATCGTCCCAGTGGTGGATTGACCGAACATAAGCTGCACTTTGCCCAGGATCACGAGCCTATTAACGATTTGTATGATGCCATAACCAAGGTGCGCCCTAATGTGCTGATTGGAGCCTCTGCCCAGGGCGGCGCATTCACACAAGAGATCCTCGAGCAAATGGCTGAGATCAATCAGACGCCCATCATTTTTGCTCTATCGAATCCCACCAGCAAGGCCGAGTGTACCGCTGAGCAGGCCTACACCCATACCGATGGCAGATGCATCTTTGCCTCGGGATCACCATTTCCACCATTTACCCTAAATGGCAAAACGTATCATCCCGGCCAGGGCAACAACTCGTACATCTTTCCAGGCGTTGCTCTAGGTGTCTTGTGTGCTGGCATGCTGACCATCCCCGAGGAAGTCCTGCTGATTTCTGCACAGTGCCTGTCTGCTCTGGTATCCAAGGAGGATCTGAACAAGGGCAGCCTGTATCCCCCATTGAACTCGATACTCAACTGCTCGTTGGCGATTGCCGAAAGAATCGTTACCTATGCCTATAAGAATGGCTTGGCCACCGTTCAGCCGGAGCCATCGAACAAATTGTCCTTCATCAAGGCCCAAATGTACGATCTCTCCTATCAGCGTGCCTTGCCCCCCACCTATCCCATCTAAGTATGGCGAACACCCCTCCCATATATAATTGTACTCTAGGATACTCGTCCTCAGCATTGCATTCGATTCTGCATTCCAGCTCCCTATCAGCGTCGAGCATCGAATCGCATACAGTTATTTATTTCTGGTATCGCACATCCTTCTGGCATTCATCACGCACTTTAACCGATTACTATATGCATCGCAGCACAGATCGAGAGTAATGCTAATGTGTTATTATGTTATTTTATTGATATGTATGTAAATGGGATATTAATATGCTAGATATCTATATGTACTAAATGAAATTCTATGTGAACACAAATTATGTTAAGCAGCTAACTGTAAAATAAATAAATATTTAACATAATCTTACAAATCAAGAAAATGGATTACGGTTTATATTGCTTCCGATATCTGTTACGGCTTCAAATGTGTAAAGGTTCAATTAGCTTAACGGTTGTGCTTCGATTTGGCTCAATAGCCAAACTACAGTCTGTTTCATATTCATAAGACACTCTTAAATTATAACTTTGACGGATTATATCTGTTGATTAAAAGTTTCTAAAGCCGAAATTTTTTTTCAATAACATCGGGTATACATCTGAGCTTTGAATTAACCGTTAGAATTTTGCGTTTTTCCATTGAACTATTTTTCACATGAATTTTTTTACTGAAAGCACGTTTTGATGCGACTTTTTGGTGTTTCGTTATCATAAGACATCCATCATTTAAACAAGAACCGTTTAGTGGAGAATTATTTTTAAATTTTTTTCATATTCAGTATATTTTTCTCGATTTTTGAGAACCCTTCCCAAAAGGTTTCGCATGAACCCTATTTTTTTTTTTTTAATTCAGGTTCAAATACACCCCATTCTGTCTTAAGGCCATAATTTCTCTCGCAATGCCGATATCGATGTCTAATTAAGAGTTTTATACGTAATAATGACGATTATAATAAAAAAAAAGGTCCAAAGGACGAAAAAATAGGATATCTTTTTATTTTTAAGCTGTAAGGCGTCCAATTCTACGGCCAGTTGCGCGCAGTTGGGGGCTTCCAAAACATTATTTGGAGAGCCATAACAAAGTGTCAACACTTAATCCGAACCATTAATGCAAAAAAAATCCCAATCTTGATGACCGACACAAGGATATAAACACTGATTTTGCAGGCAAAACTTTGCACTAAAATGGTCAAATGTACGAAATATTTCGAATCGAAAAATCGAGAAAAATATACTGAATATGAAAAAAATTTAAAAAAAATTCTCCACTAAACGGTTCTTGTTTAAATGATGGATGTCTTATGATAACGAAACACCAAAAAGTCGCATCAAAACGTGCTTTCAGTAAAAAAATTCATGTGAAAAATAGTTCAATGGAAAAACGCAAAATTCTAACGGTTAATTCAAAGCTCAGATGTATACCCGATGTTATTGAAAAAAAATTTCGTCTTTAGAAACCTTTAATCACCAGATATAAGCCGTCAAAGTTATAATTTAAGAGTGTCTTATGAATATGAAACAGACTGTATATAGAAATTTCTCTGTCCTAACTGATTGACTGACGGACTTGCTATCAACCCACAGCCCAATCGGTACCACATAGCGATCTAATTATTTCGCTAAATGATAGTTGTATTTCTACAGATATCCACCAAATAAGTGGTTCAATTAAGTGACGCACAAATTCTTCGGGCAACCGATATAAACTTAGGAGTCAACCTTAACTGGACTCTTGCATATAGAAGCCAAGAAGATCTAAATAAAGCTAAAGTCCGATGCACTCCACAGACCAAACAGTATCAACTCCCCTCTTTTCTTAGAGTACAGAGCCCCAACCCGAAGAAAGTAAGATATTTTTTTCTGTGCGTGATAAGTGAAATTTTATTCAAAGCATGTGTGCAGTTGTGCGTCTACAAATCTTTGGTCTAAGTGTATTAATAATTGCACAAACAAGTGATGGTTAATTTAAGTTGTATTTGAATAGTAAATTCAGCTCCAGCCTATTGAGACTTGAGAAAAGTGAAAAGCCTGTAAGCCAGTTGTATGATCTGAAAGTTATAAAACACACATATAAAAGACCTGAATAAAGCGAGATCATCTTCAACTTACATCCGCAAAATGCATCATATTGACGTCCATCAAGCCATAAGCAGTGAGTCGCTTCGTAACTTGTGTGTATTTCATCCAGATCAGAATCAATTTGCGAACCCTGGCGTTGCCCTTATACCATTTCTGATTGTACAGAGCCGTATGTATTCCAACAGACTATAATAGTTAAGAGTTTTTAATTTAAGTTTTTAAATATACTTATTGTAGTTCATTAACTTACGGAGTCCTCCAGCTGTGTGCCACGCAGACAAAGCTCAAATGTGAAACCAGTCAAAACTATGCAAGGGAGTATGAATCTTATCATGAGGAAAATATCTGAAGTCTCAGTGATGAGATATAGATGAAAGCATAATGTTGTGGCTGCCATGAAATCAGTAGCTAGAATCGTTATTTTAAACAGATCATTGAAGCTATCGCACATCTTGTTCAGCTGCTGATGTCGAAGGATTAGTTGAGAAATCTCCCTATAGAGAATATTGTCATCGGCATCAGTAATGACCAAATTATTTATTCGCTTAGCCAAGTAATTCATGTGCAAGATGACGTGTCCTTGCATGGCAAAAAATAACGTATCGAATGTGCAGAATATGGCTGGACCACTGAGTGCAGATACAACATCGAAGAACCAAATCAATGGGTATAAGTTATGCATTTGCCGTACACCAAATGGCAACCAACCTCCGAGAACTTGATGTTCCAATGTAATGAGTGTTTCGTCGTCCTCATAGTCATGGATGTACATAATAACTGGAGCAATGCAGAATCCCACAAGTGCACAGTTTAGCATAATTTCCATATACTTATGTCGCTTCATATATCCCTCGTACATCTGGGGCACTCCGATCAACTTTTGGGTTTCAACATCACCTGGTAACTCATTATCCAGAGTCTCGAGAAAATCCATTATTTCGATGCGTTTTATAAATATCATCACTCCGCGTACAGAGAGATATGTGGCAATCGACAGAATGGGTAAATCCTGATGGGGTGACACGCCACGATATATGGATCTGACTATGTCGAAGCCATTCATGCCAAAGTAAATGCCTTGCAGAATATGTGTAAGATAGAATGAATATCTATGCACTAATTTCCCGTTTAAATCTCGGCTGAAGTAAAAGTGCACCATGTGAAAAATAAACTGAAACTTTTTAAATAACAAGAACTGTTCAAATTTAATCGGTTGCTCTGGAAACTCCATGTCTCAAATTCTTTAATCCTTTTAACGTAGAATCCACTAAGAAACTGCAAATATTTGCTTGGCAAAAGGCTTTTATATCCAGGATGCAACACCTGCAATAAATTGGATAATTGAAGCCTATCGGATAACCTTAATTATTATGCCAGTTTTAATTGCTGGCTAGCACACGTAAATTACGGTGCGTAGACATATATATTTATTATACCAGCTTTGATTTAAAAGCCAATATTAATTAACACAGGCAACAGAATA
Source organism: Liodrosophila aerea (assembly GCA_035045005.1). NCBI lineage: Eukaryota > Metazoa > Arthropoda > Insecta > Diptera > Drosophilidae > Liodrosophila > Liodrosophila aerea. The sequence goes on from JAWNNL010001491.1 coordinate 293,577, forward strand.
TATTTCTACACAAATTATATTCAATAAGTAAAATCATGGGAATATCATGATTTTAAATTTCGATTACTTATCTAAATTGCTTGTTACCGTTATCGATATATGCCTCCATTCTGCGTCACGTAGCGCACGCTCATCTTGGGTCTTGTTTGTTTTGGCTCGCCATACATATGCTAGAGTGTGATAGTTATATGAAGTGCTACAACTGCTGTGTTTGCACATGTTTCGCTGCATCCCTGGTTATTATACATGAAAAACGTAAATATTGTCGGGAGAAACTGCATTAAAATCATAAAACTGCAGCAATTGAGCAGAATTCACGCAAATTATGGATAGGTTAAAGGTAAGTGCATGGAATAGTTCTTGTTACATAAACGCTTAACAAATTTCACCGTTTTAAAATACAGCTAAGCTTCGGTCAACATCAATTGACCGAGGAACTGAAGCAGAAGCAGGTGAGTGCCGTGCTGAAAATACCTATACTCTTGTGACACCTAACACAATGGATTACGTTAGGTTATAACGGATCGTTTGCTGCAACGTATACTATACTCGAAACGTCTGCTGGTTGATCACGTTGAGGCACTTGAACAATGCATGCAGCAGCATCCGGATACAGCAAGCGGCCGGCAGATGCTGAGCACCCGGAATGCGTGCTTCTTGTTGGGTGGCACGTTACTAGAGCACCTTATAACGCCACGCGGTCTACGCTTGACTCTTCTGCCTGCCGCACTGCTCAGCGGCACCTTTGGGGCTCTATATGCCGTCAAAAGCATATTTGTGTGCCGCAATAAGATGGTCGAGCGGAAACTGGAGGAACTAGTGAAGACTATTGACGAGTTTGGCAATTGCATCAGGCGCAATATGACGTACTTTCAAGAGATTATCATCATGAAACAGGCCGAGCTTATTGAGTAAATACTCGCTAAACAAAGTAACTATGGAATTTTATTAAATTTTTCTGTACTATTGCAGATCACGTCAAATAGAGCGTGCTTGGGATTGCATTACGGCTGCCAAAGAGGTAACCGAAATACTCTATGATGCGACACGTAAACTCGAAGCCGATTATCCCTTGCCCGCCAAGTACGGTCCTTACTATGCAGCCATGGAAGAGCTGCGCGATTGCGAGTATTTCAAGAACAACGTGACCGACTACAGTCCGAAGCATATAAAGGTAGGATTTGACCGGAAGCTAGCCGTACCACTATAGCTAAATCTCTTCCTCTTATATCTCGTAGGATTTTCACAATATATTCGCCTATGTGCAATCGCAGTATCTGTTGCGTTTGGCGCTAACGATTATGACTCGTCCTTCGATTTCACAGCTTAGCGAGGATTTGGTTAAAATCGATAATCTAATAAGACAGCTGGTGCATGAAGAGGAGCAGCACTTTAAGAACTTAGCCATACATAACAAACAGCAAGTGGAACTGGACCAACTGCATGCATCCAAGGTGCAACAACATCAAAGTGGTCCGATTGCTGTACTGCAGCATTCATCCCTCAAGCTTAGCGCCTGTATGGTGGCTGTGGCTGGCGAATGTCAGGCACTGGACGTCACGCTGCAACAGCTGACTGCCACTGAGGCGGCGCACAAGAACAATGCCAAGCAGTTGGTTGCTGTGGCCAATAATATGCGGGGCATTGAGAATGCTCTGGCCGTTTGCTGTGATGATTTCCAACGTTTAATGTTGGTCTACAACAAGTTTCTGCATAGTAAATTGGAATTGGAGCTGGAGACGCCGCACCCGAATCAAGTGAAGTCGAACGAAGAGGAATTCCCAGAGAGCATATTGCGTGTGGAGTTCTCTCAGAATCCCGGTGAACCGCAAAAATGTGATGACTTCTTTGCCTACATGTACGACGAACAAGAGGCGCGACAATATGAGGACCAGCAACAAGCCCCATATCCCACACCGGAAAAGGAACTCCTGAACTTCGAGAAGCGCATCACCAAGGGCAAATTTAAGCCTGTACTCAGGCAGCTCAAGGATCGCATCGATCCCATACGTCAGGTTATGCTGGAAAAAGAGCGCGAAGTGCTCACCTCGAAGGGCATTAATGTCGACGAACTCTTTGGCAAAATGCACGAAGTGGAACAGCAGCAACAGGACAATCGCCTAACAGAAGCGAAACAAAGCGACTACGATGGCTCCGGATCCGAGTCTGATTCAGCGGATGAGGACTACAAGCGGCGCAGTAAACAACTTAAAGAGCGCGACAATTTTGCCGAAATGCGGCAATTCCTTGCCCAAAAGCAGGCTGTAAATCTATTCAATCTAGGGGCAGAAATGCCGAAGCCTCCGCCAGCTGTTGACGAGGAACTGCTGGAGAGCGAGTGCTAGGCCCGCCCTCCCCACCTATCTCTTGGCTTACCTCAGAGCCCCGCACTTTGTGCGTTAGTCACTTTATCTCCAACCAGTTTTTATTATTTTACCTAATTTTTATCTATCAAATAAATTGTATATGAGATAAGCATTAGCGGCACAGCTGCGCCCAGCGATTGCAAGTTTGTTCATAAATTCTGTTTGTTAACCCCATTTGTTGAGCTTAGTTCTGCTGTAAAAAAAAGAAACTAATTCAAATGTATATAGTACAGTGAAGAGAAATTAAATCAGTTGAATCATGCACACTTAACACAGGGTATCAACTGGGTATAAAAACGCATTTTATTTCACATGCACATAAATTAAAATCTAGTCGAAACTTAAGTACAAAACACAAACAGCGATGGCAACATTAGGATACTAGGGGATGTGGCGACAGAATGATCCTCCTCTCGATTCGCTGGAGGATTACAAATAAACTATGTACAGATTAGCATGCACGACGAGTCCTCTTCGTGATCGCTATCATTATGGGTATACTCTTAACTGGCGTGGACATCTTTGGCTCATCATAATACATACACATGTGCTCCAGCTTAGGTAATTCCTTCCTAGGCATTGGAAGCACCCGTTGTGCTGGCACCAACTGCAGCCATATTGCTGTTGCCGGCGGCTGCATTATTGAATTTGCTGGTCACTGAGGCTGGCTGCAGTTGGGAGAAGGCAGAGAGATTGCTGCCACGAACACTGGTGTACCGTATGGGCTGTACGCCGTAATCGTTGCCCTTGAGACGACGCCGTATGCAGACCACAATGAAGCCAATGATCAGGCCAGCGACCACCACAACACTCGCTATGATTACAGTTAGTATAATGTAACGACGTCGCAGGAATCGTGGCGGATCATCCTCAACAGCACGGTATTTCTTGGGTATGACCATGTTGCAGATCTGCTCTGCCGTCAGATTGGTCAACGGTGCTCCAGCCAACAGATAGGGTGTCTCACAGCGTGGCACGGCTGTTGGCGGATGTATCACTTGTGGTGCACCAGCATGCTCTAGTGCCTTCATCAGATCACAGCTGCAATACCAAGGATTACCGGCAATGGCCAAGTTGCGTAGACGTGGCCAGGTCAGACCGCTGCTATTGCCACTGATGTTAAGGGTTAGAGTGGTCAAGGCATTCTGTGAGATGTCCACTTGTGTTAGATTGCGACACTGCATAAGATCGCTCAGTTCCAGGCTCTCCAGCTTGGGATTGCGTGCGCATTCCAAATGCTCCAGGGCAGGCAACTCCAAGGAGCCCAATTCGATGCTGCGCAACATTGTCATTTCACTGATGTTCAGGCGACGCAGTGCGTTCAAATTGTCAAAGCTGATCGGTTCGATTTTGGCCAAGGGATTACCAGAAATATCCAATTGTTGCAGGGATTTTCCCAACTGCTGGATGCTCCCTGGCACCACAGTAAATTCATTCCCCGACACGTCTAGTATATACAGATTGCCCAGCTTCTGGAATAGGTCTCCGGGTAACGTGTGCAAACCGTTGTGTGAGAGATCGAGACTTTGGAGCAGCGCTATGGAGGACAACGCCGCTGCTGTGGCCGCATCCAAGATGCTGAGTCGATTATTGGCAAGCGACAGCTTTCGCAGCTGTGGCGTGTGCTCGAAGAGCTTGCGATCCAGTCGAGCAATGTTATTGTGACTTAGATCCAGATCCTTTAAAGCGATCGGTTCGTATTTGGTGCTATTAAACGGACCGCGAAACAGCTCCGGCTTGAGTGCATCATCCGAGATCTCATTCCAACTCAGGTACAGAGCCTCCACATTGGGCACGTCCATAAAGAGCGGCGCCTGCATCTGTTGCATGCCACAATGCCGGCAGGATAGTGTCACCGTTGCCGTTGTCGCTGGCAGCTGCTGAAGCAGACGTATTCTATTCCCGGAATAAGAAACAACAATCTCTGTGCCCATATGCTGAGTGCCAAACTCCGGCGGCCAACGGGCCAGTATATGCTCAAAGTTCTTATTGGCACAGTTGAGTGTCCTGTGAACGCCATGGTTACTGTCCTGCGTGCTGAGGCACAGGCATGTCTTGCATATGTCCGCCACGGGCTGGTACGGTATGTCCTCGTGTTGGCCACTCGTGAGGGTGAATAACATCCCACTAAGCAGCTACAGAAAAGGGAGATAAATCAAACGGAATCATCAGTATTTCATAAAATTTCATTCAAAATTAATGTGAAAATATAATGTTTAACTATTCTTCCTGATTCTCGAATTTAAAAATAAACAAGGTATTGAAAATAAAACTAAAAAGTGTAAATATTTATACATACTATAAAGAAATCAAAGAAGTTTTATCGGAGAATTCGAAGTACATTTAATTTTTTGTTAATAACAAACCCGTATTACGTTTTTTATCGTTTGATTCACGTTCGAACTGAAATGATTTGTTAATTTTTTAGGTGGTTGATTTGCATTTCCAAAGAACCTGAAGACCCCTAGTGTTCAAAAGGAATTCAAACTAAACTATATTTTTTAGTGTAAATCTATATATTCTTTAAACAGTAAATATTAATGTATTAATATTTATAGTATAAATAATTATTTCATTGTTTTATTTTGATCCAACTCGATAGCTGATTAAGAAAGTGGACGATAAAATTTATTTATAGAAAAACAAAAAAAAACATATTTCGATTTCAATATACATACTGAGATATAATTATTTACCAAGATTGATTTAATAAATATCTATAAAACTAATTATTCATTTCGAATTAATTCCAGGTATATGCAATAAATTATTCCTTCTAACTCTAATAAAAAGGTTCCCCATCTATTCTACACTATATACAGCTATATAAAAAAACCACTACGAGCTTTATATACTTCATACATATGGTAGTTGCCTCATAGCTGACCCTAACGAAAAACAATTTCAGATAAGATAAGAAAAACGTTCGAAATGGAGAACACTTTTTTACTTTTCTCACTATTATATTTGTTTTAGTATTTTCACTCACCAACAGCAAAAATTTGTACTTCATTTTGTACACGTATTGATTACAGATTACACGTTAATTTCTCAATTATTTTGTTATGTATTTGTTTTAATAAATTGCAGAGAAATAACTTAAAAAGTTTTAATTACACTGCACTGATCCAATTGCAGTTAGTCTTTGTTGTTCTTTGTGGATTTCGTTGGAATTGAATCGAATTAAACGCTGGCGCAGACACACGAGTTGTTCTCAGTGTGGAATTGAAACTCAAACTAATGAATCAAACCGCGATACCGTTTCTTGGCATTATTTGTTATGATTAGATATCAAGCGAGAGAGCAAGGTTTACTCTCTCTCTCACCCAAGCACACTTTCGCTCTCATTGATTGTTGAGCCGCGATGTTTAATTGGAGCAAGAATCTTGAGTAAAAGTGAGTCGGATTTGAGTCATCTGTGTATTGTTTTATTCTAAGAACAAGGTCGTGTTGATGTGCTCTCTCCATCTGTTTGAAATAAGCAAACACACACACACTCTCACTTACAGGCGATACACTCACTGATTCAAACTGATAAGATAACAAATGGTGAGAAATACTACTTTGAGAGTGCCGTGGCCGTTGACTCAGCTGAAATGTTCTTTGATTCACAGTGACAAATAAAAAACAACAACAGGCCTCGCATAACGGAACATATTAAAGACATCTGCCCGACGGAGAGGCTTTGGCCTCTTCAATTAGTGGCAAGGGGCCAATTGCAAGGCGAAAACAACAACAATGTGTCATCATGGCGTTTCTTGAACTTTGCGCTCCGAGTGATATCCACACATGTGGTATCCATTTGATGTGGAACGCATTCGAACAATGAGCCAAATTAAGCTGTACCATGCAAATTGATGACCCCAAGAAATGGAGGGGGAACAGCAGCTGCTGAGCGAGCACAAAGCGACGCGATGTAAAGAGAGTGGCTAAAGAAAAACAAACAAATGTTTGTGGTCCGCGTCAAGTGGAAATAGATTGGATAAACAGTGCGCCAGACAGACAGACAAACAGACACCTCTGAGTCATCAGCGTGCATCTCGAGTTATTCTTAAATTTCAATTTCAATTTCAATGTTCAATATTCTTATAGTCTGCCAGCCACACGCAAACACTTGTACCCGTTGCAAATGAAACTCGTTTGATTTGTTGTTGTTGTTGCACTTTTGCAGTTGCCGCGCTGGGATGTTTCATCCTCATATTCTGGTCTTAAATCAAACCGAAAGCGAAAACGCTGAAAAGTACACGCAGCAGTTGGCAGCGATCGTTACCTGCCAGTTGCTCAAATTGAACTGAAACTGGAAATTGTTGTGTACCAGCCAACAGCGAGCGTTCTCTATCTGCCGCAAGCTGGATATCGATTCCCGTTCCCACAAAACCTGGGATGCCCACCGCCCCGTTCCCCTCCTTTTTGCCCAGTTAGCCTAGCCCCATGCATGAGACTCTTGAAAAACCGGTCGTTGGCCGAATTTGTGACTGTGGCACATTGTTTATGCCACATTTCATTGGATTAATATTATTGTGTGTGGCAGCTGCACTTTTAAATGTCTTGGGTCGCGCACTTGGGTCCACTAGCTTTAAGCGCACACCGGAAATGACCGTCGTGCATGGCTCGTTAAATTGCCATTTGGCTACATTTCCGGTGCTGCGGCAGACTTAAAAAGCAACAAATAAGAACGTATTTTGTAATAATTAAACAAATATTTATAACGAAGAACTACCACACAGAGTAATCAATGCAACTATCTTGAATGCATATAGTAATCAATCGCTGTCGAGAATGCTGCAAATCCCAAGCCGCCCAAGACGCCAGCTTTGATGCCGGCGCGTAGTCCGATTAAGCCGCCAGTAATACCGCCCGCATAAGTGCCATTGCGCCAGTCGGTAACGCCGCGTTTCTGTTGATAAACATGCTGAATAAACTAAATTCAATTGAACGCAATTAAATTGCAACTCACGCTCTCGATGGTGCATTCAACGATAGAGAATACCGCGCCAATTAGGGCAAAATTCTTGGCATAGGAATGCGTTGTGGATCGCATTTCACGAAGCACCTCACGCGCCGATTGTTTCTTCTCATTTGCGAATGGATCAGCCATATTTGGATTAACGGACGCCGTGAAGAGACCCAAGGCAGCACCCAATCCATATCCTGCGAGAATTTAAAATTACTTGTTGCATTACATTTGCCAATTTTATTGCCAGCTCCATTGATACTCACCCATGACACAGGCCATGGCGCTTTTGAAGCCACAGCTTTCCACTGCTGTTTCAATCAGTTTCTCTTCGTTTGTTTTGATTTTAACCGGTCCATTACCCTTGGGTATGATGATATTCTCACGATATCTGTGCATGTTGCCCACGAAATGCATGGCCAATCTGTCTAACTCGGCTGCGTCTATGATGCGACCTTTAGCCGGCTCTCCAGGCTTTGTCTCGGAGTTTGGTATTAGCGACATATTTATCTGTTAGCCAATTTTGTCAATTTAATTCAAGACCTATTAAAACAAATTAATAAATTTTCTAGTGTGTTACAAAATGTTATCAAACACACGGCTGCCACACTTGGCGTTTTTCAGCCAAAATTGGTACTTTTTTATGTGATGGCGCAATGGTATTTTTTCTTAAATTGAGTTGAAATCAATTATTAGCATTATGTATATAAATAATACAATTTCTTCTGTTGAGCTCACAAGTAAATTTATTTGCTAACTGAAGGCAATTGAACAAGACATTTTGGGGGTAATGTTAAGGCTATTCGGGGTTGGGGTATGCACTAAGGTTGTGCACTTGGCTTAACTGCACTGCATCGAAATTCAAATTAAAGTTTTGTTAGAGAATTTGTCGTTATAAAAATTACTATTTTATCTATCTTAGATAAAACATACATTTTAATATTTAGTATTGAAACGACTTCAATTGCATATATTTTAAATACTGCCAAAAAAATTAAACATTTGGCATTTGGTTCAATAAATAGTTTCGCTCTGTGCCTTCGAGTTTGAAACTGAAATTCTATTAAATAAGCACTTGCTAGTTGAGCTTATTATATACAATTTTATTAGTATTATCTTTGAAAACAGCTTAGATATTAAATTTTATTGCTATCACAAGTTGATTATACATACATATACCAAAAGGGAAAACATACATAATGCGTTTCGTCAGATTTCTGTGAATCTTTGTTCATTACCGCTCTCGAATGTTAGTTAAAAGCATAGAGCAGCAACAAGATGACACAGAACGCAATTACCGCCCCCAGAATAAGTGAGTCGCGTCGCTTTTTGATGTTTATGCGCTGAATAAGACTGGGTGTGATAAGATAAAGCATCGATTAGCTTTTTAAATGAAAACTGGTTATTAAAATGCGTACCTGGATATTAGAGGAAAACGATTAGATATGTCGTTAAATCGCGTCTGCAATCGCTTAAATGCCTGCCGCTGCGCATGCAAATGCTCTCGCGTCTCGATGGCAATATTGATCTGATCGTTAACCATAGTGCTGGCGCTATTCAGGTGTCCACTCTCCTTCATATACATTTCGCGACGACTTAGCCCGGAGATGGAGGGGCTACCGCTGGTGGCCAAGCCAGAGCCACGCAGGAGCTCCTCGCGCTCAATGCGCATGGTATGATTGGCATATATCTTGTTAAACTCCTGGCGATATCCCTGCAGTATCTCCCTGTGACGTTGCAGTGTATGCATTGCTGCACTTCCAGTTGCTGGCAGTTCGGACATGGATTCATTAAGCGACGACAGCTGCAACAGATTGTTTACTTAAACACTGCCTTTGACAAGATGTAATGATTACTTGCCTTTTCGAGCATTTGCTCAATTTCAGCAGATAGCGAGTCAAAGACATGTTCGCCCAGCAGAGGTGATGTGTCAGCAGCGCTGCCGCTGCCACTGTTGCCGCTGCTTATGCTGCTGCCAGCTCCAATTTTACTAAATGCCACAAGTTTCAGGTCAATTTCATTTTCCAGGGTCCGCGCCTGCTTCCGAAGCACTGTTGTGGGATTAAGTACTAGTTAATTAGTTGGCACTCGTATAATAATAATTACCGTCATAACTGGAAACCATTTGCATTTGTTTAGATTAATTTTACTTTGCTTTTTGATGCACAAAACAGAGTCAGTGACCAGGGCTGCCAACACAAACTTTTAGTATTTTTCTTAAACGAATATTCAATACAAACACGGTTGCCAATTTAACACAGTGAGTGCCAAACGTGGTGTATTTTTTTGTACTTGTTAACGCAATTGAAGCCGAATGAGCTAAACAGATGTATATATTTTAATTAATTGCCGACAAACCCAACGAATCATTAATTAGTGTAAGTAATTGTTAAATGTCAAATTGGTTTAAGCTTCTTAGATATGTTCTACAGACCTCCGCACCGGTTGCACTGTGCACAGATTCATGTCTGAAATTGCGGACGACTACGATCACAGTGAAACGGATCAGGATGTGGAATATATATTGGAAAGTATGCTTATGCCGGATGATGGAAGTTCAGAGTTCAAACGTCTGCAGAATGATCACAATTCCCAGTTGACATTACGGTGTACTTGCAGTGTAAATAGCTGCAGCAGTACAATTTGTGGCCATGGCGGAGGCTTTAAATATAACCCAGAATTTAAGGAATTGGTGCTATCACAGGTTGAACGATTGCCGGCCATAGTAGAATGTAATGATTTATGTGAATGTCTCCTTGGGCGATGTAATAATCGGCTAGTGCAATTCGGACCACGCAAGCACCTGGAAATATTCGATTCGCCCTTGTATAAATCGAAAGGACTGCGCACAACTGTTAAGATTCCTAAGGGAGCATTCATCTGTGAGTATGCAGGCGAACTTTTAACCCTACAGGAGGCCAAGAAGCGCCTCGACTTTAATGATAAACATGGACTCATGAACTACGTTTTATGTCTATACGAGTATGCGAAACCTGCCAATCAGGGCGAGTATAATTCACCGGAGATGACTGTAGTCGATCCATCCAGACGCGGGAATATTGGTCGTTACTTGAACCACAGCTGTCAGCCGAATTGCGAAATCTTTGCCGTAAGAGTTAATAGTCCGATTCCAAAAATAGGTAAACTTGCTGTAGTTAAAAATTCCTTCATTGTGATTAATGCTTACATGAATTACAGGAATCTTTGCAAAGCAAAATATCTCTGCGAATGAAGAGTTGAGCTTTCATTACGGAGGCGAAGACTTCAAAAGAGGCGAGGCTGTTGGACTACCCTGCCTGTGTGCCGCTCCTGATTGCTTAGGAATTATACCAAATACTCGCCTAGAGACACAATATCAAACATAAAATTTTGTATTTTTGACATTTAAAGTTTATTGTGTATGTCCATTTCTAGTGGAGGCAGCTTATTGAGTATCCATTGCTCTATGTCGAGTAGAGACTTAATCTTAAGCTCATGGAGCGCATTGTTTAGGGGTGTGAAAGTGCCTGATACACCATATTTTTCCATTGTTTTAAAAGTCTCTATCCCCCATTCCAGTGGAACTAAAGTATCTCGTGCTCCATGGTACAGGCGAAGCTCTGGAAGCTTTCCATCTGTTGGAGTGCGATTTTCAAGGGATTCATAAACCACTGACTTACGGTTAAGAAAAGATGAGTGAGCAAAAACACCTGCTAGACCAGTATTTAAATGATAACCAGTGTGTAATGCCAATGCACCACCCATTGAGAACCCGCCGACAATTATCCGATTGAGTGGAATGCCTTGGTCTACTTCATTTTGAATTAGTTTTTGAACAATCTCATATGATTCCGACATGCTCTTTCTGCTTTCTTCTGCAGCAATATTAACTGAACGTCTGTCAAACCACACAGAGGATACCTGTCCATTTAATGGGGTGTACTTTTGCTTTGGGGCACTCGGATAGATAACTTTGATGTGACCGAAGTCCATGTCGCGACCCAGCAAGAATCGGACCCACTCCATTAAATTGGATCCTGTATCGCCTGAGCCATGAAAGAATATAACTGACGCAGTGTGCTTTCGTATCGTTTGACTGGCCATTTCTATGTAGGTTTTAACAATTTCTAATATTATCAAGTTGCCGCAGATTCTTACGCAAATGTTTAACTTGTTGAGCTGATAAGACGTCGATGTTATTATCGATTTCCCACATCGATACTTATGTTAAATACATCGATAAGTGCCATTGCGCCAGAACATAAAAAGTGCCAATTTTGGCGCAAAAACGCCAAGTGTGGCAACCGTGGGTTTGCTATAGTGGGCGTCGAAAAAAGAATAAAAACAAACCGTGGTGTTGTAAACTGGTACATGGTAATATTATAATTGTAATATTCATAAAAGTGTGTGTTGTGCCGTAGATAATGCAAACAATTGATTGGAAATTGAGTGATCTGCCATGTGCTGAAAAACAAAGGTTGAAAATTCGCATTGCCCAATTTATCAGCTGTTCAACACATATACACTGAAGAACTACTCACTTCTGTGTACACGTGATAGTATTATTGTCTTGTTAATCTAAATATTTGTATAGAAATTGACGCATATACAGAAGGTTACACAGTATATATGCCCCTAATTATGTATGTAAGCCTATGTAGTACTTATGTGGAACGTGTTATTCATACATCCTGAAAAGCAACAAGTTGTTGATTAATCAGTCACACATACATACAAACCAACAGATCCGCATACGTTCGTTTGCACATACATACATACATATGTATGTATGAACATAAAACCACACAACAAAAACAAAACCTCTCTCATACACGCGAGTACCGTCGATTACATTTTGTGGCTTTCCTATATGTATATGTATACATAAATACGTTAATATTATGCACATGTGTGTGCACATGAGCATGTGTGTGTTTGTGCCTGTTCATCGTGATTCGACAGTATTTCTCTCTCTTTACTTTTGTATTTATCGTATAGCTGATAAAAATATTGTTAAGGGAACTCCTTGCGCTCAAGTCAGATTAATTTTAATGCAGTGTCATTGCCTGAGCACGTCATATTCCCCACGTACGCTTTCGAGCCGAACTGATGTGCATATGCGCATACATCCTATATATAATAATGAATGAGAAACAAGAAATTACCGTTATCTTTAGCTATAAGCAAAAATAGCACTAAAGACTGCGTAGATGTTTTATCAACTAAAACCTTTCGACAGCAGAGAAACATTAATGCTAAAATTAAATACATCTCAGATCGAGAATTAAAGTTTAATTATAGTATTTCGATTTTGAATAAGATGTTAGAAAATAAGTTTAATTAGTTCTGCAAGAGCATCTTCTAGTCGCGCACCACTGTAACTTCCTGAATTCGTTTAGTTACTTAACCAATAGTTTAGCACAAACTACCAGTAGGTTATTAAATTTATAATCATGTGTAAATAAGAGTATTTCGCATTGTTTCTACGTCGGTTGCCTTTCAGAGGCGAGAATTTTTCTAATTTAATTTTGACACGAGCATGACGATGACTTTGCACAAAAAATGTGATATTTTGCCCTTACAGAAGGTATAGAGCTTGCCTCTTTCAGTTTGTATTTCCAAACAATTTATAGATAATTAAAAAGTTATTAATTTGCAAGATTAATATACAGAAAATAATACAATGACTTATAAAGATAAAACGCTAGCCATCGCCTCGTTTTAGAGAATTTTGCGGGTCGACTCGAAACCTTGTATGAACCCTAAAAGACTAGAACCGGTTCGATCATAGATCATAAAAGTGCATAGGGTATTAAATCTTCGTCAAAGTTATCTGTTCCTTTGTGTATTTTTTTTACAAATAACGTTGACGTTTCGAATTTGATTGTCGCCTAGGACGCCACATGAGGTACAGGTGTAGGCTAGCGTAGGGAGCCACAGCCACAATCGCCGAAATGAGTTCAGTTGGAATCCGTCGCACGCACGATCGGTCGCAGTTGACGGTGGTTGAGCTTGAGGCCAGCTGATTTTACTATTGTGTTTGTTTATGGTCGTTATCAACATCGCCGCAAGGGATTATGTTCATTGAGTGATTCAAAAGAAAAATGGTTCAAACTGTAGAAAGTAAGAAAACAACATAAAAATATAATAAACACACACAGACACACACTCACACACATGAGTATATATTTATACAGTGAGAAAGCGCGTTATCTGCAGCTGTTTATTTGTGACTTGTGATAAAACGGATTTGGAATTTAACTTGATTTAAAAGTGTATAGAAATGTTGTCTATTTATTTTGTCAAGTGTAACAAGAGCGGACTTTGCTCGCACCTGGGCCTTATCGCCCACTTTCATAGTTCAACAACATGGCACAAGTCCTACAAATTAGCCAATTTCATTGTGAATTAACTCTGAGGGAAAATACATAGTAACATAGTACATACATACATACATATATCACAACAACCGCTCGTAAGGCCCCGTGAGTTTTTGTACCTGTTGCTGTTTGCGAATATGGCCAATGAGCATGACTGTGCACATACACGTACACACACCTACATACCTATGTATGGGTGTAGTAAATCGAGTTTGCGTATTAGAATCGCATGAGGAGTAAAAGTAAACAGGCAAAATCACAACTCATTGAGTACCCATTACTTTTTAGAATATATACATATACTCACCCTTAATATAGCAATTAACTATAAACGATTTTATGTTCAGTTTCAAATTGTTATTCGCTCATTTCGAGATATTGCCAAGACTTTCGATTGTCGAGACTCATTTCGGTTAAGTCATTTCGAGTGCTACCGCTAGTGTCCAGACTATATTATACCCTATAAACTGTCAACAGGTTCAAAGTCTAAAGGCAGTAGGAAAGTATCGCCTTCTTAATTAAATATCACTATTTTTTAATACACACAAATCCAAGTCCCTAAAGGTAATAGGTGAGCACACGAACACAATCTCGCAAGTCATTGCCGCAAATAGTATCGGGAATAACATTTTAAAATTAAATTAATTCCTATAATTAAATAATATAATATAAACCTATAATATTCTAGGAGTATTGATAATACTATACTATACTATATATATTGTAATTAAATTTAATTTTAAAATGTCATTCCCTATTCTATTTACGGCGATGACTTGCAAGATTGCTATTGTGGGCTCACATATCGCCTTAAGGGATGAATGCTATTAAATCAGATGTTAAGTTGTCCGTATTAAAATATCATTAACATTAACATAAGAACCCGATATATTTTCATTTTAATAAACTCAGCAGTTTAGTTGGCTGAGTAACCTAAAACGACTTCTGAGTCAAAGAACAAAGTCAAAAGTCACACACACACCATTTGTAGATATTCAAAATGGCGTTTAGCTACAAGAATTCTTGAGAATCGCAGAGAAAGGCGATCTTTAAATTCGTAGGGATATTAAATTGTATAGTATACATATATGTATATACATACATATATAGTTTTTCCTCTAAACTGTAATCCGGTTCAAAATACTAAGGTTATAGGTTTATATTCCTGGAATATATAATATTGATATATTGAAGTAATTTAATTTAACTTTGAAATGTCATTTCCATTATTACTTACGGATGTGATTTGCAAGATTGATATTGCGTGCTCATTTATCGCCTTTAGGGATGAAAGCTAGTAAATCAGATGTTAATTTGTCTGTGTTAAAATATCGTTAACATTAATTAAGAAACCACTATCTTTTCCTTTTAATAAAATCAGCAGTTCAGTTGTCTGAGTAACCTAGTGAAACTTAAAAGATGACCATTGCCCCCGCAGGAAAGAAAACACCACTTTTAGCACATTCACACCAATTGTAGTAATTCAAAATCTGATTCACCTAGAAGAATTCTTGAAAATCGCAAAAAAGGTGACTTTAGAAGTTGTTTCACAGTATTCTACAGGAATACGCCTCGAACTGTCCTTGTCATTCAGTATTCCCTATGGAATATATGTCATGGACATATCAGGAATTTGCACCAACTCGAAACAATCAGTAGAAATGGTAACGATTGTTCTTTGAAATAAAAACTATCGCTAATATTAGTGCAGACATTGTTTGACTGTTAACTAGACGAGAATTCAAACTATCCGATGTATCAAATAGGCAATTGTTTGACATTTTACACTTTGATTAAATATTTAGATTCCCAGCAAATCGGTTGCTAAAACATACATAAAACATACGGTTCTTAATTATGAAATGTTTTCAATAGCAGACATCGAGATGAACGAACACTCGGACAGGAGTACGCTCTCAACGCCGTACAGTCGCTATGATACGTCACGTTCCATGGACGACCAAGATGCCACAGATGATGACATGACCTTCTGCATGTCCAACTATGCAAAGGAAGCACTTAAAATGATGTTCATGATGCGCTCCCACGGCATGCTCACTGATGTTGTGCTTGAGGTCAAGAAGGAGCTGTTTCCCGCTCACAAGGTGGTACTATCTGCCGCATCACCCTACTTTAAGGCCATGTTCACCGGTGGCCTCAAGGAGTCGGAGATGTCGCGGGTACAACTGCAGGGGGTGAGTGCAAAACCAGGGTTGACGTTAATTTGAACATTAACAGTTGAACAGTTTTTTCTAATTCCATCATTATAGGTATGTCCCACGGCGATGGCACGCATCCTCTACTTCATGTACACTGGACAGATACGTGTCACAGAGGTCACTGTCTGCCAACTGCTGCCGGCGGCTACAATGTTTCAAGTACAGAATGTTATAGATGCCTGCTGTGCCTTTCTGGAGCGCCAACTGGATCCCACAAATGCAATTGGAATTGCCAACTTTGCCGAGCAGCATGGCTGCATTGAGCTGCAGAAGAAAGCAAATTTTTTTATTGAACGCCACTTTACCCAGGTAAGTGCCAATTTGAATCGTTTCAATACATTGATTATACATGTATTATTTGTGATAATAGGTCTGCCAGGAGGAGGAGTTCTTGCAGCTGTCCGCCTATCAATTGATTGCGCTTATCAGGCGAGATGAGCTCAACGTGCAAGAGGAGCGAGAGGTGTACAACGCCGTACTCAAATGGGTGAAATACGATGAAGATAATCGACATAGCAAGATGGAGCACATATTGGTTTCAGTGCGTTGCCAGTTCCTAACGCCCAACTTCCTAAAGGAGCAGATGAAGAACTGTGACGTGCTGCGCAAGGTACCCGCCTGCCGTGAGTATTTGGCCAAGATATTCAAGGATTTGACATTGCACAAGTGCCCGGGAGTCAAGGAGCGCACACCAAATACGACCCGTATGATTTTCATCGCCGGTGGCTTCTTCCGCCACTCGTTAGACATACTGGAGGCCTACAATGTTGATGATAAGACCTGGACCACCCTGCCAAACCTGCGCATTCCACGTTCCGGCCTAGGTGCTGCCTTTCTTAAGGGGAAATTCTATGCGGTGGGCGGACGCAACAATAACATTGGATCATCTTACGATTCCGATTGGGTAGATCGTTACAGTGCCATCACCGAAACATGGCGACCCTGTTCGCCTATGTCCGTGCCTCGACACCGTGTGGGCGTAGCGGTAATGGATGAGCTAATGTATGCTGTAGGCGGATCTGCGGGCATGGAATATCATAATACAGTGGAATAGTATGTATACTAGAGTTGTGCACCTAACGAAACGATATTCTCAACTTTTTTTATGCGTTGTAGTTACGATCCAGATCAAGATCGTTGGACACTTGTCCAACCAATGCATTCCAAACGTCTGGGCGTTGGCGTTGTCGTCGTCAATCGTTTACTCTACGCCGTCGGAGGCTTTGATGGCAACGAACGTTTGGCCAGCGTCGAGTGTTATCATCCGGAAAACAATGAATGGAGCTACTTGCCGCCATTAAAAACTGGACGCAGCGGAGCAGGTAAATTTAAAGAACAACTCAAACTACATACATAGTAATATATACATTATAACTATATAGTTAAATTATCAGTTTTATACTCAGAAGATAAGGTCTATAATGGGCTTGACAATAAACTTGCATGTTTGTGTTTCAGAGCACAACTTATGAGACTTAATCTAGTAATAACACCTTATCAGATTACCACACCTTAACAATGTTTCTAGTGATCTTAAACTATACAATAATAACATCATATACTTTGTTTTGTAGGTGTCGCAGCCATTGATCAGTACATATACGTTGTGGGAGGATTTGATGGATCGCGTCAGCTGGCCACTGTGGAGCGTTATGATACCGAAAACGAGACTTGGGATATGGTTGCCCCAATACAAATCGCCCGAAGTGCTCTATCACTAACACCTCTCGATGGCAAACTATACGCTATCGGTGGTTTCGACGGCAACAACTTTTTGGCTATTGTTGAAGTGTACGATCCACGTACGAACACTTGGGAGCAGGGAACACCTCTGAATTCCGGTCGGTCTGGGCATGCATCAGCAGTTATATACCAGCCGTCATGCGCTACCACATTTATGGATTACGAAGATTGTGAGGCAACTAAACGCGATGATGAGAGTAATGGTCATATGCCCAGTGAATCGCCGCCGGGAGGTCCATGTGGAAGCAGAAATTCCAACTTTTCGGGCATTGCATCCAACATGCAGTTTCACGCCTCATACGGAGCCGGTGGATGCAACAACTGTGATTCAGTCATTACCATCAAAACGGAACCCTTAACGGACTACCCATTCGAAAGTATATTACAAAACAGAGTATATGACTCACATCGTTCAAGCAAAATTCGAAGAACTGACTACGAATCCGACGATTCCGACTCCAAAAGTCATCTACAATCAACAATATCATTGGACAAAGTACTTACTTCAACGGCTGGAGTCCTAGTTCCTGAGAATAAGAGTAATGCAGCTAAACAGTGTTTGCTCAGTCCAGTGTGCTCAGCCATGCAACATATGTTACAGAAGGGCATCGAATGGCGATTCAAGAAGTACGCAAACTCATGACAATAAGGAAATTCACTCTGCCGCAGTCCTAGAACCAAATACATTACACATTTTGTAAATCCGTTATTTATCGACATCACACCCATGTCCCTTTGCAATTCCATACCTACATATTGATAACCATTCCAGCCAGACTCTTGTACATAAGCACATGCATGTGTGTATATATGTTGCAGGACAGCATTTTATATATTAAGTCCGCTTATTAAGGCTTAGGGTTATAAGGTGACTGTTTGTATGATTTCATACAGGTACTTGTATAATAAAAATGTGTAATCTATAGAATGTATGTTTTCGTAAGTTTAGATTAGTAGGCATAACCTGTACACTCTTTGCGTGCATGCCATCATCACAACGCATAACTATAAGATCATGTAGGATTCATACAAGTATATACCACAATAGCAACAAGTATAGATCATATTTTTACATCTTCAATCGACTTGGGTATTGTACTTCACTGTATAGAATGCATAATGTACAATTTAAGACTTATGAAAATAAAAATAGCTTACTATATTTTTAAACATTTGCCTATCTTTTTACTACAAGAGGAAGCATCAAACTGAAGGTAATGAAAAGACATTGCACCCTTTTCAAAATAACAACTTTAATTAATGAATTTCATTAAAGGCTTCTTTGCTTTCGTGGCCGTGGCGGGTTCCAAGATACACGCGTATTATCCGTGATGGAAACAATGTTTAAGCCTCCCATCTGAAGTCCTTTAATGGCAGACTGTAATAAATAAGTTTAACTTAAGCTCCACGTTAATTTCCACTCTTAGCTTACCATGCGTCCAGGGCCGAGTCCACGAACTTTTACACGTAAATTTTTCCAACCAAGTTCTACTGCTTTCTGCAATTATACGTCTCCAAATTAAGCAAACAATTTAAAATAAATATATACGAAGTATAACTTACTGCGCCAATGGTAACGGCTGTAGCCTGGGCGGCAATGTTGGTGCCTTTTCTAGTATTCTTAAATCCTTCAATGCCACAGGAGCGTATGAGTCTGGGAACTCCTAAAAGCAAGAGACCATATTAAGCAAGGAACATTAAAAATATATACCTAAGATACCTTTGTAATCGGTTACGGATATGATTGTGTTGTTGGGAGAGACGCGTATGTTGCAGATGGGTAATTCGTTGAAGGGTATTCCGTTAAAGAGTTGCGTAGCTGTGCTGGCATCTGGGAAGAACTTTGCCTTCCTGTTGATGAAATTATATTAAAATTTAAATCAATTGTAGTAAGCATGTGTGAGTGTTCCTTACCTGTTGATCAGTGTATCAATATCCACAGATTTTTCACCAACTGTGCCTTCATCCTTTGCCGGCAAGGAGGCAAGCATTTCCTTGCGATCTTCAGCCTTGGCTAAACATGCGCTTGTGTGTATCAGTGACTGCCTTTGAACTGTTGCGCATAATGCGTAGTGTTTAATATAATTAATGCCTGCCAATACAGTACTTTTCATTGACATTTTTAAGCCAATAAAAAAATAACAATGTTTTGTGTAAAAATTATATCACACGGTAGTGATTGCTGTGGTCTGGCAACGCTAAGTTGCAGTGTTGTATAGCTCAAATTCACAAATGGCCAGCCATCAAAACGGTCACCCAACGGTCGATATTATCGTAGATATTATTGTAGAAATTAATTTAAACTCAAGCTTTTTTAAGTTGTTTTAAGCCTTTTTATTGAGGTAAAGAGGTAATTCAAAAAAGAAAGTGCAATTGCGCCAACACATAGAAAAACGCCAATTTTGGTTTAAAAACGCCAAGTCCACAGTGGCAGCCCTGTCGATAGCACCAAGAAGAAGCACATTTATTTTCACGTGTTTGGGTTCAGTTCTATAGTTTGTAAATTTTAATAAAATGGCTCTTAAACGTTTGAAAAGTTAGTAATCATATTGAATAGCAATAATTTTGAACTCACTAATTGCCATTTATTTACAGCAAAGAAGTCAAAGCGCTTGACGGGTCGTCTTAAGCACAAGATTGAGAAAAAGGTACGCGAGCACAACCGCAAGGAGAAGCGTGTGGCCAAGAAGAACCCGAAGAAGGGCAGTAAGAAACAACAACTGATACAGATACCCAACATATGCCCCTTTAAAGATGATATCCTCAAGGAAGTGGCAGAAGCCAAGCAACGTCAAGAAGCAGAACGATTAGCTCGTCGGGAACAGTTCAAAGCAGAGCGGGAACAAAAAAAAAGTAAATCGCTGGAATCGATGGTTGAGGATGCGGACATGCGGGGCACTGTACATAGCATTATGCATGAAAACGATGAGGCAAGTACCTCAGGAAAGGTATACAAGAATGCCGCTACCAGAGAGCAGTCTCTGAAGCAGTATTTCAAGGAGTTCCGTAAGGTTATTGAAAACGCCGACGTTGTACTAGAGGTGGTCGATGCCCGCGACCCTATTGGCACACGTTGCAATGAAGTAGAGCGTGCTGTGCGTGGTGCGCCTGGTAACAAACGACTGGTGCTCATTTTAAATAAAGCCGATCTTGTGCCTAGAGAAAATTTGAACAACTGGATCAAATACTTCCGTCGTATCGGTCCAGTGACTGCGTTTAAGGCATCCACACAGGATCAGGCATCAAAGCTGGGCCGTCGTAAACTACGTGAAATGAAAACTGAAAAAGCGATGCAGGGATCAGTCTGCATTGGCGCAGAATTACTCATGTCCATGTTGGCCAACTACTGTCGCAACAAGGGCATCAAGACTTCAATTCGCGTTGGAGTGGTTGGCATACCTAATGTGGGCAAGAGCTCTATCATCAACTCATTGACCCGAGGACGATCCTGCATGGTCGGCAGCACACCTGGTGTGACAAAGTAAGTACTAAAACAGGCCTTTCCCAACTCATTTACTAAATTTGTATATCTTCCAGATCTATGCAAGAAGTGGAGCTCGACTCCAAGATCAAGCTTATCGATTGCCCCGGCATTGTGTTCACCAGCATAGCCAATGAGGGTAACGAAACGTCCCATGCTGTCCTGAAGAACGCCCAACGTGTGGGCGATGTGAAGGATCCGTTTAGCATAGCCGAGAGTGTTTTGAAGAGAGCCAGCAAGGAATACTTTTGCAAAATGTACGATATTAGCAACTACGATACATTTGAGGAATTCTTTGCGAAGAAGGCTGCCAGAATGGGTGTGTTTGTGCGCCTTTATCATCACGCTTACAAATATTATATTCTAATTCAATTCTCAGGTAAATTTTTAAAGAAAGGTGTACCGGATGTTCTTGCCGCTGCACGTAGTGTGTTGAACGATTGGAATACAGGAAAGATCAAATATTGTACACAGCCACCAGAAGTGCCAGACACTTCCAATGCTCACATAAGTGCCTCAATTGTCCACACGGAGGCGCGTGAGTTTGATGTCGACAATTTCGAATCCATGGAGACTGACATACTGAACCAATGTCCCGAGAAGGAAGATGATATGATGGAGATCATATCCAGTGGCCCACTTGAAATAAGACAGCCACGTGAAGAAGTAGAAGCTGCAGCTTCGATAATAACCGAATCAGAGCCAGCTGTAAAGGGGCGCAAACGAAAATTGGACGATGATAAAAAGGAAAAAACCGATCCCGTCCTCCTTCTAGAAGGTGAGTAACCTATAGACTGTTTGTGGAAGAACAATGTTAATAACTAATCATTTCTCTTTGCAGAGAATCAATCGCTCAACAAAAACATTAAAGAGCTGCAGAAAAAGAAGAAAAAGCAAAATGTGCGCAACGAGAAGAAAATCACAAAAATTACAGACGTTCTGGACAATTTCAGCTTGGGCTCGGTCTCAACAAAATCTGATAAATATGACTTTGATCAAGATTATGTCATTGAATGAATGTTGCTTCATTTATATAATTTTGAAATATAAATAGACAATACAAATTTGATATTGTTGTAAATATATTGAAATTTTATTACAAAATATTTCTTAAAACTTAACAGTAAAGCTACAACTATTAACGCTGATTAAATATTAGATCATTTTGAAGATACTTTGAGTACTATATACAGTGTACGTATTGTGTACATACGTTGTATTATGCGACCTTTATAACTTCAAAATGACTCAAGTCTAAGCAATTTTTACTTTTCTTTTACTATGTACTCGTATGCACTTATGCTTTCATAAAAGGGCGTATGGTTATTGTAATAATAAATTTTTGGAATTAAAATGTACATGTGTACATATGTATGTATGTATGTTTGGACTTGCGGAACGTTTCTATATACAGTGGGTTTGAATTTACTTTGATTAAAATGTAATTTATGTACATTTCCGTTGCACTTGGCTCAAATTTGCATTTCCATTCAATTGAAAGGCAACTGAGTTTTTTCTGGGTGGGGAGGGGGATTTCGTATGGAGCTCGATGAAAACTAAAACGCGATTTACAACAATTAATAAATTCAACGAAAAGTTTAAAGAATCGACTCGACTACAAATTAATATTAAATAAAATAAATTAATCTTCTCTATCTACATAAGCGTTGGAAATATCTGCAGATATTATATATCAGCTGGATATATCTGAAACCTTGTAGCTGACTGTGTTGTGCTTTGTACATGAATTTCGAATAGAGTCCCCTCTTATAAGTGTCTGTGTGTTGACATACATAAGCATACATATGTACATATAGAGTGAATCACAGGATTTCAATTTTAGCTATGTTTAACAATCAATTACTATTTGAATTTAACACTCCTAAATGCGCCTCCGCTTCTTCATCCTCCGCTGGTTCATCGCATCGGCGCATGCTTTATACATAAGTTAATTTCGATGTGGCATTTAATTAGCAATTAATTGAAACATGTTTCATAATTAAGTTAAACTTGTAAAAGTATTTCATTTGCAGTCCATTGTTGCCCCTACATATTAGTTGACTCCCGGTCTGTTCTACTAGTCCGGTTGCCGCAATTTAAAGCTCCTCGTACCAATCGCCTGTAGTCTTATCGTGCACGCCTTGCCCTTGCTCAACCCGGTGAACAGTTTCTGTATGATGTGGAGCAGCTGGCGCGATCTCTGGAGTACATTTGGCCTACAACAAATCGGTTCAGCTGATCCCCATGCTGCCGCGGAGCAATGAACGCCCGTCGGCCGCTGGCATTGTCACCGTAAATGACTTAAGTGCACCTCCAGCCAACATGGACAGCCCAAGACATCCTGCCGCCGATACGTATTGCCCCAGCCCTTGGCAAAGCTGATCTTCATGCTAAACCGATCGATTGGTCCCAGTTGATTGTGCTGCGTCTGCTTGCAAGCCAGCCATTCAGCCCTGTGAACATAGACATAACTTAATATAACATGCAATAGAAGGAGCAGAGTGCAACCAACTCACCTGTGTGTTTCGAAGGCCTTCAGACAATAGCCCGGCGACACTTTGCACGCCCGATCCCAACGCTCGGCCAGCGTGGGTGAGTCCACGAATATCGGCACATTACTGCGATTATAAATCCACACATCACCAGACTCCAGACTCAATGTAACACCTGGCAAATGAGAGAAAAGTACTTTTATTCCATTGACTATACTACCACAGCTGTCAAATGTCCACACTTACCCAGTCCGACCTTTTGACGTGTGTTTTGCACCGCATCCGTTGCATGCCGCTTGCCACACAAATCACGCAAACACATGGCCTCGCCGGCACAATCGATTGGCCCGTCTCCATAGATATTGACAGCCGATTGCTTGACCTCAAAGAACTCGCCAACCCGCTGATTCAGCTCCCAATAGGCTATCTGGCACCAGACCTTAGAGCACGCGTTGCGATCTGCAAATGATAAAATACAAATCAATTATTCTCAGTGGGTTGTCGATTATAAGTTATACAGATAATACTAGTAATAATAATAATGACATAATTTCATCTAGGATTTTGCTTGCTAGACTCTGTTGCTATTTCTTATCATTACCCCTTCGACTCTATTTCGATTTACGTAAACTCTTGTTAAGCCTAGATTATCACAGTTTATTCAGCTACTAATCTGTTATCAGTTGGTTTTAATTTAGTTATGATTCATGTGATCGTTCAATGTGTGTAGTCATTGCACTTAGCTAAACAGCATTGCGGCAAATCGTTTAAAGTATGTATAGACATGAATACATACATAGTACATAACATATATGTACTATACATGTACATATGTATATATCTCAAATTGGTTGCTGCTTCAAGTGGACGATAAGAACATGTGTAGGAAATGGTTAAACAAATTTGTAAGTATTTTATTTATTGCCGAGCGGAACTGAATGGAAACCATGCAGAGAAAGAGTGCAGTGGACCTGATACAAGAAGGAGAAAGGGAAAGGAGAGAAACGCTGTGAGAGTAAGTAGTAGTAGTAGTGGAAGAGAGTGAGCTCCTTTTAAAGTACGTATACTCTCCGAAAGAAAGAGTTATTGTTAAAGAGAAGAGACGATCAGAGAAAGAGCGATTACTGCCTTCTAAACTATTCTCTTTGGCATTGTCTCTGCATTTCTCATGCTACTTCGCTATACATATCTCTCGCTCCACTTTCCCCCATAATTTCCGCAAACTTTATCACACAAAACACAATGATAAACCCTATTACCGAGTCTACTACCTTAATGCTAATAATCTTAGCGCCAAGAGTGTTACGTAAATGGGTAATATTTGCCAAGTTTACAACTTGGCCAAAAGCAGACATGGGCTGCAGCGCCTTATTATTTTATGGCTAGTATAAAACTAAAGTACTCTCAAATAATATTTAAAGACAAACAAATGAGTCAAATGTAACCACAGTATAGACACACCAAATGGAGATACTTACAATATATAGAGAAAAGTACAAGAATTAAGATAACAAATTCTTCCATTTAAAGCAGACAGCTATCGATCAGTTGCAGAGTATCTTATAGCCGTATAACTATGCACAATATTTGCTTAAGATTTAGCTATAAATTTTGCAGTCTGCTCTTATTATATTGTTTGCATTTGTGGGCCAAAAAAAAAGGAGAAGAAACCAAAGCAAAAGGGAAGACATGGCGCAGGGGAATGGCCATGGTCATTGGCTGGGAGCTGGGGGTTAAGGGGGTGTGCCGCCGTCCGGCTAATGGCGCCTAGCGGCTGTTTACCTAATTGGGTCGACGCCGGCACCGGCGCCGTCGTCGCGACGCGTCATGGCCACGAAAGAAAAAATATTCTTCTCCCCATTGCCGTCAAAGTTGAAACTGGCGTTTGAGAATTTGTATCTAGATACATATTCAAACACACACACGCACACACATTTGTATAGTATGTATGTGTGTTATAACTTAATCATGCATTAATTTGTAAGCATTTGTCTGCAGTAAATTGCATGTTGAGGTCGAAAATCGGATTACAATAAACAGAAACAGGAAGAAATACATTAGAGCTACATACACACATACACAGATACATAGCACACATATAAATATGTATAGTATGCTGATAATACGTATGGAAATATCTCTCTCAACGATTTACTTTATTAGTCAACATGCATAAGGTATGTATGTACATACATATGTTAATAATTCGCATGTTCCTATACTGGGTATAGGTACTGATGTACAATATATGTTATGTACATAGGTATGTACATACATAGATACACACACACACACACACACACGCTCTAGCATCGCCATGCACACATATGTATGTATGTATGTATGTGTCTACACGTCTTCACTGTTTAGTCTTGCAATTCTCCCATAATGATGCAACTGCATGTGAGTGGGTTGGGAGGGGGGAGGGGGCACTGCTCCACAGGGCGCTGCCACTGCGCTTTGGCGCCTGCTCCGGCACACGCCACAGACGAACGGTATTCGCTCTTTCAGTTTCTTAGCGCCGTGTCGGCCGTTTGTTTTTCTTCTTGCTTCATTTTTTTCGATCATACATACATACAGACACACATGCATAGATATGTATATACATATGTACATGCATAAGTAGTACATACAAGAAAGAAGTGCGCATCCACGGGCTGCTACATCATCTTTAAATTTAGAACATTTTATTTTCTACCTGTGTGTATGTGTGTGTGCGTCAGTGTGCGTGTGTGTGTGCATAGTGTAAGTCGACTTGGTGGCCACACATGGTGCGGTATACATACATACATACATACATAGTTTATGAATGCAATGCATGCATAAATATATAATAATATAAAATAATAAATAATTATATGTGCATATGCTTAAATACTCGATGTATGTATGTATGTATGTATGAACACAAGTTTCTAGTATAAGCAAGAGTGTTCCATAAATGCAGTTCACATTCGAGTTCAATGTAACATACACACATATGCACATACATATGTAAGTTTTCCTAAACAACCGTAATATTAGAGCTTTTAAAAAGGGTATATCATAGTTGTTGTTTTGTATATTGTTTATAAAACATTTAAGCAAATAAAACAAATATTAGTTGCATAAATATTGTACACATTCATACATACATATACTACTCACACACATTCATGCACATGCGTAGCAACTGATTTGATAATCGCTTTATAGGTGTGATACACTTTAATTGGACTTAATTACGTGCTGACAAGCGTGGTAGTTTGAGAGGCAGAGAGTGGGGTACTGCGGGAGAGTATCAGATGAGGCGGACTCTCTCATTGATCACTTTGAAGATCTTGCAATTGCAGAATTCTTCAAACTGTGGCAGAGCTACAAGCTGGCTCTATTTATAGCACAGTCCAAGCTAACGGCTTATGCGAATGCAATAGTATTTTCCGTCATATTGACGCTTCGAAAATGCCATAAAAATCGCAAGAACGCGAGAGCGTATTGTCCAGCGTTGGCGTCGCGTCGCGCAGCGCCATGAATGATATCATACTCAAAACGCCACAGCCGTATAGCCCGCTTCTACTCTGCCGCCACCGCCACCGCCTTCGTCTTTCCACATTTCTTTCAACGTGTGTAGCTGGTGGTGCCGCCATAGCCACAGTCGCAGTCGCCGTTGGCGTCGCAGCCGCAGCCACTCCCGCGTCCGGCGCTGCCGCTCTACAAAGCAAATCGTAAGCAAGCGCTAAGATTGTTGTTGTTTTCGCTGCTGCTGCTGCTGCTTCTGCTGCCGTCGTCGTCGCCTCTCTTCGTTATTCGCATTCGCCTCGCACTGTTTGTATTTGTTTTTCGCTCATTATTTATTTTCGTGTCGTTTTTGCTGTTTTCGCTTAAAAGTTAATATCAATATAGAAAGTGACGACCTGACGCGGCAAGCTGGCGCCACGAGCAAACCAACAACACGATTGCCGACTGCCTCTCTCTGCTCTCCATGCGCCACTCACCACACCAGTGTTGCCAGATGAGCTTATTTAAGGCTAAATCTAGCAGAATGAAAATGTACATACATACATATGTTGAAAATAGCAACAATATTTGAATTTCAATTGTGATCTATAGTAATTGAGAATGTATTTATATTTAACTTTTTTTTTGTTATTTTTATTTATTTATTAATTATTTTTAGATATTTTTAATTTCGCTACACCAAACCTGACAACACTGCACCACACACACCACTCTCTGCTCTGCCCCACTCTCTCAGCCCATGGCCCGTGCCGGCGTGCTCGAAAACACACACGCGACTCTGGCTCTCCACTCACACACACACCCAGGCCTGCTCATTATAGGCAGAATTATGAGCACACTAACACATTGGAGCGCAAAGATAAGCACAAAAGAGAACACAAATTATAGGGACAGCAAAAAAAAGCTCACCTTTGCCTTCGGTGGTAAAAGACTCCAGACTTGGCACTAACAACTGTGACTCCGTTTGCTTCATGATACTCGAAATGCTTTGGCTCTGATGACTCTGACTCTGGCTCTGGTTGTGACTGTGACTCTGGCTGTGACTGTGACTGAGCCACGCAACTCCTGTCGAGGATCGCTCGATGTTTTGTGTGTTTCCCTCGGCATCTAGGATTGATCGAATTGTGCATTTCTGATTAGTGGAGTTCACCCGAATGCACCTGTCAATGTGTACATACCTGTCTCCCTTAGTCTTAACATTTTTGAGCGCTGATACGGTGGCGGAGCGGATTCTGCAAGCGAAGCGAAATAAGAATAAATTGTAGTAAATACTTTGTGCCACTAAGATACTTATATGTACTATATATCTAGTATAATAGAAGAGTGTACTTCATAAAACAGTCAGTTTGAAAGTGTGAATGCTTGATAGAGTGAATGATTAAATTCTGCTCTCAAAACTACAAATGTTAGAATTTTAAGACCAATTTAACTACTTTACTTTGAGATAGTTCAATCTTTCCAGCGATCACTGTTTCGTTGAATAGTTACTTCACAAAATGTATATATATTTATATTATACATTGTAATAGTAAATATTGGTAAAGTAAATAAATAAATAATAATTTCAGAATTCATAATTTATTTTGATATATAGAGTAGATAACGATAAATTGTTTTAAATTCATTTGTGTATAGATTTTTTGTGCTAATTACCCTTCATGTACACATTTCGGGGAAGATAACTATTGAGTTATTATAAACATTAATTTTTATGGCAATCTATTTGCATTAATGTGATTTTCAATTCATTAATTAATCAATTAGAAAGGTGCGCCACAATAAAATACATTTTGATTGCATCAACACGATTTCAAATCGAAATGTCAACCGGTGGACAGGCAAAAAGAGGCTGTTTTATATTAGCCACGCGAACGGGTTTCCAAATATACTATGCATAGGTATAACTACCGATACAACTCGCAATATGAAATACGAGTACACATTACGTAGTGTAAATCCTAACATTTACAAACTAGAATATCAAAGGAGGTTGGCAAACACTCAACCTAACCTCAAATTTGGAATGTTGATAATATAAAAATATCTTTAATTTGTTGATGTGTATATCTTTATTTTTTATATGTATGTATATGTAATAATAATAATGAATATTTTGTGCCTCAAGGGTTTTTAAATCAGTAAATTAAAAGTTCATTAAAAAAATTAAGCAATTATCAGTATTTGAAAATAATCGATATATTGTTATAGCATTCGTGTTTTGTAGCTGGAAATGAATTTAGAAACAATTGGATCCGATTAAAATTTTATATATGCCTATTTTACATATGTAGAATATGTAAATATGTATCTGTTATAGCGACATTTTTGATGGTAATGATAATGAATTAATAAATTATTCGATATATCGATATTTTATTCTGATTTATTTTTTCCTTTTTTTAATATTTAGCTCATTAAGTCTATAGTTTTATAACAATTTAATTAAATCTATTAAATTATATTATACGATATTAGATTTTTTAGATTAACTTTTCTTTTACTGAAAAACTTTTGGAAAAAACGTTTGAAATATATACAAAAAAGATATCTCGAATTTTCTGTAAGTAGAACAATAATAAAATTGTTTGCTGAGTTATTAAATCAAACTAAAAAAATATTATAAAAAAATATATTTCTACAAATATTTTCAAATAGTTTCTAGAGTTTCTTGAAGTCTATGCAGTACTAAGACTATGGGTTATAATAATGCGCGTGTTTAAGACGAGCTGTGCGATGAGATCACGTCTCACAAAAATAGTACAATATTAGTATTCGAAAAATACAAACATACATAGAGGCGGACGGACGGACGGACGGTCAACTATACTACTACAAAAACCGAAGCAAAGCGAAACCGAAACAGAAACAGCAAAGGCAACAAAAACAACCAACGCCAGCAAAAACAGAAAACAAAAAGAAAGAAGGAGGAGGGGGCAAAAAAAAAAAAAAAAAGAATAACAACAGCAACAAACTTAAAACCCAGGCAGGCCAAACATCAACAGCGCGGCGAAATAAAAATAAATAAATAAAATAAAATAAATAATGTTTGCATATCAGCCAGGCAGCACTGGGGGACATTTTATTGGCGCACAAATCGTTTGATGTGCTGCGCTTGCCGCTGGGAGCGGAGGAAGCTGGCGCTGCAGACGTCAGCAGCATTCGCTGCCCGCTGTCCGCTGCCCACCGTCCGCTCTGCTGGCGCTGTCTGCTCGACTGGAATCGACTCGCCGTGGTGGCTTCGGTACCAGTTAAACCTGATTACGGATGGTGCCGCGCTCTTGTCTCTTGACACTCTCAGCCATGGGCTCTGGCTCTGGCTGTGGCTGTGGCGCTGGCAGTGGCTCTGTCGCTTCATTGCCTCAATCTAACTTATTCTTGAAGAGCTAATGAAAAAAAAACAACCGAAGGGAGTAGCGAAATTCCAATATTGCCTTAATCACCACACTGGACTGGACTGTGACTGTGCCTGCAACTGACTCTGGGTTTGGCGTGGCGTGGCGTCCAAAAAGAATCAACAACAACAACAACAACCACAACGCACACTGATTTAGCTCATTTCGCTGTATTCGACATTTTGTATGATTGATGGGATCGTTTCCACAAAATAAACAGAGCGCGAAAGACGGCGCAAAAGGAAGGGTCAAAAAGGGATGAGTCGAACGAGCAGTAGCAAGGAAAACACACCATAGTGGACAGTAGAAACTATATTATAGTTATTTATTTGTTTAGTTATTCATTATAACAGTTAAAGTAGTTTTTACTACATGCAGATACATTTGCATCTTTAGCCAGTTGTTTAACAAACAGTAGCATCTTTCAGCTTGCATGATTTAGCGTTTTATTTGAAAAGTGATAAGAGAGTAGAGCTATACGAAAATTTGGCATGTTATCATTTTTTAATCTAAGCAAACAATCTAAAAATGTTTCGCGTATATATAACTACACAAATACCTTTAAATCTTTTTTTATTCCTTTTTTAGTATATTAAATAATGCTTAGGTTTTAGCAAACCTTGATAAGCAGAGCTTCAAAATTGCATTAGATTAAATAGAAAATGAATAATATAGAAACGTGCTATATAGAATATATCAAATACTATATATAAACTAAGGTATTACGGTTGAAAGATAACTTTTCAAAGCAACCACACTAGACTCTAGTCTGATATATGTAGTATATACAAATAGATGTAGGTCAACTAGATGGATCTTCCAGCTTATGAGTAAAGTTATCTAGGCTTATGGTGGTTATGTATAAACAGTTCATTGCATATAGTTTATATACAATGTAATTGACTTATATGCAACTGCATATAAACTGTTTAAGCACACAGTAAAAAGTGCTGGAGTAAAATTAAATCTTTTACACCCCATTTAAAACTATTTTGGAGTTAAAAAAGTGGTGCTCTGAATTTTTAAACTTCTGGTTTAAAATCAAAACCAAAATGGAGTAAAACTAGCTGGTCACACTCTCATTTCAAATTTGCCGCTCAATTTTTGGTTTACTAGAGTAGAATTAAATCCAAAAAGGGTTTAAAAGCCCTGCTCTCGCTCGAAATGTGTGCATACATACACAGAAGAGTTGCAATAAACGATAAGTTTGCTCTCTACGCACACACACACTAAAAAAAAAAATAAAAAAAATAAAAAACGTAGTTCTCTGCCTGGACTTGAACCCGAGTCGTCCGCATTCTGCATTCTTGCAATCTGTTCATAAGAAATGTATTTGGGATGTGCAAACTGTTAAAGCTTTGTGGCGCAAGGGTCTAAGTCGACAGTGAACAGCGTTGCGTGTGTCAAGCAAGGAGGAGTCGTGAGTTCAAACCGAGAAGCCGGACAAGTAAATTTGGTATGTAAAATTAAAGATATAATTAAATTTAATTGATGTAAAAAATTTATAAAATATAAATATGCATCATATGTAATTTGGCGGTTAATCTAATGAGAGAAAAAAATCATGATTTAAGATTTTTGTAAATCTAAATTTGAAATTATGGTCGTGATTTTAGATTTTTTAGCATCTTATTTTATGCTGGTTAAATTAAATCCTATTTTGGTTTTGACACAACTCCTCTCTTGGTTTAAAATTAAATCCAAATTCGATTACCGTTCAAACTATTTTGGTTTTGTATTTACACCAAAATTGGTTTAAATTGTGCACCAAGTGAGAGAGCAACGCTTAAATGTGTGTGTATACCAATGCTCTCTTTGTGTACTCCAGCTGGTTTAAATTTAAAACTTTTTTGAATTTGTTTTATATAGAAACCAAAATAGTTTTAATTTTACTCTTTTTTTTTTACTGTGCAAGCATACAGTTGCAGATACATCTAGAGATACAGATACATTTTGAAGGCAAGAATGTTGAGTGACTTTTACTCAGGCATAGTTTTGGTTTTTATGAGCATTCTTAAAAGAGCCCAAGGTGTATGTGTGTGTGTGTGTGTGTACACAACGCTTTTGATACAACATCCCGGGCAAGCGATCAACTGCCATCGACTTGCCACAATTCCAGGAATTGTGTTCCCTTTGCCCGATGTGGATGGAATAACATTATCGACTTGTTTAATGTGCTCGGCGCCATCATTAAAAACCCGTCCCAGTCGATATCGGGAAGTCGTCCGACAGAACAACTGATGGACGGGCGGACGGACGAACGAACGAGCCGACGGACCTAAAGACAGACGCTAAGATGCTGCGGTTGAGTCTGCTGCCTTTGCCATCCATTTGCTGTTGCCGTCGCCGTCGCCGTTGAACAGGTAAACGCGGCACGAACCACGTTGCCATGCCTCCAAAAAGCATGTTTATGTTACCCTTATGCATCGTGTATCAGGTTGCTACACGCTTTATTTTACTTTTATACTGTGCTGCATTGCCTTAAACATGCACATTAAAGACAACTTGGGCCAGGAGGACACCAACAAGCGTAACTTAAGTACTGCAGCCACACATAGATACACGTACATGGCATGTACTGCATAAAGGATTAATTAATTCGCATAAATATGAAGCCAGACAACAGTTAGTGAAAGGAGCAGCAAACAGTTACTCAAAGATACATTACTTAGATAAGTGTCGCCAAGTCAGTTATTTGTTGTATTAACCGTCATTTCTTTTGTATACTTGTAAACCTGACAATAGATACAAATGTATCTATAGGTACTTTAGCACATTATCCAACAAAATTTAGAGTAACTATAAGATACACTCTGCTTTTTTATGTTATCATAGATACAATACGTATCTGTCACTACTTTATCGCATTCTTCAACCAAAGTTAGAGTATCTATGAGATACACTCTTTGCTTCATTGGCAAAACTCAACGCATCCGAAAGCAAACGCACCGGCAATAGCCACTCAAACACACACACACACGAACTACTACTACTATTACAACAACAAGAAGAATGACAAGAACAACAACAGCAACAGCAACAATAATGAATCGGCCCGCAATCGCAACGAACGCCATTTGCGTTGGCGACGACGCCTGATTATTTCCTGGCGCCAGGTTCTAAATTTACGCAAATTATTTCGAAAAGAATTTAGTCGCCCCGTCATGTCGGTCGTGCGTTTGCATGAAGCATTTACCCATCGACGTCTGTGTGTACGTATGTATGTATGTATGTGTGTGCGACTGTGCAGTTGGACTTAAGTATGCAAATATATATACACATGTATGTAAACATAGCTATGCCAGAGACATTTGCAGTTGCAGCGATGTATAGATATATGTATGATGTATGTACATACTGATTGTAGTATGTATGTATGTATGTATGTACGTATGTACATTCGCAATTCACTTGCCATTAATATGCTAACACCTCCCACTTAACGTGCAATCAAACTTAATGATGCACAGCTGCGGCTGATTAGGCGCCAATCGTCATCATTTTCGCACATAAATGTGCACATATATGTACTTAAGTATGTACATACATTAAAGTAGCTGACACACACACACACACACACACACAAATGAGCTACTCGATTCGCCAATAAATGCAAAAATATTCTATAGAACTGACTTGCCTTCTGAGCAGGTACTCAAACCCAAAACAATTATCGTTTACAGTTGCTATAATCGATTTTGTTGCAGTTATCGATATGTTTATGTTTACGATTGGCTGAGAATCGAGACTGAAGATCTTAACGTAACAATTATCGGTTATGTAATTATGATCAGTTTTTTCGCTTACTGTAAGAAATTTTTCTTAATTGAACTTTATTTATACGCTTATCCCTCATCGCAGTCATAGAAGCAACGATAGCTTTCTCCAAATCTTAAATTTGTTGTGGAATACTAGCGCACATTCCTCAACGATTCCTTATCTTAGTATCTTTATTATCGGTTATGTAATTATGATCAGTTCTTTCGCTCACTATATGAAGAAATTGTTGCCTGGACATTTTCTTTTTTAGACCCTGTACTTTAAAAAAGTACAAAAGGGTCTATTAAGTTTGTGCAAATGACATTTGTGTGTAACAGGCAGAAGGAGGCGTGGCAGACCCCATAAAGTATATATATTCTTGATCAGGACGACGAGCTGAGTCGATCTAGCCATGTCCGTCTGTCTGTCTGTCCGTCTGTCTGTATGAACACCGAGATCTCGGAAACTATAAGAGCTAGAGACGTAATTTTTTTTTTGTTTGGTTCGTGTATTACATAGGCAGGCCAAGTTTATGTTTTTAATTTGATATCTCATCCCCCTCCCCCTCAAATTTGCAAAAATATCCTTAGTATATACAGTTTTAGAGTCACTGGATTATTTTTTGCAGGATTAAAGCTTTAGGTGCTTTGCATGTTTGGTGCGAGTTGCAGCCCAATCGGATAATAAACACCGGAGATATTGGACAAAGAATTTTCAGTACCAGGCATTTGGGTAGGGGAGGGGGGAAGCCACAGTGTACGCGGCCACTAGGGCGTATGCGTGATTTTTGATTGTGAGTATGAATGTATGTATGAGTATTGGTTATTGTTTGTATTTGAGCGAATATTTGTATGTATATGTGTTTGTGTGTATGTGTGTATGTATAAGTGAATGTATATGTTTATGTGAGTATGTTCATATATGCTGCTGCTGTTACCGACGCCCAGGGCAAACCAAAGTACAGGGTCTCCTACAGAGCACATTCCTCAACGATTCCTTAAGGAATCATTAATGTATCTTTATTAAAACTCTGCTTAATTTCTCTTTACATTTTCCATATATTTTGATTGATTGTAATCGATACTATCGATAATGTATCACTATTTGCGGCTTACCTGTATCGATGGGTTGAATGATGCGGTACCAGTGCAGTGGATTGCAGCAGATGTAGACACAATCCCTGACACTGGGACATGTGGGCAGGCGTCTCAGTTCGCTGGCGCCTCTTAGGTCGGACCAGAAGAATATCTGGCAGGTGGTCACATGCTGCTCCTCGTCGACGGGCGTATTGCATTTGATTAGGATGCACTGCAGGTAGCTTGGCGGACTGGACATCATCGTTGACAGTGTGGGGCTGCCTTTGGCAGCTGGGGGATCCTTTCGACTCTTCACTGCTAGCAGCAGTTCGGCAATTTGTTTGCTCTTGAATGGTTTTAGCAGCGCATTTAAATTTTGAACGAGTGTCCGTGGACGTATGACTGTTCCTGATGCCGCTCCAGCTGCAGAATACAATCTGGCCTGGCCATGATGATGATGCGGATGCGGATGCGGATGCAGATGGGGATGGTGTGGGCAGGTGGGTGTGGTTGGGGTTGTGCGCTGCTGATGGTGGTGGTTCAGTGTGTGACGTCTGGTTTCGGGCGGGCTGGTTGTCATCATTGTGGTGGAGGATCCACTGCTGGAGGAGTCTGTCGTATGGCTGCCGCCGCCGCAACAATTGCGAAACATATTCGCCGCTGTTGCCGCAAATGTTGTCGCTGCTGGCGTCGTTGGAAGAAGTCGTGCCGGTACTGGCTCTGGTTCTGGCATGGATGCCGGATAAGCTGCCGTCGGACAATGACCGTTTTCGTCGCTCATCAAATCGCCGCCAGAGTTTGCGTAACTGCAATCGCCTTTCGTATGGGAATAATCCGATTCCTCGGACATGTCCGCCTGTGCTCCATCGGTGCGATAGATCAGTAGCTGTTGCTGCTCCCGATGATCCAAAGATGATCTCTGACGATGGAGCCGATACGAACCGTTGCCGGAGCAGTCTAAGGAACAGGGTATTAAGCAATACGGTGGCGGGGGCGTGTTTAACTGTCGCATCGTCACAGATTCGTTCGCACTGCAGATGCAACAATTGGCACAGACGCTCTGAGGGTGGTGTGGATGTGGATGGTGAGGCGGCTGTGGTGGCTGTGTGGGTATCGGTGTCCCAACTGCATCGTACGTAGCCGGATTGTTTCTTGACGCATAACGCAATAGTTCTTTCTTTTTTTCGCTTGGGAATATCATGGAGGGACATCAATTTTTTTGGTAACATCGATCTTATCGTATGCGCATTATTTGATTAGTTAATCAACTTTTTATTTCCCTTTTATCAGACGCACTCGCCAAGTCGTGGTCGTGGTTGCTCTACTGGATATGTGCGGTGGGTCAAGACTACTGCTGCTGCTCCGACTGACTGGTTCGTCTATATAGTACTATATAGAATTTACGTATGTATAAGTTTATTGTGATTTGACTAGGATGTGGCGTTTCCGCTCCACTCGCGCACGTGTATCTATAGTAGAGCTGCTTCAGTTACTACTTATTCCTCTCCGTAGACTTTTGATATGTTTTTGGTGGTTCTTTTTTTTCTTTTAGTGATTTGATATGCACTCTGCAATGAAAAGAGAGAAACAAATTTAAGGTTAATTTAATATGTAGTTAATTTTAATTTAATACATAACTTAATATGTTTATTAAGGCATAAAACTTTAACTAAGTTCCTTATTAAGTGGAGCAGCGAAAAGTAGAAGAAAAAACTCATAATTTTTGCTGAATTTATACAACAATTTTGAACTCAGTAAAATTTGAAATTATCCCTTTATTAATTTCTATTTCATACTTCAACAAACACCGCTGTTAGCACCATTGTGCCCATGGTGCCAACTGGGCGCTAGCCAACAGGCGCATGAGTAATATGAGGATTGGAAAAGTGAACTCGGACTGCGCAGCATCAACAACTCAAGCTGACGCTGACGCTGCCGTTGACAGCGAAGCGGCGCTACGAGCTAAAAGCTACAAGTTAACTACAACAGCAACAGCAAGATGAAGATGAGGAGGAAGAAGCAGCAGCAGCAGCAGCAGAAGAAGGCAAATACAAAACTGTTTGGAGGCTCTACAACAACAACCAACCATTTTGTTGCTGGCTGACTGACTCGCTGGCGCGCTGGCATTTCTTGCGCTCCTTATCGCGACGACAACAGTGGCGCCGCCGACATGACGGCACGACTACACACTTAGGCTCACACACACACTGACACAGGCACACACAGACACACGCACATACACATTCTCAAATTTACTTGCTTGCGTGCCAGCCAGAGGCGAAAAGCAAAAGCAATGCAAAGGCAGGGCAAGCGACGAAACGCGACGAGGCGAAACGAGGAGTGGAGCGAAGAGTGTAGCAAAGTGAAGAGGTGAAGAGCGTGTGAGCCCGACAGAGAGAGAAGAGAGGAGGCAGCGCGGCGGCGGCGGCGGCAACACAGGCGCCACAGTGGGCGCCACTGACGTAAACGTAATAAAAGAAATAATAGTAACGATGTCGGCGGCAGCGTTGCCGTCGCCGTCGTCGTCGCAATGGCGCCACCAATATAAACTTATATCAGACAGACACGAACAACGACACAGCGCCAGCAACAGCAATACAACAACAACAACACCAGCAGCAGCAGCAGCTACAACAATAACAACAACAGAAACGAAACGATAGACCTAAGCGAGGCGAAGCGACGCGACGGTCGGTGGGTCGTTCGTTCGGTCGTTTTGTCAGCCGGTTTGACAAGTTGAAGAATCAACAATTTGAGGTGAGTTTCAAAAAGAGCGAGCGAAAGACACCACACCAGAGCAAGTGCACAGCCAGAAAAAGAGAGAGAGCGCGCGTGTGTGTGTGTGTGAGAACCAACACATTTCCGAATTCTTTTGAAAATTCAACAAGTATAAAATTTAAGGCCTGTGGCTAGCAGCAGCAGCAGCAGCAGCGGTGGCATCCACAAATGTGGAACAAAGGAGGAACGAGGATGCCAGCAGAAGATCGACTAAAAATATGTATGTATGTATGTATGCTTGTACATACATCCATACGTACGTAAATACATTTTTTGTTTGTGCATACAATATGTCTGTATTTCAACTCACACACACACACACACACACACACTCATATACATATATTGCATGCCTGTGTGTGTGCTGGCGCCACTCACACCCACATTTTAACGGTGTAATGGCGCCGGCAAGCAATACAACACACACAAAGGTGCAAACCAGATATTGAAAATTCATACATACAGACAGACATACACACATGCATGTGTATGTAAATGAAAATTGTTTGTCTGAATTATCGACATTCATTATAATTTCAGCTAAATGTATCTTGTAGATATTTACTGCCTAGACATCGGTTTTTTATTTACATATTGAGTTCTTTACAAAAATTAATGAATTGAAAAGGATTTATATGTATTTACTGTTTAAAATTAAGTTTAAAAAATGGTTTTAAAAATTAAAAAATATAGATTCTCTTAAAAAACCGATAATATTTATATAAACTTCTATATTGTGCAAGGAATGATGGAAATTTCAAACTGATATCGGTTGGATTTTTGTTAAAGAATACATTAATGATTTGTTTGATTCAACTAGTACTATATAGGGAATATATCTCTTGAATACAGCTTTTATTGAAGCTATAAGACATCCAATTTAATTTAGCTAATTCTTTATTTTTTTTAGTAATCTAATTTAGGAAAATACTTGTTTTTCGCTAAAGTACAATGCAATCGATAGTTTAGTGTCAAATCTGTTTAGTATTCCAATATGTAAATACGGAAAT
>JAWNNL010001493.1:0-39491 GCA_035045005.1 Liodrosophila aerea
AGGACCATAACAAATACATTCATACACCCGAATACATTCATATTTCCCAACAAAGAGGAACGACACAAAAGCCAAAGTGCCAACAACAAAAGGCGGCGGCGGTCGGCAGCAAAGCTGCAACTTTATTTTAAGCTAGAATGCACACACGTTTTGTTCAACACCCCCCGGTGCCACCTACAACACCTTAAGCTCACCACTCTGTGCCCAAACCCAAGCTACGGCAACAGCGACACTCCGGAAACGATGCTTTTGCGCACGGCGTGTGTCGGCTCTTTATGAGTTTTCTGTTTTTTTTTTATTTATTTTTATTTTTGCTATTTTTTACCCTCAAAATGCATAAATACTTGTATATGTACATATATATATGTAGCTCAGTCTGAGTAGAATGTCTTGATTAATGTTGGCGTACGTTGGCTTTTACCCCTGCCCACGTTTTATTGTTGCCCGAAAGAGGCAATAAAAATGTTGTCACACATCATTTGGTATGTTGGTGAAGAATTTACGTCGCTGCTCTCATCAAAGCGCTATAATTTACAGTTTTTTCAACATTTTAAAGAAAAATTATGAATGAACCTGATACACCTGACACCCAATCCCAGATCCTGACAAGGCCTCACACTCACTGCCTGCTCGACTGCCCGACTGCCTACCTAGCATCATAATGAATCTAATCACTTACGCTCGAGTGCATCAATTATGCTGCCATCAACCATCACGGCCTGAATGAGACGATGACAGACAGACAGACAGACAGACGGGCAGACAAACCAGACTAAATGACGGCCGCCCGTCTCTCACTCTCTCTTGACTCCCTGATAAGCGTGGCGAATGCGAAGAACAGAAGCGACAGCATCTATTGTTAACTCTGAAAATTTGTTTGCAGCGTCATCACCAACAACATAATGTTGATAACTTCATAACGTACATACTCGTATATATGTATAGTATGTATGTAGTATTAATGTTCGTACTATGAACAAACCCCTAAACTGCCCATAGCGAATAGGCAAACATTTTGGGGTAGCTAAATGCCTGCGATTTATGAGCAAAAATCTTTAAACTTATAACAATAAATGTATACTATATGCACAAGTGAGAGTTAAATGTAAATGTTAAATATTAATTCATTTAATTTAAATAATATTTACATTTAATTTAAATTATTTAAGAATCAATATTGTAGGGTTAGACAGACAATAATAACTTATAATAATACAATATTATAACATACAACATTGATAAAAACAAACCACAAAAAACCGAGAAAGCTACAGTCGGACGCAACCGACAGTAGGAGATCCTGTACTTTGATTTGCCCTGGGCGTCGATAATAGCATCAGCATATATGTACATACTCACATATACTTGCACTTTTACATGCAA
The DNA here is from genome assembly GCA_035045005.1 of Liodrosophila aerea. Lineage (NCBI taxonomy): Eukaryota > Metazoa > Arthropoda > Insecta > Diptera > Drosophilidae > Liodrosophila > Liodrosophila aerea. The sequence goes on from JAWNNL010001493.1 coordinate 1,384, forward strand.
ATATACGCGCAAATACAAAAAAAATTCGGAAAGCTACAGTCGGATTCAACCAACAGTAGGAGACCCTGTACTTTCCTTCGCACACACACACGCTAACAAACACTCACACATGCACACATATCGTAAAGTCGCACGCAACCACACATACGCTCGCGCTGCTCCCCCCTTACCTATTGCAGGGAATTGAATCGTGAATATCTCCGGTGTTTATTATTTGATTGAGCCACAATTCACAGCACAGATACAGATTATCATAAGATTATCGTATGCCAAAGCACAAGTTTGTTTCTTTATCTTCCTGATCAAGAATATATATACTTCGTGGGGTCTGCCACGCCTAGAGGTGGAGAATCATCGATGCTAACATCGATGTCATCGATGTTTTCGAAACATTGCTAACATCGATGGTTAGCAGGGAATCATCGATGTTTTCCCATCTCTAGAGTGCGGTGCAAAACAAAGCGTATAAAATGTAAGTACTAATTTCATTCTTTCCTAATAAATTGTTAATAGCATATTACAAATTTAGTGTTGGTTGATGGTGGTGTTGGTTGCTAAGTGGAGGACATGGACAGATATCTAAAGAGTTAGTTATTATAATAACCACCCAAATTGTGCTAAATCAGTACACATGCATAAGCATGGGCGGCAAAGCAGCTGCTGGCATAGATGGCCGCCTCCACCTCGACTGTGTCGTGGCTATCCAAGGCCCTTCGGATGGAATGGTGCACCTGCTGCTTCTCGGGCATGACGCGGGAAACGGCGCCGAGGGTGCGCAGCAGCAGGGCCCGTGCCACCGGATCGTTGGAGTGCATCCCATGAAGATGCACGATAAACGTGCACACATATACATGCATACATATATATTTTTACATGGAATTTATAATTGAACAGTTTATTCTTTATAGGAGCAGCAGCATGTTAAACCCTTTATCTATGAACAGTTTTTGTTAAGAACAATTTTTTCTTTAATTTCAAATATTAGTATTAGTTAAAATAAAGTTTAAATATAGTAGAAACAATCGTGTACGTTTTTTTTTTTTTTTTTTTAAACATCGATGAAACATCGATGATTTTCGCAAAAAACATCGAAAACATCGATGTCAGCCAACATCGATGATTCTCCACCTCGTAGCCACGCCTCCTTCTGCCTGTTACATACATTTCGGACTTGCACAATCTTAATAGACCCTTTTGTGCTTTTTTAAAGTACAGGGTCTACAAATAACCGAACGCGAGCGTTCGTAAAATTGTAAAATCAACGAAGCGTGACGCCTGTGCATGTGAGAAAATCTACTGTGTATGTCAAAGCAGCGCTGCTCAGCAAAGCGCACATGTCATAGAAATTATAAGTCAAGTCGTCTCTAGCCTATCAATCTATATCTAGAGCCTTACCTCTCAGAGATATTGATCAATTCACCATAGTTTGGGTATAACCTATTTCCTTGCATCGACACATCGACTTAGGATTAGACCGTCAGAGGCTGTCCACCGGAGATAGGCCCGCTCCTCTGCTATGGTCTCTAGTCATAGACGCGCTCTTGTTTAAACATTCAGCGACAGGCATCGATGACATAGGGTATGCCGATAACCTCATCATAGTTACGAAAAGAAATATCATAGTTTACCCAACTTATGCAGACTCAAGGCAATTATAGTTCGCTTCACCAAATGGAACAACATCGATATAGGGCAGCCTTAAATTGATACTCTCTTGGAGCCTTCCGATAAGGTCAAGTATCTCTGGATAAAAGACTTAACTGAGACTTCCGTCTATTGCCAATGGGACTTTTGTGACTCATGTCCAACAATAGCTATGGATATGATCCTGGGATTAACACACCTGCACCTGCTCGTCACGAGGGTCGCCTGCCTGCATCTCCTTCGTAAACAGACACCAGAATCTCGATTGCAATAGACTCAAGGCCCTACTTTTTTCAGTCAGCCAAATTGTCATGGCATTGAGTTCTGTACCAAAACTATCCTAGCCAAAAAGATTAAAGGTGTCATTTGTGCTCTCTCCTCTCAGAGGATGGCCTCGAAACTAGCGGTTGACAGCTGGCGTTTTATTCAGCATCTCTGTTCTATCAACAATTTTGCTCTGCTGGGTTCCGGGTCTCACTGGTATCCCTGGAATTCAAATTGCTGATGAATTAGCCAATGCTGGATGTGATTCTGCTTTTATCGAGCCCTTTTGAGGGTTCAGTTGGGCCTCAATAATACATTTGATCACTAAATGAGAGAACGGATGTTGGCTGTCGTCACTGGGGATGTGACAAACCAAGAAATTCATTACCCTATCTCATAACAACAAGAAAATTTGTCGAAGCGCTTCTTATATGTTAATTTCCTCAATATTTAGACCCTGAACTTTAAAAAAAAGTTGAGAGAGACGGACGGACGGACATAGATATTTCTATTCAACTCGTTGTCTTTTTAAAAATATATATACTTTGTGGGATCCGCCACGCCTCCTTCTGCCTGTTACATACATTGCACAAACTTAATAGGCCCTTTTGTACTTTTTTAAAGTACAGGGTGTAAAAAGACTAATTAAATCTATATTAGAGTTCGCTTTAGTTTTAAAAACATAAACATAACAAAATAAAGATAATAAGAATACAGCAAATATGTACATACACACATACGCTTGTACATACAAATATACGCGCAAATACAAACACTAACCAATACTCACACACACATACATACCGGCAATCAAAAATCACGAGTACGCCCGAGCGGCCGCATATACTGTAGATTCATCCTCCCCTTGCTCAATGCCTAGTACAGAAAATTGATAATACACTATCTCCTTTTTATCCGATTGGGCAGCAAATCACACCAAACGTTTGATGGATCTTAAGCTTTATTCTTGCAAAGAAGCAAATCAGTGACGCTAAATCTCTACATGCAGAGAATATTTTTTTCAAAAATCAGGGGAAGGGGGATGACATATTGAAAATTAAACATAAACTTGAACTGCTTATACAATACACGAACCAAACAGAAAATAGAATTGAGTCTCTAGCTCTTGGTGATCTAGGTATTCCAACAGGCAGACGGACGGATGGACAGACAGACATTGCTATGTATATCGACTCAGCTCGACGTCCTGATCAAGAATATAATAATTGAAAATTTTTTCATTATTTATTTCACTACTTTTTCCTTGTAACACGCAATGTGGTCAACCGTAGAAACGAAACCGCAAAAAAGTATGGTTGGGTTGGGGCTTTTATGCGGTAAGTTGTGGCTCATTAGAAAAATATTAAATTTCATTGAAAGCTTTGAAGCGTTGTCAAAAGGATATTGAGCAGCTTTAATTGCTGGGAGTATGTGAAGACTTAAAAGTCGCCTTTTATGCGGTTGCCGTCAGAGCGAAACTCAATTAAGGACTTCTCCCCTCGATGTAAAAGTGCTGATACGGCAACAACAAGGATACAACAAGGACATCAATGGGAGCTTGGCATTTGTCATGGTTGCCAGGTTGCATTCAAAAGCGCTTTTAATTGAAATTATCTGAATGCTACTACTACTACCTATGGCGGCGAAAGTTAAATTTTCGTTTTTATGCTCTGTTGCTTTGCAGTCGATTTAATTGATAGGCGAGGGTGATGTCAGGCAGAACGGTTAGCAAATCACAGTGACTGCAAGTTGTTTACATCTTTGGACGCTAATAGCGGCTTTAAGTCAGCCCAAGGATATGCCATAAATCCATGTTAATAACGCCAGCCCAGTCCGTCCATCCCCTTTCAGTCATTGAGTCTGTTTTAAAATGTGCTTGCGCTTGCAAAAAAGAATTCAAACGGGAGGTTTTTGAAATTCAAAGACATTTAAGTAGATTAAGCGACTTTCATGTTGTTGTCCTTCCACGGCAAGTCGCAGCCATCAACCCAAATGAACGTCGACAGTAAAACAATTCACATGGCACGCCCGGTGCAAAAGGACTTAAGCACGACAACGATACGACTATGCGACGACAGGACATAAGGCCTGCATGTGCCCACCATTTTCGCTTCCCTCAATCTCTGTCGCTTTCGTTTTGCCACTCCAGCAGCGACTTTCAGATATGCAAATAGCTCTCAAACGTGGGCGTGGTTCAAGGGGCGTTGCAGCAGCAAACAATGAAAGTAAATGCCAAAACATTTTATTGATTATCAGGCAGAGCGTAAGCTGAGACTCCAACGCAGCAGCATGCACAGTGGGTCGAACATATTTTCAATTCTTTACTTTCGTCTTTTCATGCCATTTTTAGAGCCTGTACTTTAAAAAAGTACAAAAAGGTCTATTAAGAATGTGCAAGTCCGAAATGTATGTAACAGGCAGAGGAAGGCGTGGCAGACCCCACAAAGTATATATATTCTTGATCAGGACGACGAGCTGAGTCGATATAGCCATGTCCGTCTGTCCGTCTGTATGAACACCTAGATCTCGTAAACTGTAAAAGCTAGAGATATCATATATGGCAGTAAGACGCCCCTATAGTGCAATCAGATCAAGTTTGTGCTAGATTTTTGATAACCAATAACCAATACTTACTCATACAAACATACGTACATACATGCCCGCAATTAAAAATCATGCATGCCCCCTAGCGGCCGCGTACACTCTACCCCTGCCCAATGCCTAGTACACAACATTGATTATGCAATATCTCCGGTGTTTATTATCCAATTGGGCTGCAAATCACACCAAATATTCGATGCATCATAAACTTCATTCATACAATAAAGCAAATTGGTGACTCTAAATGAGGAAGAGGGGATGAGTAAATCAGATATAAACTTGACCTGCTTATGCAATACAAAAAGTTAGCTCTTATAGTTTGCGAGATCTAGGTGTTCATACAGACAAACAGAGCTATATCGACTCAGCTCGACTTTCTGATCCAGAATATATATACTTTGTGGGGTCTGACCCGCCTCCTTCTGCTTATCAATTGCACAAACTTAATAGAGCCTTTTGTACTTTTTTAAAGTACAGGGTGTAAAAAATATTGGTATTTTTAAGTCAACTAAAGGCAGTCGTCAAATAAAATTTTTATTTTAATTTTTAAATTAATTCATGATAATAATATAAAGTTAAATTTAAGTAATTTTAAAGTAGAGAAAAATATTTATCTTCCTAAAATTTTTATTTTATTTTAATATCTATTAACTTTAATTTGTACACCCTTTTAATGATATCATATAAATTTTGCGCTTTTAATTTCCTTGATGGCCTTGAATTGACAATAAATAAAAATTTAATAAATATATATCTACTAATATTTTGCTGTTTTTATTTATCACCACTTTGACTCCACTGTGGCCGCAACATTTGTTGTCGCTACTTGAATTGCTATTACATGGCGCCGGCGAGTATGCTACACTTTTTGTCTAGCCTGTCAATGAGCGCATGCAAGTTGAAACTGAAGCACGAGCTGAAGTTGGAATTGTAGCTCGACTAGGAGTTGGGGTAAGAGCATTGAGCATTTTAATAACCGCAGCGAACCATTCACAACTTCAGCATCCTCAAGCTCTAGAACCGAAGTGAGTGCCATAAATTATGCCACCCACCGGCCTGTAAAAAAAAACAGAACGTGTGTAGATAAGCAGCATTGACAATCGTGCTGTGGTACTTTTAGGCCGCCCGTCGTGCGATTTGTAATACACGACTCTACTTCCCCGCCACCTCTTCGCACAACGGATTGCGCTTTTAGCCGTAGCAAGCACAGTGGGCGTCATTGTCGGTCGCCACCCACACCTACTACTGTGATGCGTTTTGATATATGGTTGAAAATTTAAACTTTGCCATCGAGAACAAATTGCTCTGACAAGGACAATGCGCTTCAATTGTGATTGTCAAGCACTTTTCACTGGTCAATGCGGCGTCATAATGCAATTGTATAATTTTCTTAAAAGCTCCACTCCGTTTCGAGATTCGAGTGCACTCAAGCAAATGGCAACAGTCGCAGCAGCCAGCTCACAAAAGACATTAGAGAGATTAAAAATGCCCAAATGGGCAATGAACCCATCCGAATGGGTCTACCGTTTGGTCAAACAATCAGCCAAATGGCGTGAACTGGACACACACACCAGTTTAAGGGTATTTTAGTTAATTGAAAACTGTGCAAATCGCCATGCAAATATTACGACAAATAAACTAAAATAACTCGAGCAAAATAAATAGAAATAAACGTAGCAAATCCTTGCCAAGTAGCAGCAGTCACGTTTCGCCGTCAGGCTTAAGCTTTAAGTTCAGCCACCTGTGGAGTGTACTGAAGTTTCTGCAGCACGTCTCAGGTGCAAATGAAGATTTATAAATTCACAAATTGATTTAACGTGCAAGTGTTTTTTAATATACCGCCGCCAAAGCAAGCTTCTCCCCACGTAATCAAATTTTTATGTGTCCTCTGGGTGTACACACTACCACTCACACATCCTCGCCTTCACATACATTCACACACTTACGAATGGCAGTCACTGTGGTCGTCTCGATTTCACCCCTGAGACGTAACTGCCTCAGGACACCGTAATTGAGGGTTAAACTAGCGTGTGCCCATCAACAGGTAATTGCCGTTCAGATTGCGATTTTTATGACAACTTGTGGCTTGTTAGCACTGCATAATTCATGAATCCTTGCAGCCAGGTACAAAAAGGAATAAAAATGATAAAAACGTGCTTAAGAGAAACTAAGACAAAAAGCTTTAAAATAAAGTATAATTTCAAGTAGAGATTCTCATAGTACATATTCAACTACATATTTTAATAAAGCTCGGAATATTTTATAAATAATGAGTTGGAAAAAGGGATTTAATAATGTATTAAAAATTTAACACAAACTTGATCTATAGGGGCATCTAATAATATGATGTCTCTAGCTCTTACTGTTTACGAGATCTAGGTGTTCATACGGACCGACAGACAGACAGACGGACAGACGGACATGGCTAGATCGACTCAGCTCGTCGTCCTGATCAAGAATATATATACTTTGAGGGGTCTGCTACGCCTCCTTTTGCCTGTTACATACATTTCTGAGTTGCACAAACCTAATAGACCCTTTTGCACTTTTGTATATCAATTTTGTCGTTCGTTTGCAGTTCGACTTAGTGTTGCCACATAAAACGAATCGAAATGCTGGTCGTTGCTAGGATGCTGAATTTCAATTTCATACATTATTATTACACTTATAATTATAATTATTTCTCGATTTCAAAACGGTTATTTTTGGTCGGAATCGAAATGTCAGAACAAAGAAACCTTCAGCATTGTAACTTAGATCAGGTCTGAATATGTAAAATATACCATTTAATTTCAGTTTCAATGAACAACATCTACTAAACTAAAAGTTATCTCTTATTTTTTCTTCTTCTGAAATCTATACTGAAACGTACATATATATCATAAAATGTTCACAAAAAGGTTCTTAGGCTTATTGGCATATATACCTTCCTCAATTTTTCCTTTGAGTAAATAATAATAAAAATGGGAAATCCTCCCCCGAATCGTATTGCCAATTTCAGCGGCTTAACGACAACAAGAAATTTGAATACGCCAACATTTTCTAGTGTCACGTTTTTTTTTTTTCATTTTCCCCAATCGCGTTGCGCATTTTTGATTATTTGTTCTGCTTTTTTTGGTAATACAATACAAATTTTCTGCAGTTTTCTTTTGGCAGACACACAATTCAATTAAATGTAATCGCATCTATTTGGTTATAGGAGCATGACTGATTGGAACAGAAGAAAAAAGTGAAATTAAAATTAAATAAATAGCTAAATAAACACGCATTTTGGAAATAAAATGCTAATTTCGTCTTTCCCCTTGCGTCAATAGGCGATATTTTTCCGATTCTATTAAGATATCTTTAAGATGTACGAGCACGTGCAGGCAAATCCTTTTAATGTGACGCACAAGTTTCGAAATTTGTTTAAGAATATCATGCATATAAAGATATACTTAAATGTAAATGCAGTCGCTGTTCAAGTGCTTTATTAAAGTCTACGAGTGGATATGATGTTTTACGCACAAAAATTTGTTTATTTGTATTAAAAATTAAACATTTTTTCCCCAAATTATTTTGTAAATCCCATTATCTTAGGTTTTTACTTTATTTATTAGATGAAGACTTGACAATCTTTTATCTAGTGCTTATAAGAGGCGACAAAGTTTACATTTATTTACGAAAAAAAATAGTCAACCAAGGTAGTGCCGCGAAATTATTCACGAAATTGGAATCTGCCCAACAATATTATTATTACTAATAACAATTATTATTATTGTATATAATTATTATTATAATTATATTTTATTATTATCATTAATATATATACACTCAGCCATGTGAAAAATGAACATGGTCGTAGTTAAATTTATTTTATTCTGAAAAAACCTAAAAATGAACAAATATGTACTTAATTTAACTAAAATCATATTCAATTCGCAAATAAATATGAATTTTGTCAAATCAAAGTTGAAAGTGTTCAATTCAATATTAAATAAACTTCAATTCAACTACAAAATTGTTTGATTTGACTAAAAACATATTATATGTGAAAACAAATATGCATCTATTCAAATCAACAACGAACAACATTATCGCTGTACAAAAATCGTAATGCGTAATTCGTAATGCGCGATATACATACATAAATATGCCAAACTTTATTAGTTTATTCTGTCGTTCTTGCAATAAATATTTAGTACTGACAGAAAAATATTACTTTTTTTTTAAATTTTAAATTAAACACAAAAGAAAAAAATAAAAAAACGTAGTTCTCTGTCTGGACTTGAACCAGGGTCGTCCGCATGTCTGCATTCTTCCAATCTGTTCATAAGAATTGTATTTGGTATTTGGGATGTGCAAACTGTTAAAGCTTTGTGGCGCAAGGGTCTAAGTCGACAGTGAACAGCGTTGCGTGTGTCAACCAAGGAGGAGTTCGTGAGTTCAAACCGAGAAGCCGGACAAGTAAATTTGGTATGTTAAAATTAAAGATATAATCAAATTTAGTAAATGTAAAAAAAAAATTTATAAAATAAAGAAAAATTTATATAAAATTTAAAAATGTGCTGCCTCACAAACACTATTGCAGCGCCGAGGCGCTCACCATTCTCTCGGCGTCTCTTCTGCTACTAACGTTTTCCGCCTATCAGTCGGCGTGGCTCTCACTTAGTTTACACTTTCTCATCCTGTGTACATTTTCTTAAAGATCAGCCCACAAAAGCCTGGAACTTTACCTTTTACACGGATATTAAATTACGTATGTATGTGTTAATTATGTATGTATATCGAAAAGTTTTCAGTCAGAAAATTCAAATTCAATTAACTATGTGGTAAATGATGACTGCAGTTGGTATTTGTCTATTATGAGTTAGCTTCAGCTTAGCTTAAAAGCGAAAAAACGTTTTCAATTTAGTGCCGCATCAAGAACAATGAGGAGCAGCCGGGACAGCAACAAATGGAAGCCAAGGACGCAAGAAATTCAATTAACCTCGAGTGGTTGCTGCTGCTATAGGGGCATTGTCAGAGGCATAAAACAAAAACAAAACTGCTGCCGAGGCTGCAATGTGGAGGCATTCACATTCACACCTCATCAACATCAAGAGCAGCAGCAGCATCACTATCTAGATGAGGGGATGCTACGAGTAGCAGTGACTTAAAGCCACACCCACCAGCCACAACTTCGCTGCTCTCGATTGTTAATAATGCCCACATTTGTTTGCTTTAACGCCGCACACAGTTTAACCCCGCCGGAGTAATGCTCTCTAATATAAAAACCTTCAGCCCTGTCTGATTAAGAGCTGGGCAAACAAATCAGTTGCCAACAATGTTGTTTGCTTATCCAGTGTCTAAACAGCATTCTCAACTGTATTTTAAACTGTTTGCGAAATATATACATACACAGTTATTTACATTTTCTATACCTTGTATATCTGTAGCCATGTAATTAACATTTCAATTTTGTGCCTCAGCACTCGTGTTTACCCCCCGACCCCACCTGCCCCAACGGGCATCATCATATCATCTAGCAAATGTATCTCTTCTGCTTCAATACGCCACGCCCCTAAGCCCCCTCCTACAGCAATAAATAAATTGTTTTCCAGGGCGATTTATGCTGCTGCTTTTTGCCCTTTTGTTGACATATGCAAATGCATGCTCCCTGCATACGTTCTACAAAGTTTTTTGATTGCTTTTAAGAGTTTACTCTCTTTCAGAGCACTTTACATGAAAGCCGGTATCTGTCTAAAAATAACCCTGCTGTTAGTAATAAAATCTAGCAATAAACTAACTCTGACTACCTAGTACATAGCAACTATCATAGGTTAGTCAATACAACTCTGAGTCAGTGTTGTTGTTAATTTAACTATATTGCAGTAGTTCAGGCGTTTTAAAAGAAGTGAAAAAGTAAAGCTTGCATTTGGCTTTATTCGAGCATTGATAGCAGTCGCAGCACACATATATGAACACATGTACGTACTCATAATTTATATACATATACCTAATCACATTCACATACACATACAAATATACGCGTAATAACACACACTAACGAATACTCACACATACTTACCCGCAATCACAAATCACGCATACTACCTATGCGAAAGTACACTGTGGCTTCTCGTCTACCCTATGCCTAGTACAGCAAATAGATTATCTGATATCTCTGAGGTTTATTATCCGATTGGGCTCATGAGTTAACTCAATTGTTAGTCATTAAAATACATATATTTTGCCAACTCTTGTATTAGTTAAAATTTACGTTTTTTATGTCGCTAAAAAGGTTAAAAAATTCGTGGCAAAAAAAAGCCGGATCTACTAGGTGATTTTTATGTCGGAGAATTTCGTCGTACTTTTTTATTTGAGCTATTATTATTTCTATACAATAATAAATTATGTTTATGCAAAAGAAAATAAATTATAAAATTAAAACTTTTATTAAATTTGGTTAGATTATTATTGTATTATTAATAATAAGAAAATGTAAAGATTAATTTAGTAGTTTTAGATAGTGTTGGGTACTTCCAACCCATAAACCTTATTCAATAATATTTTAATTTTCATTTAAATATTTTTTTTCGGTGCTAATTGGTTTGCTTGTACGGTACGATGTGATTTTTAAGATCAGGTCGAGTTTGGGTATATGAATATATTTCAGACAGTATACAATCCTTCCGAAAGTAAAGCTTTTGATAATAACTAAGGTTTCAGCGATTGCAAATAATATTTTATTTAAATGTTTATGAATGTATTAAGATAGCATAAATATATATTAGTAACTATAACTAGTGCAATATAATACTTGAAGCACAAAAATGACTCAAATATGAAGGATTTTTTATTTATTTTAATCGGTAAGTATAGTATATGCTTTAGCAATAAATATCTCTTTAAATTCGTTTGGAAATAAAACTACCAAAGGTATTTTCAATTAATTACATTTATTGATATTATTGTCAAGTACTTAATAATATTTACTACCGTAACTACTGTATTAAAACCACGTTTTGTTTAACTAAATACATTTCACTTATCATAGAGTATTAAATCGATATGAATTGATATGATGTTGCTATGATATTCTTTAGGTTCAAACTACACCACGTTCAGCTAGCCAATGCATGGATCCCACGAGGGATCTTAGCTGATGCTACACTTTTCTGCCCTATAACATTCGCTGATAACATCTACCATAGCAGGCAAACTCAGCCCTCCACGCTGCTGGTAGTTGTAGCAGTTGCTTGCCTCCATGCCGTGTCCAGATTAATCTTGGAGAGCTGCTCCGTCGGCGAAACTGTTGCCAGAACTCGGGCCCTTTCCATGCCATGCTTATGTACTTCTCCCCTGGCGCTCTTTGTGGTTTGTGTGTGGCGCCAGTCGTCCTGACGGGGCTTTTATAGCTGCCGCCAACCAGATAGAGCTTTTTGCTCGAATTTGCCCACGCAATGTGGTGAGTTTCATCTACTGGGTGAGTTGAGTTAGAGAAACGGCAACAATTGTAGCTGCCTAATTGGGTGTGCGGGTGTGTATATGGAATGTGTGTGTGTATAGGTAAACAGCTGTCTATATAATGTGCCATGCACAACCTTACAAGTATGTACGCTATAGGAGGAGCTTAAAACTAAACAATGCAATGGCTGCCAAATAAATTTTCTCATTAAATGTCAAATATAAAATTTAATTTTTTTTTGTATGCTGGAAATGAGGAAAATGCCTTGGCTGTTGGTGTAAATCCTTTTGGGCTGTCTTTATGCCTGCGAGTAAGTGATTAAAACCATTAACGAAATTATCAAGGATTATAAAGATTTGTACACAATTTGATGCGCTGCCACGTCAGCTACCCCGTTCCCCTCACTCCACACTCACTCACTACTGTGCTCGCTGCGGGTGTGCTCAGTTCGAGAGACAATGCAATTTACCGTAATCCCGGGGCTTCAATTAATGGAGTGTCGACGTCGCTCCCGAAGGGGTTGCTGGGACAACCCATTGCTCTAAAGAGGCTGCGCACAATGCCAGTCAGGTCCCGTTAAAAAACCGTTAAGTTGATAATACAATGAAATGCATTAGTAGTTGTAACAGTAGTAGGGTGCAGGAAGCTTAGGTTAGGGATGCTAATAACAAAAATATCGGTTTATCGTTATTAAATTTTTACATTTTTCCAACGTTATAACGGGACTAACCTCGTGATATGAGTTGACTTTGAGTTAACTTATAATGAGTTGACTTATTATTAGGTTTTATAATATATGTATAGCAAAATAAATAGTATGTTTAAATCCTCTGTCACCTTATTCACTATTCACTAATATTCAATATGACTTGAAAATAAAAATTTGATTCAATACAATAAAATTCGAAATCTTCTTGCTTCCCGAACAACAAGTTTTATGGCTATTACTAGCCGAAAATATGAAATATATTACTGCCCATTAGATTTGTATTTCTTGCCTTTACTAAACAGAAACACAATGAAGACCACAGTTGCTTTTTCCGCACTATTGTGTAGTAAATTTTAATTCTAAGGTACAATTCTTAACAAAAAAAAACTTTGACTGTCATTTCGTAAAACAATGATAAGCATATTGATTCTTTGCAGTTTAAATGTTGCTTTAGTTGAAGAGTTTTTTTTTTTTTTTTTTTTTGAAGTTTTGTAAATGATGAAACATTTTTTTGGCGGCCACTCACAATTTTATTAAACATTCTAGTACTTATTTTGGTTTACTACTCGCCGTTCAGTAGTCTGGTTCACTACTCATTGTTCCCAAGTCATCGTTCCCCAGTCATCGTTCTGTAGTAATTTAGTTCAGTCTATTTGTTCGATCTATCTGTCTATTCTTTATTGAATTTAAATTATATTTCATTAATACTAATAACGGACTCAATGAAGCGAACAAAACAAAGCAAACTGGGACTCAGAACAAAATGACCAGACAAGACTAGTCAATGAAACTAGAATACGATGACTAATTATGAATGAATGATAAGAAAGATTTGTGCGTTGAATACGACTGAAATAAATCCTTAAATTTAACTATGAACCACAACTCTAATAAGCATTTTCTTAGTGTGGGCAAGCTTTATTATGCATATTTTGAATGTTGCATATTTCAGAAAATTTTGGTGACATCAACGTTTGGCACTTTCCCCTCGTACATTTCCAACTTCCCCATTTAAGAAATGTTCTGTTTCGTATTTTGTGGCACCAAGAGGCACGTTCAACATTGGTAATGTCCGAAAACCGCAATGGAAGGCTGTCAACTTTTATGGAGAGTAATGAAAGAATTTCAGCCACCCGCAGTAGGTCAAAGGTTAACAGTGTATGTAGTGAAAAAAACGCAAGTTAAGTAAGCATCATAATTAAATGAACCGGATACGCAAAAAGTATTGATTACAATGACAATGTGAAAATAGTTCAAAGCTGAAAATATTTTAATATTTAAAAACACTTTTCAAATTCAATATACCAAATTTTTTCAAACGCATGCCAATACAGTGCTGAAGTAAATATCTTTGAAATAATTAAACAAACTTTTAATCAATACAAATTATTTCTAGCTTAGTTATTTATTAATTATTATACAAAAAAGCCCGAAAAGCTACAGTCGGACGTAACCGACAGTGGAAGACCCTGTACTTTCCATTAACTCGGGCATCACGCTGTAGCATGTTCGCTTCCTCCTCTGATATCTGATATCTTCTGTATTTGTTATCCGATTGGGCCCATATTATCCGATTGCAAATTGCAGCAAACATTCGATGCATCTTAAGCTTGATTCATGCAAAGAAGAAAATTAGTGACTTAAACTGTAAATGCTGAGAATATTTTTGCAAATTTGTGGGGGAAGGGGATGACATATCGAAAATCGAAGATAAACTGCCTATGCAATACACGAACATAACAAAAATTAAACCTCTAGCTCTTATAGTTCCCGAGATCTCGGTGTTCATACGGACAGACGGACAGACAGACACACAGACGGACCTGGCTATATCGACTCAACTCGTATATATACTTTGTGGCGTGGCAGATCACGCCTCCTTCTGCCTGTTACACACAAATTTCATTTTCACAAACTTAATATACCCTTTTGTACTTTTTCAAAATTCAAGGTCTAAAAATATCCAATAGCTTTGGAATACTTGTCTTCACCATTAAAGCTGAGCTGAACGTTTTATCAACAACATCTAAAACCTGAACAATACAACACTAGAACATATGTATTTTGTAGAATATTTCAAATAATATAATTCAAATTAAACTAATAGTATAACTTGATAAAAATGGAGGAAACTGTAGGTGCAGAGGTTCAGGAAACATCCGAGACAAACACAAAAAACGAGATTCCCGTAGATTCCCAAATTGAACAAGGTGAAATCGATGGAGAAGGCGATACGAAAGAAATTACAAAAGACGCTGATGAACTGGAGTCTACATCAACAACTTTAGGGATGGGAGATTCAAGCTTAATGGAAGGATACATCAACGAAGGTGAAATGACAACTGAAGATCTTGATAGATACGAGCGTGAGAAAAAGAAAAGGAAACGTGAATTGAAGCGCAAGGCACGTGAAATTCTAGATAAACATTTCCAAACTACAGAATCAGAGGAAAAAATTGAAGTAGATATAGAACAAGAAATAAAATCTGTTCTCGATGAGGAAATTGAGCCAGAGACAGAAGTAAAAACTGATCAGGCAATGCGAAAAGAAGTAAAGGAGGTAAAGGAGGATGAGCAGAAGGGGGAGGAAGAAGATCAAGATGATGAGGAAGTAAAAGACTTAAGACAATCTATATTGTCGAGTTTCGCAGATATGGATTCTGAAGATTTTAGAACAGGTGTATCTTCCTCGGATGATGAATTTCATTACACTGGACCTCCTAAAGTTTCCTTTAAAGACGATTTTTTGCAACATTTTTATTTACCTAGTTTATCGGATATCAGTAGCGAAACATCAGACTTACTGGACTTAAAAAGATCTATTATGGTGTCCATTAAAGCAGATGAGCTGGTAGAAGATAAAGGAAGATTTGTAGATCCTCTGACGGGGGAACCGCAAGATGACGAAAAGGAAATACCTGTCGCCGTTAAAGCAGAAGAAGAAGAAGAAGATGAGAAGGAGGAAGAGTCATCATCATCTGAAATATCATTCGATTGGCCATTCGATCTAGAAGATCCACTACCACCGCCCAAAGCGCGGGAAGAAGAGGAAATTGCAATTCCAATGGAAATGATGTTAGAGTTGCAAGGATCTGGTACCGATATACACAAAGAGTCTACGTCCGCAATGGAGGCAGAACGATTGATGCGTGAGACACGTCAAATTGCCTACGACTTCTTATACAGACTTTTCGATGATATTGTTGAAATGGCAGAATATGTAGATCCCACTAAAGTTCTACGTGAAAAATTAGATAAAAAGAAGTTACAACAGGAGCTTCAATCTCTTTACGAATCATACATAGCCACAAAGCAATTCAATAATGATGTTAACACAAAAGTGTTTGAATATTATCGTCGTCAGGGCCAAACGCGAGTCTTCCAAGAGCTACCTCCAGAGGTTGAAGCCGTCGAATATAATCGTTACATGAGTGCATTGCAGGTATTAGATCATCTTAAGAACAAAGCCACAAAAACCAAATCGATAAACAGCGAATTAATGTCAAGTGTACGCATGGACTTGATTTATGCCCAAAGTATAGATCAATCAACAGGTATCTCCCTAGATAATTGCATCCGTGAGGCCATCGGACGCAAAGAATCGGATTATCTGCCCCGTTTCGTGGAGTATGAACTACGTCGCATGCGAACGATGCGCAATGAAATAAGCGACAGTCGTCTTTTTCTTATCACAAGGCAGCATACTCTGGGCAGAGTGGTTGAGGTGAGCTCTAAATTTACTAATATTTTTGACTCTGTCTTTCGAAAAAGTACAGATGGGAGGTCTATTAAGCAGCAGCGATGCTTATGATCTGAGTGCGTATGCGTGATTTGCGATTACAGGTATATATGAATGTGGAAGTATTTGTTAGTGAGTGTTTTTTAGACCCTGCACTTTAAAAATGTACAAAAGGGGTCTATTATGATTGTCATCTTAGAAATGTATGTAACAGGCAGAAGGTGGGGCAGACCCTAAAAAGTATATATATTCTTGATCAGCACGACGAGCCGAGTCGATCTAGCCATGTCTGTCTGTCTGCGGGGAGGGGGAGGGGATATGGAGCATCAGAAATAAAACTGACCAGCTTATGCAATACACGAACCTAACAAAAAAGAATTAAGTCTCTAGCTCTTATAGTTTCCGAGATCTAGGTGTCCATACAGACAGAAACAGATACAGATCATAAACAGACCTCCCTCAGAATTATAAAGGTTTACATTTATATTTATAATAAGTTAATTAACCTACACATGTACATCCCTCATTTCATGTTCACAACTTTCTCTAGCTCAACAATAATTTTAATCAAATCGCACATGACTTAACTATGGATCAGTTTCTAATAACTCAACGCGAAGTTGCCGCTCTGGGAACCAAGGTCGAAGGTATATTGCCGAATGCATATCTTTATATTGATATTTAGTTTTATATACCATATCTATTATTTAGAGCGGAATCACGATCTGAATCGTTTTCGTGATCGCTGTACCAAGCACATGCATCAATTGGCATTTATTCGAGAAAAGACTAGCATGATCTCAGAAACATTAGGTAATAAGAAGAGTGAGATGTATGAAATTCTCGATACACAAAAAGAATTACGGGATCAAGTGCTCTTTCTGAAGCGTGAGCATGGTCGCTTGCAAGAGCAGAAATCTCATCTACACGAGAAGTGCGGATTGCTATTTAAGCCGGCTCTGTTAGATGATTTCGATAAAACCGTCGAAACTAATGAATTGAAGCGTGAGCGCGTCAAGAAACTAAAAAGTACGCTGAACGATCTGGAGACACGCATTGAATTCTACGAACGGAAAGTTCAGGGAACGGATCATCAGATTCAAATAAAATGAATATTTTTATTGTTTTACTTTTATAGGGAACTTTACACGTACAATAAAGTTCTTGTATTCATTCTTTTAATTTAATTATTTTCATTTAGGGCATTGAAAGGGAAGAAAAGAAGCTGGACTAAACCACAATCTTTATGATCATTATTTGCTCCCCCATGCCTAGTACGGAAACTTTAATCTCGAAAATATTTATTATCCGATTGAACCACAATTAACAGCACTGATAAAGGTTAGAAATAGATTATTGTATTATTGTATGCCACAGCACAAGTTTGTATCTTTAAAATTGTGGCTGTGGTGGTTTTTTTCGGTTTTGGGGAAGGGGAGAAGGTATCAAAAATCGAACACAAACTTGATCTGCTTGCACTATAGGGGCATCTAACTGCCAACTATGATATATCTAGCTCTTACAGTTACGAGATCTAGGTGTTTATACGGACGGACATACTGACGGACGGACATACGGACAAGGCTATATCGACTCAGCTCGTCGTCCTGATCAAGAATATATATACTTTGTGGGGTCTGCCACGCCTCCTTCTGCCTGTTACATACATTTCGAGCTTGCACAATTTTAATAGACCCTTTTGTACTTTTTTAAATTAAAGTGCAAAGAAGGAAGGCAATGAGGAAAAGGCGGATGACATATCATTCATTAGACATAAACTTGAGCTGCCAATGTATACACGAACCTAACAAAAAAAGAATAAAGTCTCTAGCTCTTCTAATTTGCTAGGTATTCATACGGACAGACGGACAGACAGACAGATATCGACTCAGCTCGCCGTCCACGCCTCCTTCTGCCTGTTACATTTCTGAATTTTACAAACTTAATAGACCCTTTTGTACTTTTTTAAAGTACAGGTCTAAAAATTCTGGATATATGAACCGAAGCTATAATTTCCATTTCCGTACTAGTTGCGGTAATTTTTATTTGGTTCTCTTGGTTCCGGTAGGCGTTTTGGCTTGACTCCCACATTTTTAAATTGTGTTTAATAATGGAAATTGTAGATGTAAGTGAACCTGACATGTATTACCTACTTACATACATATCCCTTAATAATCCACATATAACTTATTAGTTACAAAAACGTGTGGAAACGTCCTAAATTAGCTCTTCAGTTCTTTCATGATAAGAGTCGTTAAATTAATTATTATTCATGGATACTCGATGAAAGAGATCCATTTTACTTCAAAGTTTCATTACTATGGCAACTGTCATTTATTAACCTTATTTTTTCAATATTATAGAACGACTTCATGACGCTAAATTAACTTGCAGACATTTCCATTGGCTGTTATGCGAATACCAAGCCAATTTACTCCTAATATATGCACGATGTTGTGCGCCTGATAACCACTTGAAGTGTGCCCAGGGCAGCCCTTGGATGAAGAAGAACATCGGCTGGGGTCACTCGTTGCCGCTGACAACGTTTTTTCCCTTCTTATCTGTGGCACGTGGAAAGCGTTTGTGCGTTTGTCCAAATGAATTTAATGAAATGGAAATGTGCAGTCAAGAGGTCAGAGATGACATTTTAACGGTGTTGGCTGTTCCTGAACAATTAGATACCGAAATATACATGTATATCTACAAAACATAATTTAAATACATATATATCTAAATGATATTTGAATCTGTTGAGTTGTAATTGTTTTGATTAAAATATTGTTTCTCTGATATAGTTAATAAGATGAAAACCAGTAGCTTACTATCTTATGCAAAGGGTTAACAACAGATTGGGAATATGATACTTAAAAGAATGTGCCTGCTATAACCTACTAATTAAAATAAAATTAACCAGAGTATATGCTAGTAACATTACAGATTCTCCAGATTTCTATAGAATCGTCCCAATGTGTAGAACCTCAAGTTGACTCAACTGATAACTTCCAAAATCGGTTTAATATACAAAATATAAAAAAACTACTCAACTATTTAGATTTTTATATTATTTCTAATTTTGAAAATAAATAAATATATATTTGTGGATTATTTTAGTTTAAAAAAATACTAATTTTATCAATTATTAAGTACTTTGATGAGTATTACAAAATTTGCATCTCTCAGCCCAATTCAGGACCTACCCTAACATTAACATATGGTTTTGGGATAATATAATTTTATAATGATCTTTGACATAAACTAATTGAATTTGATTAAGTCATGGCATCTGATAGTTTAAATTTAGCGAAATTACTATTGCATTAAAAGCATACATTGAATGCACCAATGCAACAGCCGAAGAACTAGTACAACGAGTATAGGCTGGAAAATAATTCACAGTGAGACGAGACGAGACGATTCCCTGATGTCGAAAGTACCTTTTCACACATGAGTGCGCAGAGGCTATGGATATGGAGTTGCGCCCAGCCCCCAAGAGGGGTGTTATTGTACAGCCTCTGGTTTTCTTCCTCTTTTTTTGTTGTAAATCACAAAGTGAAACCGAAACCGTTAACGTGTTGCGGTTACGCTGCTGAGTTTGCACTGAAAAGCGAGTGCGAGATTGAGAGAAGAGATGAAGGGCAGAATGAGTGAAAAAAACGAGGCGAGTCATTCCATTTGGGCTTTATTAAATGCGTCTACGGGCGGGGAAATCACACACAGGAGGGTTAGCAATAAGCATGTGTGTGTGAGTATTTGTATACACACATGTGTGTGTGTGTGTGTGTGTTTGTGTGTGGCAGGGCAATGTCCTGTCTCCAATTTTTTTATTGCGAATTCATTTCTTTTTTATTTCATTTATTTCTCTGCTACTTTTTGAGTTTATCAAACTTCTAACATTTGTTTTGTTGTAAAATGTAGAATATGGCAAACTTTCAGATTTAATGATTGCCTGTGGGTTTGCTGAATCGATTGTGGAACCATTCTGCTTAGGGGTTTCACATTTCAACTTGTGCGAAAACCGAGAATTGTAACATTTTCTTAACGGTTTCGCTTTCTTTTGCTCTTCCAAAGATTTGTCAATGCCGTGACACAATGATGCATAGCGTTATCTGAGATTTTCAAATGGGGAGTAACGAATGAGCCAAGAAAAAAAAAACACCAACATAAGCATAGCATTTTGCGAATTAATCTTCTTAATGTTTGTGCTTTGGGTTGGATTGGGGCACTAAGCAGAGTGCTTAGGTTTTTGGGCAATCACATAATGTGATTGTTGATTGTTTGGGCTTTAAAATGTGATCAGCATTGGAAAAGAGTCGAAACTAATTGTTGCACTTACCGCATGCTACATAGCACTCAGCCATGCCCCATTCCCCATGCCCCATACCCCATGTTCCCATTTAACAGATATTGTAACTATGGGCACGCATAATCATATCAGCTTCCACACGATTTAACAGCGACGCAATTCCGGATGCGTTCGCATGGCAACTGGAGCAGCTACTATCCTGTTGTCCTTTACATTCAGCCGCCATTGCATTTGTGTCCCCGCTTCTTTTTCTTTTTTGCTCAACACTTTTCGGGCTTCGTTCATTGATTGCAGGCAAAATTGCGCAATTGCTAAAAGCATTCTTCACGATGTACTGACGGCATTGTGAGCTACCTACAAATTGCAGACAGTTTTGTTGATATCCCCCTGCAAAACTCACCCACATCCAACAGTTATGCTGCTTCCTATTGCTACCATGACACTTAAGCTGCGATAAAAATGCCGTTCGATAAGCGTTTTGTTTATAAATATGGCATCAAGTTATTTTTGAGCTGTTTACAGTAGACACAAATGACGATAGTGGATCGGGTAATATATTATAAAAAAATAAAAATGGTAAAGGTGTATTAAAAGTTGATTGATAAACAAGTTTAATTTTACCTCCCGATAAACGAATAAAATTTTGATTTTTTTTTAATTTTTAATTTAAAAGTATGCAATGTTCGCCCCGCTTACCAATAATGTTGAGCCCTCCTTTATGTCTCTGTCTCATATATTAACTAGATACTACAATTTTAATTACTACAATTATTGTAATTTGTAGCATATAGTATTTGTGTATGACGTATCATGACGTTACTTCGCATTTATTGCTGCAGGATGACTTGAACGCTTTTTCGGCTTGGTGTAAGATTAATCATCTTCAACTCAACTACGCAAAGTGTAAGGTCATGACATTTTACAGACGCCAGCCCCAACATTTTAGGTACACGCTCGACCGTATGCAATTAGATAGAATTGAGGAAGTAACCGATTTGGGAGTACTTCTTGATCACAAGCTTAAATTCGACAAACATATCATGGTTACGGTCAGTAAAGCTATTCGAGTCCTTGGATTCATCAAACGATGGTCTAAACAATTTGATGATCCCTACACTACTAAGATTCTTTATACTTTATCCGTCGTACAATGTTAGGTATTTTGCTTGTAGGTAGACTGTTGCGTGGAGCAATAGATTCTCCTAGTTTACTTGGCAGAGTAAATTTTTGTGTTCCACTTCGCACCTCACGCAACTTTACTCCACTAACTTTAAATTTTTGTAGTACTAACTTTTCCTTGCATGAACTTTTTCGGATAATCTGCAGTGATTTTAACCGTCTCTATAGAGTCTTCGACTACTCCACCCCCATTCATGTCGTCAAGCTTTCCATCCTCACGTATCTGTCTAATCTTAACACTTCTTAATTTTAACAATTAACCACTATCATTGGTCTAATTGGGTTTTTCTGGGTTTTCCCCAATCCATGCAGCAAATGCTGGACATCTCATTTGAATTTTTAGATTTTAATTTATTCTTATTTATTATTTTTACTTTTTAATCATATTATTAAATTTAAAATAAAATTAAAATTAACTGACCTTAGTCGAAATTAAATAAATAAATAATTAAATATCTAGCAACGATTACAATCAGACTCACTTAAATGAGTGGCATTTAAAGTCATCTCTTAAATATATGCTGTAGCATTTTTTATTTCCGTGGCATTTGGTCTGCAAGCAAAAACAGTGGCTTCACATCTACACACCCACAAATCATTCAGGCAGAGACAGTCAGTCATAATACTCATTATGAACGGCTTAAGCGATTTCCCCAGAGCACACACTAAGCCTCTTCACAGTGATTGTGAAAACCGAGGGGGCGTATGGGTTTCACATACACCCGCACACTCATGCATATGCATAGAATACACTCATACAGTTGCCCACATATTTTTGCCTTTTTTTGATAAGAAGTAAAAGCAATCTGCATGAAATCCGATTTGCAGCACATACAACAAAGTCGAACAAATTGGCAACTGGAAAACAAATTCTCCAACTGATTGTTATTTGGTCACATCAATCAGTTGGACTCTGATATCTATATGGTGATTCCTACTCATGGAAATACGCTATAATTGACAAACATAATTTTTACGTGAGATTTTTTTCATATTTATTTTCTTTTTTCTACGGCACGTGTTGAACAAATGGACAACATGGACGTTTTGCTAATGAAAATAATCTGTCATCAAAAGCCAAATCACCCCATGTGCGAACAGGTGTATCTGAAAATAAAACCAACCACCGCTGCCACTTTCCCCCTTTTTCCTAGAGTAAAACTCAATTACAACCCTCTCTCCCACTCTCGTCGACTGCGTGATGAATATACTATATAGTACATATGATTCCATTGACTTCAAACTATTAACTCAATATAACAGAGTAAATTGTCAAGGCCGAAAAGGGTTGCGATTGCAGGAAATTGCATTTGTGACGTCAAATCAGATAACATTCAACGTCGTTTTGCGCCAGGATATGACATTAAAAGCGCATCAGGATAAAGTACAAGTCGCATCAAATGACGGAAACTGTTGCTGTAATTACATTGGACGAACAATAGTAGAAAAAGTAGCATTAGCAAGGCGTATGCGAGCTACCATATCTTTGGAATACCCTTACAAAGCACAATTCTATTGTTATTGAAAATGAAATGAAAATGTACTAAAATAACACTCGCTTTTTGCCGATATGGGCAATATACGATATATATATATTTATGTACAAATATTTATATGTAAAAGGCAAACAAAAAGGGCATTGTTAAATGATAGGCATTGATATCGTTAGTTCTGTATAAACGAAAGCCGAACTAAGCTAAATGTAGCGGGAAAACAACATTATTTGATCAATATATATTTCATAAAATTATTGATATATTACATATTAAATTTACACAACTTCTTTGAGTTTCACATAAAGTTGATATACCCTCTCTTTTTACCTTCTTTGTGGCAACTTTCCGCTGGTCATTTGCGCTCCATTGTCGCATCCTGCCGACACTTTTTCATGGCGTAGGCAAGCTCGTGTCTTTTCCTCATCCTGGACTGGCCAAGACTAGAGCTTTGTTTGTGCCATTAAATTAAATATCCTACCCCAGCGAGGACCTTTGATTGCTGCGAGAACAGACACAATGCGCGCAATTTCTGTCATTTCCTTAATAGATTTCTTATCTTTTGTGACGCCCTCAGGACTCAAGACCTACGAACTGACAACTGGTGCGTTAAGCCGGATATCGCACCTTTGACATCTGCCCACAGGGATTCGAAGTAAGCTTAAGTGGACGTTATTGGCGCGCTGATTTCTTTCAGATTATCTAGGTAAATGTGAGAGTATGAATATCTGTAATCAAAGTAGGCCAAGGCAATAAATTTTAAGTTAAACACTCATAAATTCGGTGTTTTATTGAAATTTTAAAATATTACTTTTTGCTTGTAATAGATTTTATAAACATTCCTTTTTAATGAGCTGCCAGGGCAGATGCTCGCCGGCACGTGCCGCTACCTGCCTGCAAAGACATAGTAAGTCGATGATTATGCAGGCACTTGGTCCGTTTCCGGATGAGATCATTATGGTGGCACTAGATCGCATACTCTACCTTGTGGGTATAACTAAGATCTGGCACCAATTGGAGCTAGCGACCAAAGGTATAATTAGCCAAATCTGTGTTTTAAAGTCAATTATTTAATATTCTTTCCCATAGATATACCCGTCACACTGCCAACAGTTGCCGCGCCCAATGCCTTATCCACTAGTACCTCTATTTGTAGTCTTTTGACCAATTCAAACCAGTCGAAGCACGGCAGTGACCAAAGCCAAAGTAAAATCTCATACACAACGGCCAGGTGTCCTAGCAGACCTACCTCTGTCAATTTTGAGTCAAGTCAAAAGTCCAAATGTAGCATAAACAAATGCACACAGGCAGCACGCACTCGTCCGCCACGTCTACGTACACCACGTGTCGACTTTGCCCATCCAGTCGCCGATGTACGTCAGTTTAAGGGCTCAATGTCAATGAAGGATCGAATGAAACTCTCAATACACGCCTGCTCCTTCGCCTGCAAACGATTGCGAAAGAAAATTAGCTGTAAGGACACTGACAAGAAATGGGTTTGGACACGCCTCAAAAATATGGAGAATGGTTGCAAGATATACGAAGTATATCATAACCTGGAAAAGAATAAATCTTCATTCAAATCCCCCTGCACAAAACCATTTATTGTCTTTCTGGTTTTGCCCAATGGCAACGTATATCCATTCGAAAATATACCGCCAAGCGAATTTGCCAAATGCTAATACAGAGAACAAAGTATTTATATGCCACATGAAATTCTTGTATGTCCTTTTAGCAGATAAAACATTTAAACTCTTAAAACATTTTAGATGAACTAAGATAAATTGTGAAATTAATAAAAATTAGCTCTACAAATTGTATTGTAATTGATAATCTTTTCAGTTCGAACAATTTATTTTCTTACAATTTATTAACTTACATATTACTATTATACAGCTATAGCTAATCTTGCGCAGCTTTTCAGCTTAATAGAAGACACACCGTTTTTATTTTACAACACAAATATACATAAATATTTACAAAAAATATATATTAAAAGGTTATCTTTAAGCTTAAGCAATGCGCATGCCTTTACGATATAATTTATATACCACTCCAGTACTAATTAGAATATAGATCGTTAAAATCAGTACACACTCTACGGAAGTACGTCGCATGGGCGACAGTGTCATGTTAACAAAGCCGGTGAGTAGATTGGAGATCATAAAATGGGTTAATCCATTTAAATTGAGAGACTCCACAAAAATGGGTAAATTCGAGCAATCGAGAGGTTTTTTTCTTATGGAAACCAACGCAAACTCGAATAGAAACGCATAGATGAGCAGCAGAGTTACGGAGATACTCACCAAGCAAATGACATAGCCAGAGTTGAAGGTAACGCGTGCTATGCCACAGACATAAGCGCTGACAAATGTCAGTGTCCAGCCAATGGTCACAATGCGTAGCATATGACACAGCTTGGCGTAAAATTGTTTATAGTTTAGCTGATCCCTGGATGTATACCATTTGGCAAAGTAAATGCTCAGCAAATAGAGTGCTATGGAACCAGGCAAACTGCTTAGACCCTCTCGATTGGCGTCGAAGAAGCCTACGCGGACTGGATCTGACATGATGTGCTCAGAGAGTCCCAACTGTAGAACCAATTCATGTAGCACCAAAATTACTAAAAATATGAATACATACATATTACTACTATGAGATTATAAATATTAATAGAGACTCACCCAGTGACAGTGGCAGCAGATCTCTATCACACCGTGCCAACAGGCTCAGTAAGCCACCAAATAGTTTCGTTAAACCTAGCGTAAAGAAGGCATTTAAGTGCTTGCCATACTCGTGTTCATCTTGTTGGTAATCAATCATTGTAATTACAACGGTGCGTACTGTTCCTAGGATCAACAGAGGCAGTACAACGCGCAGCAATTTTTTAATGTCACTCAAATGTCGTGCCCGCTGCGAGACAACACCCATGGTAACCACAAACAAACCAATCCCCATATCCATGATGGCAGCTCCAAATGTGCGGCTTTTGCGAAAACTCACAGGAAAGGACTTAAAGTCAACGGCGAGTATGGCGACTCCAGTGCCCACATATGCAGTTGCACGAAGCATCGTGAAGACAATGGGACGTTTGCCCACCTGGAAACTATAGTTATGCGTTGCTCCGGACCAAAGACCTGAGCGCCATAGCATTAAGGCTATCAACGCAGCGACTATGACACAGTAGAGGTCATTATAATCGCTCATCCAGGTTATATTACACACACTGGGAACGGCAATCAGCACAAACTCCAATAAGAATTGTCGAGTGGAACTAACTGACATACGCTGGCCAAGCAACTGGGATAATGTCATGCCCAGTACTGTGGGCATTATCACAAGTAAGCTGCGCACACTCTCCTGAATAGAATTCAATGACTTTAGGTCTTTTTTATAAGGTAATTTATGGTCCAAACCATCTCTGCAAACATCTTGGTCGAGGTAGTTTTGAAATATGTAAAGCGGCAGTGACTGAATACATTTATCGGTGGAAATGTGAACATCGTAGTAGCCGCTATTAGCGGAAGCTATTGGAGTCCAGTTCATTTTGATTAAATTATTATTTTTTAGTCTAAATTAGTTATTAACAGCAGCAAAATCCGCATTGACTACAGCAAACGATTTACACAACATAAGATAAACAAAACCATATGTTTTACCAGCGTTGCCAGCCATCAAGAGCAGTACTGCCATTGGCATCGATATGTTATCGATATCGAAAAGCCGGCTTAATTTAAATTTGTTGTTTCCTCGGTTTAGTTTAATTTTAGAAATTAAAATATAACTATTCTTTTTTTGTTACTGTCAGTTTTATATTTAAAAAGCCTCGAGCTTAATTAAATGCATTGGGTTAAAGAATCACAAAGCCTTAAACTACACTAAAGCTCATCATGCTGTTCTATTGCCTGGGGATAATCCTTGTGTTTTCGCACTTGGGTAGCAGCTTGAGCCACTAGTTGATCAAATTCCTTGACATCAAAGCGATAATTTGTAAACTTGGCATGTGCGCCGCCTTCGGGATGGTGACCCTCATCCTGTGGATAAACCAACTCTCGGTCCTCCCAAGTTACATAGTGCACGCCACGCAGACGGGCCAAATCCTTATAGCAGTTGGGATCATCGCAGTTGTACAACTCAAAAATGCATGCCCAATTGGGCAGAAAGAGTAAGTGCGTCAAGCCAGCGCCATGCATTCCAATCAAAATATCAGAATTCCTTGTAATGGCCAACTGTTCCGTAAATGAGAGACTGCAACAGATTGAGGATTAATTAAGATTACATACTCTTCTCAAAGTAACGTATAACTTACCGCTCATAGGAGACCCGCTGCACAATATAACTATTATTGGCTTCCAACTGAGCCAGCAGTGCGTCTTCGTTGAGCACCTGCCTATATTTTGTGCGACGTGACAGGTAAGTTATGCGCAGTTTCTCTTGTGCCTGGCTGGGGGGCTGGTAAGGTATCTGTAGGCGATGCAGTATAAACTCGGAGAAGGCGCGAAACAGTCCACTATTGGAGCAGCCCTGGATCTGCAATAGGAATGCTCAATTATTGTATTATATTATTATACAAACGATAATCTTTTTACTCAATACTGACAATGGGAGTGTTGTAAAATAGTCCAAAAATCATGCGAGGCAGCAGGGGCAGGACAACGTTTCGAAAGCACACACGCTTGCCTTGGATATCGCTCAGTGTCCACACAGGTCGTTGACTGAAGGCCTTGAAAGTATCACGGAATGGGGAATCATATGGATAAGTTTCCCATATTAGAATCTGCACATCCGTATTAAAAGCAGCCGGATGCGATTGATTGACAAAAAGCGAGGCGTACAAATTGAAAAAGTCACAGAAATGATGGTACATATTATAGGTGGCATCAATCTTCATGATAAATGTGGGCGCATTGACGACTAGGTCGCAAGCGCCGCTTTCCAGCACTGGATGTGGCAAGACATCGAAATTGCGCAGCTCTGGACCCCAGGACTGCAGTGCGGAGCCAATGTGATCCATTTCGGCTTTGAGACGCGTTAGATTTAAGTCACAATGGCCCAAAATTTGGCCCGGCTTCAGCACATCCATGTGATAGCGTATGCGTTCCTGCCGCTTGACCACATCCCGCAGGTCGAAGAGTAAATTGCGTCCACGACAGAAGCGTAGATAGCGTGTACATTCCAGTGATGAGTCTGATATGTATTTCGGCATACATTGCGGGGTCAGTTCGGCGAGCTGCTGTTGAATGTAACCAAAGTCCGCCTGGTAGTAAAAGGTCTCCACTTGAGCCTGTTTGCTTTGCACCCAACCGGTGTGATCGCCAGGGCAGTTAGGCGTCTGGAAGCGAGACTCGGGGTTGCAATTGCGCTCGTGTCCCCAGCATGCGCGAGATTCAGTTCGAATTGTTGTCGCGTTATCAGTTGGCAGTTGGCGTTTCAAATTGGGAAATGTATTGAGGTAGCGTATGAGGTGATCCGACGGAAGATTCGGCAACGTTAGCGTATGCTTTTGTTCTGGGTTTGTTTTTGTTTCCGCAAGACTTAGCTGGCTTAATTGCAGCAGCAACAGTGGCAGCAACAGCAGCAGCATTGCATTGAGTATTACCAGTTGCAGCATTGTTTAAGTACTTCGTTTCGTTACAGACTTTCGCGCTCACATTTTCATCGCTTGCGCTTTTAAGGTTGTGGCTGCATTTTCATGGCCAACAATGGCTTGATGTGTCGATGATCTCACTTGTCTCGGGCTGATAAATGATGATTATGATTTAGTTAATTCGACGGCTGCCTCAGCAGGCTGGCTTGTGTCGGCTTGCCGTTCATCAAAGGTGCGACAACTAAGAAATAAAACCTTGTCAAACTGCCAGCTGTTTACACACTGCCACGACTGCCACACTTGGCGTTTTAACGCCAAAATGTGTGCTTTTATTTGATGTTGGCGCACTGAAATTTTATTTTAAATTGGCTCTACGTAGATTAAACGGACTTAAGGTAAACTGAGACCTAAAATCCATTTTCAGCAATATGTAACACTCAGCCCTCAGCCCTCAGCTAACTCAACTCAATGTTTAAAGGATGTTGTAACTCGGACAACTCCATAGTATTAACATTTCGAACTTAAAAAGGGTGTACATAAGCTGATAAGGATGCTGTACTCGAAACCAAGTTTAATGCTGGGTGTAGTGTAAGTATTGCTTCATTATGAAATATAAACTTCAACTGTTCTATTCCGGCAGAAAAATCCACCGAAGCAACTCAAACTGGAAGGGGTAAGAGTCTTACACAACTTGGCCCAATGTTGTGGGTAATTTTTTGGAAGGCCAGGGGCTAACAATGCTGTTCCCACTCCGGAAATTCTATCAAACTTGCTTGTTTACATTTATTGGGATAGCTTATTTAAAAGATTGAGTTCGGAAAAAACCCATTCTGTGGAAATGTAAATGTAAAAATGTTCATGAAAATTGACATTTTGGCTCACAAATGTGTTCTGGTTATTTAATAGAATGCGCCAATTTCAAAATCTTAAATGCAAATCTATATTAGAGAATATGTTGTTATGACTATTACTGTTTAATTTATATCGAGATTGTGTTGTTTGAATATTACTTATAACATATTAATGCCACTTGTTGCCACTGGTCCTCATTTTCTTAATTTTTGGTTCACTTATAAATTTATAGATGGCAACAGTGTGCACAGCTGTTCGCAGCACAGGGTGACTCCAGCATGTATAAATTCAATGGAAGGTAGTGCAGCAATTAAAAACTCAGCGACAAAATAAATTATATATTATTGCTTTCCCAATTTGTTTTTGACTGCAATTTATATAGGTCTGATATTAAAATGAAAATTGAAGTTGAAAATAAATAACCGCAGGGTCTGGAGCTTACCTCTGTGACGACATGCTATTGTCATTCAGTTCGCGCTACCTTGTACGTTTCCGTACATTGCAATTCGCATTTGACTTGTGAAGGGTATTTTGATTTTTTCAGCAGCGTATACATTTTTCAATGATTGGTGACAATTAAAAGCAAGTACAACGCGTTCAATTAAACTCTACTATAATGCGTAATGTGCCGAAATCGTGAGTAAAATACTGACTATATCAAATATTTAATAATCATCAGTGGCTAACACATGTCATCATCAATTTCCCACAGACTCGGCCTATTAGTTACAACACCTGGCGGCAGCGCAGCTGGTGCGGCTACAGACAGTGGCATATCGACAAGTGGAAGACAGAACAGCTTGGAAGACATCAATCTGGATCAGTTTCTGAAAACCATCAACTACGAGGATACTGTAAAGCAGCTGGACATTTACTATGGCATCGGTATGTCGGAATTTGCGCAGTAAACACTGTAATCCTTTAAATAACCTTGGAATGAACACTGTAGGGCAGACAATTTAGTTTTAATTGTTGCCACAATGCGGCCGTCAGTCGCGTCGCATCGCATCGCATCGGTTAGCGTTGTGTTAACTCTTAATTGCTATTTATAAACATTTCGCAAAGTTCTCACTGAATACCGCCTGACGATATTTACTTAGTCTCTTTTGCTCGTTCGTTTACTCATCCTCTCTGTATGTTCAATGGAAACGGAACATTGTTTATTTTCTATGCTCGTCTCAGTGATCGTTTTACAATATTAAATTCGAACTACAGCGCGGAACAAGAGTGTGCTGATGCTACTATTGAATTATATTTGGCGTCAACCTAATCTCATATTCTTCATATTCCATCCATAGTCAAACGCCAGCTGTTGCGCTATCAGAGCCCTATCACCGGCCTGTTTCCGGTGATGAGCACCGATCAAGTTGTGGGTTCAGTACGAGATAGTGTCTATTGCGCTGCTGCGGTATGGAGTTTGTATCAGGCCTACAGACGCATCGACGATGATCGTGGCAAATCCTATGAGCTTGGTCAGAGCACAGTCAAGTGCATGCGCGGCATACTGGAGTGTTGGGTGAAGCAGGCATCACGCGTGGAGCTATTTAAGCAGCGTCAGTCCAATCAGCATGCTCTGCATAGCAAATTTCAATTGCACACTGGCGAGAAGATCTACCCGGATGAGTTTTATAATCATCTGCAAATAGATTGTGTGAGTATTATGAGAATCTTTTTATAAACTTACATTTTATTAACATTTTACTGCATGGACAGGTCTCGCTGTATTTGCTATTTCTGGTACAGATGATCACCTCGGGATTGCAAATAATATACACACACGATGAGGTAGCTTTTGTACAGAATCTGGTGTATTATGTGGAACGTGCCTATCGCACTCCAGACTTTGGTATGTGGGAACGTGGCTCCAAGTACAACAATGGCACACCTGAAATACACGCCTCATCTATTGGCATGGCCAAATCCGCACTGGAGGCTATCAACGGCTGTAATTTGTTTGGTGAGAAGGGTGCATCCTGGAGCGTTGTCTATGTGGACATTGATGCACACAATCGCAATCGCAGCATCTTTGAAACCATGCTGCCACGTGAATCCAGTTCCAAGGTATTTAACCAGTACATTCGACTATTTAACGTTACTGATTTTAGGCCCTTTTCTTTGCAGGGTGTGGATGCTTCCTTGCTGCTAACACTCTCCTTTCCGGCCTTTGCTTCACATGAGGATCGTCTGGTCGAGCAGACCAAACAAAATGTAGTCAATCGTTTGCGCAGCAAAATGGGCTTCAAGCGCTTTACGCGCGATGGATTCCTCAGTAAGACCGAGGACAAGACCCGCCGCTATTATCAGTCGGGCGAGCTCAAAGAATTCGAAGGTCTGGAATGCGAATGGCCACTGTTCTTTATTGCTATGATCATCGATGGTGTATTCAAGAACAACAACGAACAGATTGAGGAATTTCAGAATGATCTTCGCCGTTGCCTGCACACAGATGCCAATGGCGATCCGGTTGTTACCATGTACTATGCACCTGATGGCGACGGTTCCTATATGCGTGCACCTTCGCAATCTCTGTTTCTATGGGGTCAATCCTTCTTCATCATAGCTCAACTACTAACCGCTGGGTTGTTGCACATCAATGAACTGGATCCCATTCGACGATATTTACCTAGTTATAATCGTCCTCGTCGCGCTGGACGCTATTCGGCATTCCAGGTGAGTTGATGGTGGAGCGGGTTGTGGCAGGGGGGCCAGTGGGAAAAGTTAACAAAACTCAGCAGTGTTCTAGCTTAATTGCTGTGTGTGTCTGCGTTTGATGTCCTAATTGGTATTTTGCGGATGGAATTGTAATGTCTCTTTGATTACTTACTTTATTCCTTAGTTTCTATGGGTTAAGTGATCTACACATACTTATATACAAACATAAATAATTGGCTTTAATATTTAATGTACTACTATACTCTATATATAAATTTTTTGTCCATTCTCTACTACCAACGTAAACTACTACTACTACTACAAAATCAATATACTATACTACATATATACCCTAAACTAAATACCTAAAAACAATGCATAAATCCAATTTTGGTATCGGTTGGCCAATACAAAATTCCCATTATGCAGGGCAAAGCTTTCGATGATAAACACAAAGTAAGTAGTCGAAAATCCTTTTAATCGAAATTATTCAATGTGATCGCTCTGATCTTAAACTATATAAATACATATATAATATTTATATGCTTTGTTTTAGATGTCCTGCACATTAGATCAAATATTATTATTTTATACTTTGGCCACACGCACACACACACACACACAAACTATGTTTAAATATGTCAAACAGTGGAAAGTAGTCCAGTAGAGAAGTTAGTAGGGACGGGGGAGGGACATTCAGAAACCTATGCACAACTCTTCTGTTTCTTACAACACTTCAATCAAACTTCAGACTTATGTGTATACAGTTTAGAAGCATATTTACCAAATTTTATCAAAATTAATAAAACTTAAAAAAAAATAACAGAAATAAAGATAAGTAACTGTTGAAAGTAATAAGTTTGAGTATTTTAATTTGCAAATGGCAACACTGGTTGCCAGTACCAAATGAAGTACTTATGTTATAACTCTTTACTGTTAACGTAAGGCGTATACGTAACAGAATTTACATATCTCGCTCACTTCTCTTCTAGCACTCATTCAATATGCACGTATTTAATTTAGCTCCTCGGTTTTTCTTGTGCGTCACTCTATATTATAACCAACAGTAACTTTTTTCAGATCATTCAAGTTATTTCTTTCATTAGTATTAGTATTTCTCAGTTCTGCAAGGAAAATATATAGTGAAAATCAAATTTTACTCAACTTTTGACCATTTTTGAGCTGGGCTGCTTTCCACATTTTCCTCAGCACACACAAAGACAAGCACACGAATAGAACCACATCTATTATACTATTAGTTGCAAATATATTAACTATATTTCCTATGGCTCTGTTTATTTATTTATATTTTCCTTATTGTATATAGCAAAAGCAATCAAAAGCAATCAAAATTCGCTTTATTTTATTTTGTTGTGTATCTAAATCAAAAAAAGTATTTTCTTTACTCTTTTCGGTACTGTTTCTTGTCTATAAAAATCTACTGCATATTTTGTTCCTACACACGCTCTATAAATCGTACATAGGCTAAACCGGGCACTGTAAGTAATAGATCATCAGTTGTCATTGGGTTATTTCCAACTTCTACTTACCTAGTGTTCCGTTGTTTTTACCCATTACATATTCTTTTTATAGTTGTTTGGCTGTATCTTTAACCGTTTAACCGTTTGTAGCTAACCTAAAATTAATGCAATTTTTATTTTTTATACATTTTTTGTATTTTCTAATTTTAACTGGGGATCATGCTTGAAAACTCTATCAAAATGTAAAAGCACTGATTTTTCAACCAATTTGACGCAAACTGTAAATATCTAAAATTATTTTTCCAATTAAACCAAAAATTGTAATAAAACACTAATAGAAACCACGCATACCGCTAAAATTGGATGCCAAGAAGGTAATTAGTGGTTCGATTTCCCCGGGTATGAGTTCAGCATTAAGGCGTTGTTTAGGCAGAATTGGCAGAAAGAAATATCAAAATTTGTTGTAGAAATATATCTAACTATGAGGGAGTTAAAAAGTTATTATAATTATTGCCTGTCATTTTAATTTAATCTCTGTTTTACTTAAAGAGTTTAATTTAATATTATTTTTGTTTTTAATACTCAACTGCCTGAACTAAACTTTTCTTTGACTATTTCATTGATCCTTTAAACATATGTATGTATATAGCTGTAAGTAATACTCAAAGTTTACTCATTTTCTTTCTACTATTGTTTGTGTCCGGCATGTTTACGCTACGCTCCACCCACTTTCCACAATCCAAATACCTGTGTGTGTGTAAGTTCCACATTTCCTCAACACTCCTTTTGTCCTGTCTCCTTTTATCCCTCGAACACCCTGTGTTTTTTCCTCTACAGTTGTTTGCATTTTTTTTAGACTATATTCTAATATTTATGTGAAGAAAGATTCAAGTGTATTTAATTGGCTGTATGCATTATCTAACTTTTCATTACTACAAATTAAAGAGTACATTTAATGCATTGTACTAATTGTGACCTAATGTGCGTCCTTACAGGGCACCGCCACCGATTTAGTGGTGCAAATCGTGCTGATTGCCGAATCGATGCGACTGCAGGCCATGATGGCGACCTATGGCATCCAAACACAGACGCCGCATGAGGTGAGTAGAGTTATAAATCTATGATAGTTTGCGAATATCTGTAAATAATCGATAATTTCAATTCTCCTTCCAGGTGGAACCTGTGCAGATCTGGAGCTCCACGGAGCTTATCAAAGTATATCAGCATCTGGGCGTCAATAACAAAGTCGGACTCTCGGGTCGTCCCTCGCGTCCTGTTGGTTCTCTGGGCACCAGCAAAGTCTATCGCATCTGCGGCATGACCGTGCTATGCTATCCATTGATCTTTGAGGTTTCAGATTTCTATTTATATCGTGACATGGCGCTGCTGATCGATGACATCAAAACGGAACTGCAATTCGTGGGCAAATATTGGCGTCTTTCGGGCAGACCAACGGTTTGTCTGCTAATCCGGGAGGAGCACATGCGTGATCCTCAATTCAAAGAGATGCTGGATCTGCTGGCCATGCTTAAGAAGGGCTATTGCGATGGCATGAAGGTGCGCATTGGACGTTTGCAGAATTTAATAAGCAGCTCGTGCATTGAGCATTTGGATTTCATGAACCAAAGCGATCTAACAGACAATGAGAATGCATTCTCTCAGATCAATCATGAGTATATTGGCTATCAATCGCTGACGGATGTGCCCAAAGCCCTTACCTATGTAGAGGAGAAGGTATCTGTGGCGGTGAGTCATGGCCTAGAATATAAACTGTACTTATCAACTAATCCCTATTTTTATAGCACTTTGACAACAAGCCCACACCAGATATTATTAATGCGCTGCGCAGCACAGAATCCATCTATTGTCTATGTCAACTTTGGGGTATTCTGCTCAATCGAGAGGGGCCCCACTTTGAGGTTAATGGCTTGAATGTGAATACGGCGCTTACCCAGTTATATCATCGTGCCGGCTCATTGCGCTATTGGCGTGCCGTGCGCTATTGCTCTTCGTTGCTGCACCATATTGTGGACTCAATCAGTCCGTTTATAACCACTGTGCTGGTCAATGGCAAAGAGCTAACTGTTGGCATTATTGGCCAGAAGGAGACTGTGTTCGATAAGCCCATGACTCCAGCTGAAATCCAAAATGTCATGTATACCAGCGTGCAGCCATACGATGTTATACAGGCTGTGCTGCAGCAGGAGGTCGTCCTCTATTGTGGTCGCCTCATAGCCACAAACCCGTCCATGTTCCGTGGCATATTGAAAATCCGCATTGGCTGGGTACTAGAGGCCATGCGCATCTATTTGCAAATTTCTGGGCAACAGAGCATTGATGTGGACAATCTATCGCCGTTTCAGGTGCGCATTCTGTTGCAAAAGGTGCTCACAGTCAGCGAGTGGGCGGTGGAAGAGAAGTAAGTAAAGCGACATGATAATTGTGTTTATTATCAAATTAATTCATTAATTTGATTGCAGATTAACTACGCTACAACGGCGACAGCTGGAGGGGTGCCTGTGCCGGGTGCCAAAGCACTTTTACAATAAGATCTGGGAGATTCTGCAGCGCACACCACAGGGAATTTTGACTCAGGGACACCACCTACCTGCCACACCCACACTAACCAGTATGAGTCGTGGCGAATTATCATTCAATTTGTTGGTCGAAGAGACGCTCATCTGCATTGATCGTCCCGAAAGGCGTCAGATAACCGTAGAGCTGCTTTGCATTGTAGCAACTATACTCAATCGGTAAGACAAATTAATTATAGTATCGATAATAACAATAATTATCCACATTTTATTTGTGCAGTAATCCCGAGCTACACTTCAAGCAGGCGCTAGATCTGGATGGCATTATAGCCGAAGCCTTTGCCATGTACCGCAAGGATAACGACATACAGCTACAGCCGCATTCGTCCACAGAGCAGAAGCAGCAGGATTTCACAACTTTTTACTCGTTGCCCTACTCGGAAACTACAGGCTATTTGGCACGCGCTGCCGTGAACAAGGTGCTGCAGGGCGGCATCTTCTCCACAACCGAGGATGATGTCCAATTGGAAGGTGATCATCTGCATGATGACAACTGCAAGGTGTCCTAAGCTGGAGCTGTACATATCGCTGTTGTTTGACCCACCAAAGCAGATAGATGACAAAATCCTATTATATCCTAGTTCAAATTTGTGTAGCCCTATTCTAACAATCCTCTTGCCTATGTCTTTGTCATTGTCGCCTTTAGTTGTTAATTAAATGTTATAGTATATATACTTTGTTGCAAACAAACAAACAACAAGAGCCACAGCTATTTCGTTACATAGTTAATCCAGGTCAGTTCACGTGGCACCCCTGCAAGTGTTGCACTTATCACGCCTGAAACCCTGAACCCTGCTTTATGCAATTTCTAGTCAAGGCATATTGATTATTGTGTCACCTTCACATGTCACACTGTGTATAAAAGACCCATGCGAGCTGTTGGTTCCAACTGTTCGACGGTATGCGTACACCCGAGTGGATGAGCAATGAAATGACGCGTCTTACGCTCAAGTTGGAACGTTACAAGCCCACAGGCAGTGGATATAATCGCATACAATCCATACGCCTATCCAAAAGCGTAACACAGATGCTAAATAATCCTTTACCTGCTGCTGCACACAATGCCACAATCAGTGGCAGGTTCATGGACTCACAGCAACAACAGGAGAGCTCCTTTACCACACCGCGTGGACGTGGCGTGCTCAGTCGCAGCGAATCCGAATGGGAGGAGGTATATCCGGCTGTCAAATTCAGTCGCCAGCACAGCATTGAGAGCAATAATAGTCTGGACAGCGACAACAGTGTTAAAAAACAATTTACACATTATCGTAATTGCTCCACGCGCATCACTTGATTCAGAATATTTGGACGTTTTAATAATTTGTAATTTTTCTATTCATTAAGCATAATATAATTTGAAATAAAAAAATTTTAAATTAAAAATTGGCTTATATGTGATGGATGCAGTCAATTAGACAAACTTCTTAAAGGGTTCTTACCTATTAACTAATTTTTAAGAAAATTTAACCATAGTAATATTTAGGATAGTACCAGAATCTAAACAGAGCCCCTCTCGTATGTGGAGTCGAGTAGAAATGATCGTAACGCTCTCTTTATAAAGAAGTCTCTCTAAATTTTTTT
>JAWNNL010001495.1:0-54116 GCA_035045005.1 Liodrosophila aerea
AAATATATACATGAAAACTAATCCTAATTTTCATTTCTTCTTTCATTAAAGGTAAGCTTCGACACCACTAATGGCAATGTTTTTAATTACTTCTATGGGTATGTTTAAAAACTCACATTTTAAAGCTATGGCTTGAAAGTGATGTTATGTAAACTAATAAGACTTAGAGCGCAACAGTAGCTAGTTTTAACTAAAATATGTTATGCCACAACGGCGCGCCAGCTCATCAAAAGAGAATTATTATGACCATCTCCCAGTTCACTTGTGTACATACATACATAATATGTATGTATGAGCATGTACACACCCATGTGTTTGTTTGTGTCCTACGAAGTATGCAACAGTTTGAGCAACAGCAAATTTCCCAACAGACTCAATCGCAGTGACTGAGCGAGCGAGCGAACGGCAAAGCTAATTAGGTTAGTCAACAATCAGGCTGAAAGGCTACAGCAAACTGATAGGCATAAAAAATGCAACATGAGTAACTACAGTGGCAGCATAAAGTATTGTAAGAACAATTTGAAACAAAATAAATGGAATATTTTCCATGGGAGGTTGACACTAGGCGTATGCGTAATATGATTAAGAGCACATCAACTGCGATTATTAAGTGCAGAACCAACAGTACAGTGAAACTAATGTGAACGCTCTGAAAGTGAAGCTTTAGATTTGATCAAACCGTTAGAGTAAAGATCTAACGGTAGAAGATTTTTCAAATTATTTTAAAATAAAAGAAATTTTATGTCCTTTTATGATTTTATTGATATTTATGAAAAATAAAAAATTTATAACCATCAGTAAAATAAAATATGATAAATAACATCAGCAAATTTTAATTTCTGTAGAGAAAGAATAAAAATAAAACAAAATAAGAAATAAAAATAAAATAAAAAAAATGAATGTAAATAATAAATATATGTATATACATATAAATAATATATAAATATAAATAATATTTATCAATTAAACATATTTAAAAACTAAATATATATATTAAATGCATATAATACAAAGTAAAATAAATCAAAATACAAATTAAATATGATATAGAAATTAAATAAATCCTAAAAATACTGCTGAGTATACATATCTGCTGCTGCAATCGAAACTCAGTTTCAACGTCGCCAGATTGTTCCATTTTAAACGTGCATAAAGTTCTCTCCTGACTTAAAACAATATAAAGTATTTGGTTTATACTACATCTGACAAATTAACTACTATATCCTGACTCAACTGTACTTCTCTTACACAATAATAGCTACAGTTGCTGCTAGTATGGGTGTGTCTTGTTGCTGCAGTGTTCTGTGTACGCTGCGCAGCGCCACTTGCCTTAATTCAATTTCAATTTTCATACTATCCAACGCAGTGTGTGTATGGCAAAGTCAGTTTGCAGCAAAGGGGATGTGTGGGCGAGGGATGGAGAGGAGAGGCACAGAATAGGAGTGGGTGGACACTGTGGCGAGACAATGCAGTTTGGCTAAGTGAAAACATAATTAATTGAATTAAATTTTCTATTTGCCTGCCCAGTTCTTGACACGTAGTTCTAGAGAGCTCTCTCTAAAGTTATCACTGAGTCTGTATTGCTGTTATAATTCCATAGAATAAGCAGCAAAAGGCATATTTAGCATACTTTTTGACCAACAAATAAGTTAAATAAAGTATATTGTGATTTTATTTGAAACATGTAATCTTATGTTTAGATAAAGTAAAATAATACTAATTTACAGGGTATTTCTTAGACTTTCTTTAACCTTAGTGTTCGAAACATTTGAAATTGATTTGGCCTTCTCCTCCCTATAAACCACCTGAGATGCAGCATAAAATATATGATATTGATTTATCTATAGCTCTCATTGGCCACAAAATTAACTGGCTTTTTGGGAAACATTTTCCGGCTGACTTGCCAATTATGCAATTAGCTGCAAATGGCAGTTCCAAAAAACCATAGAGTGTTTCTACAGTTATAAAAGCACACAATAATAAAAATAAAAAGAGCTATTCTCCCCTATCTCTTATCTCTGATTCTCTTTCTATTGCAGCAATCAAAAAGTAGGGGAAAGTCGAGGCAACTTGTTGCAAACGCAACAGGATAGATTAAACAAGTCTACAACAGTATTTGTAGATATATTTCCTTGCGGAGGAACACGCATGCGTTGATTAAAGAGAGCATACATTATAAGAGCGAGTAAAGGTGTAGAAAGAGGAAGAGAGCCGAACAAAGAGCGGACAGTGTTGATGCCGGGTGTTGTCATATAAGCATGACGTAATGTTTCTAAATTTTACTAACTACATTTTTAAAGATAACAATAACAAATAGTGGGGTAGTAATATCTCCTTCTTGATCAAAAATGCACTTAAAATATTGTTATTTTTTTCTCATATATATTATTATATCTAGCCAAAACTCAACAGTTTAACTCTACAAAACGCATAACTACTTACTGTGTAGAAGTGTAGAGTCTCAAGCTTTTTCTCTTTGTTCTTTTTCGGCATTCGGACTTTCTCTTATTTTCTTTTGCTCGTTATATTTCTACCGTCACTACGTCCTGTCCCAATACCCGGCGACATAATAAATGGCGCTTTCGTTTTCAGCAATTGTCACACGATTTTTCTGTTGTTGCTATGACACGTAAAAAATATGAACGAATGTACATACGTATGTATGCATGTATGTGTGTT
Organism: Liodrosophila aerea; assembly: GCA_035045005.1. Taxonomy (NCBI): domain Eukaryota; kingdom Metazoa; phylum Arthropoda; class Insecta; order Diptera; family Drosophilidae; genus Liodrosophila; species Liodrosophila aerea. Next base: position 2,680 of record JAWNNL010001495.1, read on the forward strand.
TTATGTATATACGCATGTATGTATGTTTGCGTGTTTGTATGTGATTATCATAATACTGTCAGCAAATCAAGTACCTCAGTTTTCAACTTTTGGATTCCACATCGATAAAAATAGATATAAAAACTTGGGAATGGACGTAACTAAACTAAACATGGTTTAAAGCAACACAAACAGTTACTCTTAAGTAAAGTTTCAATGCCGCAATATTTAACATAATGATAATAAATATTATTAGTTTTGTTTTGTTATCATTATCGAATATACCTATTCCTATGTAGCAAACATATGTCTCGACCAATTTGTATATGTATTTTGCAAGGTTGCAACTGTTTTATTTTCTGAAAACTCCAATGAAATATTCAATTGTTCCATCTCTTAAGAGTGGGGTCTAACCTAATATATTTGAATTTAATTTAATAAAGTGTTAGAAATTAATATAAACAAATTATATTCCATGTTCTTTCATATTTTTTGAAAATATTTAAACATCAAACTGTAACCGAGTGGTTGCGGAATGTACATATATCTTTATTAATACTCGAAGGCTGTGTGGTGGCATAAAAAAAAAATCAAAAAGCACAAATACGTAGAGCCAAAACATATTTTTTAGACCCTGTACTTTAAAAAAGTACAAAAGGGTCTATTAAGATTGTGCAAGCCCGAAATGTATGTAACAGGCAGAAGGAGGCGTGGCAGACCCCACAAAGTATATATATTCTTGATCAGGACGACGAGCTGAGTCGATCTAGCCATGTCCGTCTGTCCGTCTGTCTGTCCGTCTGTCCGTCTGTCTGTCCGTCTGTCTGTCCGTCTGTCCGTCCGTATGAACACCTAGATCTAGGAAACTGTAAGAGCTAGAGACATCATATTTGGCAGTTAGATGCCCCTATAGCGCAAGCAGATCAAGTTTGTTTTAGATTTTTGATACCTCCCCCCCCTCCCCCAAAAATCGCGAAAAACTGCCACACCCACAATTTTGAACATACAAACTTGTGTTTTGGCATACGATAATCTTATGATAATCTTCATCTGTTCTGTGAATTTCGGCCCAATCGGATAATAAACACCGGAGATATTCAAGATTCAATTCTTTGTACTAGGTAAGGGGGGAGCAGCGCGAGCGTATGTGTGGTTGCATGCGACTTTGCGCTTGTGTGAGTGTTAGCGTGTGTGTGTGCAAAGGAAAGTACAGGGTCTCCTACTGTCGGTTGAAGCCGACTGTAGCTTTCCGAGTTTTTTTGTTTTGACTAACTTTCAGAGTAGCCAAATAAAATCATGTTAAATCAACAGTAAATGTCTACTAAGAGAGAAGAAAATGGGGTGAGTGAGAGTGGACGGGAGGAAAAGCATGGGTAAATATAAACAAAGAAACGAATAGAAACCGCAAGAGGTCCAAATTGATTAAAAAAATAAAAGGAAGCGATTCGAAGTAAAGCAAAGGCAAACAGGAAAAGCGACATTTGCTTTGTTATACAGCCTCCAGCGTTTTCCGTTTTCTTATACTCTTCCTTCCTCTCCATCTCCATCTTTATCAACGTTTAAAAAAAGAAAGACAAAGAAGCAAGTGGCAACGAAAATAGAAAGCAGAAAGCGAGAAAAGAGAATCGAAAGATATTGCTCTGCTTGTTTTTGAAAAAAGTGAAGGAGAAAGGACAATTTGCGGACAAGCGAGCAATTTGTAAATGTAAACAATGACGAGTCAAGTGGTCAAATAAAGAGAGAGCGACAGTGAGGACTGAACGCAAAGAGAGGATGCAATGAACATGAGGGAGACACGAAAAAGACTGTTGGGCTACCGATAAGGAAACAACTTCAAGACGTCCGTGGTAAATGGAAAGTAAAATAAAAGTTAAACGAAGAAACGATTAGAAATTCAATTGAGTGATAAACAAAGCAAAAGATACTGTAAAAAAAATCAATTGAAAAAATGAAATAAAAGGCCGAAAAATATGCAATACTTGCCACTCAGCCAGCAGAGGGAAATGTTGGACTTGTGAAACCATTTCTGAATTTGCTAAATTGTAATCGAACCATCATACGCGAGTCGTTTTGACGCTTTTTGCCCCTCTTTGTGTTTCGTTTTTTGGTTTTGTTTGTTTTCATTTTTTTCCACGGTGTTTTGCTTTTTGCTTTGGGGCTACGTCAAGTATATGCAATAAATTTTGCTCCACTTCTCCAGCTCCTTGAGAGTGTATTATCTCATTTTCATTATGATTGCCATTGCTTTAGGCCGCACGACTGACAGATTGTCCGCGTCAGTGCCTAAACGGGGGTAAGAGACGGGGAGAAATGTGAAGTGAAGTCTGAGGCACTTTGAATGTATGAACTGAGATATATTTAGTAGTGAAGTGCGTCCTAACGTGATATAGTGTCATATAAAATTAGCATTTGAAATTTGAAATACAGTAATTGAAATAATTAAACTTTTAAACTAACAACTAAGATCAACAATTTTCAAGAAAATAAAGATAAAGAGAATAAAGAGAGATAGTAATAATAACAAATTTAAGGTCAATATTTATTTGTATTTTCTCATGGAGTTTGACGATACTCAGTTTATTTCTATTTGCCTAGGAGTCTAGTTGTCTTAAAGTAAAACAGTCAATCAATAAGAGTACTCGGGCCTTAAATATTACGAAAAAAGCCTTGATACACAGCGAATAGTGACGAATCCATGAGGTAAAATAAGCTCATTATTGTTAAATTTCAGGCAATACAACTAAAACGCAGTTAATGCAGTTGAAGCAATCTTGAAATCGCACTTAAAAATTTCCCTACAACGGAAGTGGAATTAAACTTAGTTATCTGCACATTCGCAAACACACAGGGACACAAACACCTGCACCTGCGCATATACAGTTAAAGTGCCATCTAAAAGCGGCAGAGAGATTTGGTCTTTATGCGCAAGTTTTACCGTACACAATCTCAAAAACATTTCCGCTTTCACCCTGTGCTCTCCAATGCCTCTGGTCCATCTTTTACCCTGTCATTCACTGATTTGGTGAATCGTCCAAGAGCCACATAATGGCAACTCAATTAAGCAAACAGAAACGTGGTCCGCTGGCGTTTCCTTTTTGGTTTCGATGCTCATAGATGCAGCTCTTCTTTCTCTCACTTGTGTAATTTCTATTCACTTTCAGTCAATGCATTTAGGTAAAACACCACCCTCCCTCTACCTTTGTCTGCCTCCACTGTGTGCTTTGCACATACACTTGTACTCTAGTGGTGGCGTTTCCTGTTTCCTACACTTCCTTTGTTACACTTCTCGTCTGCAATAAAAAAAAATCACAGAGCATTTTCGTGTAGCGTATTGAAAATAGAATTAAAATTGCACAAGTAAAAGGAAGTTGACGACGATGAATGCGCCACAAATAGCGGAAATGATAGAGAATGCTTAAATGTTGCATTTGAGTTGTGAGTTAGACACAGACAGAATAACTTTTTTACGAAAGAGTCAGGTGTACATTAAAGAATGGTCGACTCTGACTCTGACAAACAAGAGTCAGTCTGCACAGAGAACTTTTCTGCTGAGAAAGAAGACAATTTGATTGATTGTTGAGCAGTTGAGTCATCAAGTGAGTCGTTGCAATGTGCGAATGAATGCAATGCAATTGTGCAAATTGTCCAGATTTTAACTAAGAAATAATAAACTTTAATAAAAAAGTAATCTGCTTTCTCCTATAGCAATGTAAAAAAGGTTTTGTTGTATTTATATCAGTGGTGCCCAAAATTCATAATTCCTATCACATATGCGCTTTGCTTGGCAGCGCTGCCAAGCGAACAGTCTCTGCTCGCACACATACAGTCTGGGCACCACTGATTTATATTGATGAAGAAATATTTAAAATCCATATTTTATAATTCTTGTATTTCAAATTGAATAATATGTAGTTCAGTTAGTTCCCCAGTTCCGAGTGCCCATCCTTATACTTAGTTGGTATCCTATAATATTTAAAATTAGTTTAATGTATAGAATATACTCGTACAAGGAATTTTTAAAGATATGTTTACTCTTTGTACAATTTCATATCTTTACAAAAAAGATATGTTGTCTGTTATAAGTAGTCTCTTAGCAAGCAGCTTTCGTCCGTAATATGAATATCAATACAAAAACAAATAATTCACATCAAGAACACAACGTTTGTGGAATAACAAAGACATTTAGCTAAATATTTGAGTAGCAACTTGGTTCTAAGTAGCTTAAGTTCTATCTTTTGAACTTTTAACACCCGATGCAGTATACGTACACACACTCTCACACACAAACCGAGTTAAACTTAACATTTATGGCACCTGCAGATGCTACACCGAAGAGTGTGGGAGAAAAGGAATCCATGCCTGTGCCCTGTGCGCGTTAACCTTCAATCTTTTGAGTCGACAGCAGGCTGAGAGCTCAAAGCAAAACACAGATATATAAACAGGAGCAACATAGAGATATAGTAGAGGGTGAGCCAGAAGAAGAGATAATACCGGAGGAAGTCGAATGGAATATGTCTGCAGACGTTGCTCATACGCAACGTGTGCCGTGTCGCCGCTACTTTGCGTGGCATTTCAAGTTTTCTGTTCTGTGTGCACCGTATTATGAAGCCTGTACTCTTGCTCGTAATATAAATGTTTATATTCTTGTATTGCGGTTATTATTAAAAACTTTTACTGCCATACAGCGAGTGCACAAGTTTTACAGTAATATCTTTAGGAGCAGAGCCCCCATATCTTGTGTATGAGTTGAAAGTTTAAGTTTATTTGCCTTGCACTTAAGTGGGGGTTGTAGCAGGGAAATATGATGTTGGTTACAAGAATACCAAAGCCCATTTAGTTCAGCTTTTATGGCAGCTAAGCAAATCCTGCAATGTTGCACTATTAAAAAGTTGTTTTCCATGTTGCATTTAGGGCAAATCACAAATATCAGCTGCTCAGGTGAAACTGAGCTGTAGTTTATAATAATCAACTGATATAACTGAAAAACTTTATAAGCCTAAGCGAATGTATTTGTGTTGAATGGAATTGATTTCAGTTTATCTAATTCTATTCTTGATATATTTTAGTAAGCCTTTTAAGGCTTAGTTGAAAAGCCAAGGAGCTTTTCCCATTTAGCTCTTTTGTTGTGGCTCGTGACGGATTTACCAAGTGTTGGATTGAGTGTGGTGTGTTTGTCTCTCTGTGTGTGAATTTCTGCTTGATACTTCTTTAGCACCTGTCCTGTCTCTGTGTTTGTGGTTTTGTTTAATAGGGCATGCGCAAAGGCTTACTATTGAACCTAAACGTTTTAATAGATTTCCTGAGACTACTTGATTAAGTTTTCTCCTTTATTTCCGCTCGCTTTCTTCTTGGCACGCTGCTGTCATGGAAATATTCGCCTCGCTTGTCCTGTGATTAGCACCTTGTCTGTCCATGATGCCTTAGACAATGGTTAATGAGTCGAACCACACAGAAAAGGCCTCTTAGCATTAACAAGTGCCACAATAACTCGAGAGGAGTCACACGACTTAAACGTACTTAAGTTTATGTTCAGATCTGTTGTAAGTAAAATATTTCAATCAGGTCGAAGCATGCGAACTCAATTCCTCTTGTAGTTTAGACTCTAAGTAAAATTCAGAATATGACATTTTAGTCATTTGAATTAGGGAATAGTGGAATTTTTATAAACTTATTTTCTTTAAAGTTATTAGAATTATTAATTATTAAAAAAGCATAATTATATTTACTCAGATCATTTTTAGACGTACTTTGAATAAGCACAAAAGGATCTAACGAGTTTATGAGACTGGAATTACTGTGTTACTTGTAAAGCGAGGCTGCGTACGACTGTAGCCTTTTAGAATTTTGTCTACAAATTATATTGAAATATTGAAACAGTTTATAGTGCATCTGCTTAGCTGAATTGCGTTAGCTTATTTAATTTTTCTTGTAAAATCAAAGTATGTGGATGTCGAGGTTGCTATAAAAAGTATGTGAGCTTCGGTTTAAAAATATGTCACATAATTCGATAATATTTAAGTATTTTTTCACACATTTAAAGTATGAGGTAGAGGTAGAGAGAAAGCATTTGAAAGTCAGACACAAACTGTGAATGAAGCTTAGCAACGGCACAATACAGGTGAAGAAGGTAACCCTTCCGGTATATGTATATGTATGTATAACCATTCAGTAACTATTCTTGTTTAATCCTTTTGTATAAACTTGTGCTTACAACTCATTATTGTTGTGGCTGTCTGTCTGTTTCCTCGACCCTTCTTTTAGTCTCTTGTTTCACTTCTCGGTTTATTTGTGGTAACACATTTCGTAGATATTTCTGCTGTTGTTACTTTTCCGCTTTTTGTGGCCCACAAAAGTTTTCTTTGGGATCCCTGCGTAAAGTTTTTCCATGTGATTTTCGCACTCGCTTGACTGAGTGCAATGTGGGGGAGCAAGGGAAACTTTTACTGATTCCGCCACATTTTGGGGATGTTCTCTTCATGGCGACTTTTGTTTTCAATTTTACGCTTTAATTACCTTGATGAATACTAACTGAGCACGTTGAATACCCAGGGCTACGGTTGATGCTCTGATGGACATCCAAAGGACCTCGATTAATATTCATCGACTGGTGATTCTGACGGTACTCCGTTCGACCCTTCTCTCTCTTCCTTAGCCACCCTGTCTGCGTATCGTATTGTTTAATAAACTGCAGCCGGTTGGTTTATTACAAAGTTAACAACAACAACAAAATTGTAATTTAATATAATTAATAATTTAATAATGAAATGACGATTGTGTGTATGTATGTATGTGTGTATGTATGTATGCATATTTATGAGCTTCTGCTCGTTCATTGGGCTTTCAATTTAATTAACATTGAAATATTTCAACGAGGTGACTATACATGTGCCGTCAAATTGATTATGTTATTAAATTACCTGAAGAGAGTTGAGTGAAAACTCATTATTATAAAAAATTTCAGTAGTTTGTTAAATTTATATGGTTGGCATATTTAAAGTCTTAATGAATTGCTCCAATATAAAATGGACTTTATGATTCTTTTGACAAAGTTGAGAAACCATATATACAGTTGTGCAAGTATCAAAAGATTTTTGCATTGCATAACTACTTTGTATAACTATGAGAGTGAAATAATATTGATATTTTTAAATAATATTTAGTAACAATATTAAAGAACAAAGGAAAGCATGGAAAAAAGGCAGATTTATATTATATTGTTGAAGCACTAATTGTGACAAAATTTAATACCGAATAAGTTTTGGATTTGCGTTCTGTGGACATATGAAAGCTCCTTTGAGTATAACTCACCATGTGCTACTTAAGTTAAGTAAATATGTATTCTCAGAATTTATCCTCAGTTTCATAACGACGTTAAAAAGTTCTTTGGCATTCATAAAGAATTTAAATTGAAAATAAATCGGTTTTAAATCGAAATTGTTTCGCTCTAAATCAAGCTTAAAACAGATCATTAGCTTATTGTAAAAGGAACCAGTTGTGTCAGTGCCTTAATTCATATACTAATGTTTCGCTTAAATAAAAGCCGAATCGTTTCCTAAATTTATAACCAGTTGGCAGTGCCTTAACCCACTTTTTAAACCAGTCAATAACCTGTGTTTATTATTAATAAATACATGGAATATTAATGTATATTTTATTTACACTTATTTTCCCTTGAGCACTGTGATGCAAAAATATTATAGAATGTTAATTAATGTTTTTTTTTTTTGTAATAAATTAAGTAGAGTGCCCGTTACATTATATGCGTTTAATGTAGTCCTTGTGGAATTATGTAATATTGGATAACAAGTTGTGGGCTTTACTCAACTCACAATTGGTGATTGAAGGCCAAAAGAACATTAAGCATGCAATTGCTGATATAAATTTAATAGAATTTGTAAGTGTTGGCCGCGTTTAACTGTTTTGCCATGGCTACAGATATACATAGCGGCAGACTTATAACTTTAGATATACTATTGTTGTTACCCGACACTAAATTATTAAATGATTTAATTTTATGTGAACGCTTTTCCCGCTCGTCATACAATTTTGATGACAGCTCTGTATGTGTCTAGTCTGTCCGTCTGCACGTGTAGTGGTTGACACATTTTATGATTGATTGATTTTGGTCTCATTGTCATCAATTATGCATTACATTTTGTACGCTTGACAAGCGTTTGTCGGGCTTCTGCTGCCTCTTCTATTTGCTATAATTATTTTAATGAAATTCCAACGTGATATTTGATTTGCAACCACACACCTTGCCCACATGAACCTTCCCATGCTTTATTACAGTTCAAATATATTCACGTGTATTAAATAATTCATTTTTCATTCCATTCATTTGTTTGTAATCTATGACAAAACTCACTCAATCGAAAGCACACATATATAATAATTCTGAAAACCAAAACAGATTAAGCGGTTAATATTAAATGCTACTTATTATATACGGGCTAAGTCTTGACCACAATTTCAAATTTGGCATGTATTGAGCCGTTATGATTTTCTGTCTAATTGCTGAATAAAAAAGTATTTACCTTAAGCTTAAGGTTAACTATCTGTAACAGGCCAAACAGTCAAACAAATAATGTCTCTCCCTTCGATACACATTCACGAGTGATTAGACTAGTATTAGTATTAGTATTAGTCTTTACGTTTAGTTTACAGAAACTAACTTGCTACAAATCTTAGGTATAAGATACTTTAAGTGAAAATGCTCATTACAAAATAAATAGATATAAAATCTTTTTAAACTAAAATTTTGTAATGAGAAAAGTCTATAAATCGGACAAACCAATGATATAAAAGCGGTTTTGGTTTTGTGACATTGATTGAAATCTTAGTATTGTGCAGGTAAATTTAAAAATTATCTTACCAGATATTGGGATGCAATTAAGAATTGATAAACAACCTAAAGAACTTATTCAATTCTGAACTTTGGGGTTACCCTGATGAAAATTCATCAATAAAGATGGCCGTCGCCGGAATGTCTCTCCGTACACCTGGTTGCCTGTTGCCTGTTTGCAATTAAAATTGAATTTTCTTTGTCTTATATTTCGTAGTGATTATTTTTTGCGCATTTGCTTTAAGTTTTTTTCGCTTAGCTGCTGGCAATTTGTGTATTTGCTTCAAATAATGTTACGTGTTTCCAATTAGCACTTGCTGTTGCTGGCGCTGTTGATGATAATAATGAGTAAAATTATGATAATTACGCGGATAATTCTGGGATTGAGTTGTGCTTGTTGCTGTTGTTGTCAATTTGGAAAATTAGCTCAGAGGTGAAAATATGATTTGTTTCTTTTCGTTGTAAATATTAAATTAATTATGTGTGTCTGCGAGTGAGTGAAAGTTGATAGCTCAAGGCTGTACATATGGATATGTATATAACTTATATTCATTTATACAAAAGTTAGACATAAATGCATTAAAATATTTTTATTTATTTGAAGTAATTTTAATTTTAAATAAATTGAATTAACTAATTAACTAACAACTTTAATATTATTGTCAGTTACTTGCAAACTCCAATGCGCTAACACAAATTCAAATTCAGTTCATTTCAAACATCGAAAAAAAGGACAATTATTCAAAATTAGTATGTCGCTTAGCTTGGAATTTACTTATAGCTTGGAATTTACGCTTAGCTTATATTTACGTAGGGTAGGATATACTCAGATTTGTTATATAAAAGTGATTTTCGCTTTTCAGGTATTCATGTATTAAAGTTCATTGCAACTCACACCCCCAAGAGATTAATCGATCAAATACACACGTATGTTGATCAAGTACATATGCCAAGTTTACTGTTAGGCGCATTGGGAGCACATGTCAAAACTGCGAAGCCCGCAAAAGCTTCAAAACAATATTTTATTGACCACTGAAAATTCCACCGCACAGACACTTTGCCATAAAGAGAGAGCTCTAGCTGAATTTTTAGACCCTGTACTTTAAAAAAGTACAAAGGGTCTATTAAGATTGTGCAAGTCCGAAATGTATGTAACAGGCAGAAGGAGGCGTGGCAGACCCCACAAAGTATATATATTCTTGATCAGGACGACGAGCTGAGTCGATCTAGCCATGTCCGTCTGTCTGTCTGTCCGTCTGTCCGTCCGTCCGTCTGTCCGTCCGTATGAACACCTAGATCTCGGAGACTGTAAGAGCTAGAGACATCATATTTGGCAGTTAGATGCCCCTATAGTGTAGGCAGATCAAGTTTGTTTTCAATTTTTGATACCTCCTCCCCCTCCCCTAAAAACCGCGAAAAACTGCCACACCCACAATTTTAAAGATACAAACTTGTGTTTTGGCATACGATAATCTTATGATAATCTTTATCTGTGCTGAGAATTCTGGCCCAATCGGATAATAAACACCGGAGATATTCGAGATTAAAGTTTCCGTACTAGGCAAGGGGGAGCAGCGAGCATGCACATATGCCATGTACATATGTAAGTGTGTATGTAGCGATGTGGGTGTGTGTGTATGTGTGTATTGTTAGCCTTAGCTGCTGCAAAGGAAAGTACAGGGTCTCCTACTGTCGGTTGCATCCGACTGTAGCTTTCCGAGTTTTTTTTGGTTGTGATATGTCACCAACGTAATTATCATCGTCATGATAAAACGATGATTGCGCAACACTATTCGCAAAATAATTGATCCCATTGTGCATGCATGGTGGAAAGCCTAGGAAAGTTGCTGTGCTGACAGATAGAGTGAACAAGAGGGGTAAGCATAAGAACAGGGCATAGAAGGGGGCTACTCCGAAATATTGTGTTTGTAGATGGGGAGCTTTGTGACAGCAACAGGCGCACTCAAATTCTCTGCTGTTGACAGTTGCACTCATCCAGGCGGCTTATAATAACTTTAGGCAGCTTTTACATCAGTATTGTTATCATCGCATCGTATCGACATCGGCATAAGCCACACAAGTTTGTAAGTGCGTCAGCTTAAAAATAATGACTGATTTGTTTCCCACTGGCATTTTTATTTATTCGCTTTACAACCTGAAGAAATGCTATATACAACTTGAATTGCAGTTCACTGACTGCTAAAAACTACACCCGAAGCTATCGTTAAATTGCATAAAAATTACATTTCACACAACTGCCTCGGGGCTGCCAAAACAGCAGACAAAAACCACATAGGAAATAAAACCCGAGCAACAAGCAGCAGCTGCAAAATGAAGGTTTTCCTTTTTATATACACTTTTATTTTATTTTTGCTTTGGGGAAAATCTGCAAGAGTAGCAAGAATTCGCATCAAATCAGGTGATATGTGTGTGCGTATGTGTGTTGCATGTGTTTGACACCTGATCAACCCTTTCACCTGTTTATGTTTACTGTTAATACCCTTTATAAGCCTTGGGAAGAATAACAAAAATAGAATTGCTTTCTAACAACTGCCACATTTTAGCTACAAAACGATTTTTATATATTTTCAGGATACCTTTCTTTTTATTTTTTAATTGCTAAATATGATTGGTGCATTAAGATGTATATACAGAGTATCTAGGTTTAAATATGTGTATGTAAATCTGATGTGCCTTTAAAAGTCAGATCTATTTGTTTACATTTTCCAGTGCCAGATGTAACAGCTGCGTTTTATTATTTTATTTTATTAGCTGCATTGGATTTAAGAGAGTGAACAACATTGCCTTTTTCCCTTTCCTTTAATTCGCCCCTGTTTAGGATTGCTTTGTGTTATTATTGTCAGATTGAACACAGCTGACTTCGCTTAGAAATGCATTAAGAGATAGTTGTGCAGTTTGCTTAGGATAACTATTCATAAGTTAGATTTTTGCCCAATCATCATAATAAACATTATGCAATTCGTTAAAAAAAGAGGCCAAATTTGAGAGTTGAGTGTAATGTTCATTACCAAAGTTCTTTCAGTCTTGTTGTTGCTATGTTTTTTAATTAAAACCACCAGGTCACCAAAAGTTAATAAAAACGAATTAATTTCATTAAAGAAGAACCAATGTATAAGTTTCATTTCTATTCTTCAATTAAATTGAAATTATAAAATTAATAGTCGTGTTACTTATGTATTTTTTACTTCAATTCAACAAATATATACTTATTTTGATATACAAGTTAAATGTTCAAAAAACACAGTGATAACTGAAAATTATGTTTTAATACAAATGTATTTACATTTTCAGTTATTGATTTTTAACTATTTCAGTATACTATATTACTATATTCTTCGACTTTGCTTATCGTCTATCTTGTGCAGATTTATTATTATTATTCTATTATTTTAAATCCAACAGTAATATGTAATATGTATAGTAACAGTCGTTAACAAATAATAAAAAAAGATGTACTGGCATATATTATATTTATATCGTATTGAATAGTTCAATAATTCCAAACTTTCCATAAGTGCGAAACACGGTAAACGAACGGATAGACCAAACGACATTACTAGAAGCGAGGATGAAAAATCTTTCAATAAAACAATTTACTCAATTGGCTCAATATCTCGACGCGACTTTAGCCCTCTCTTCAAATTCGTTTAGTCTTTTCTTTTTGTTTGTAGTTTTTATGAGCCAACGTGGCACATACAAACGCTAATAAAAAAATAAAAGCGAAAGAGCGAAACAAAATAGGGGGAAAATGAAAATCTATTTAGTTTTGTGGCTTGTTTCGTGGTGTTGCAGTAGCGTCAAAAGCCCATGGGTGTGCAGGCTACATCTGTAGAACGACTGAGTTGCAGTTTTTATCGTTCAAATTTCCATTTGTTCAACTCCCTTTATGCGAAAAATATACAGACTTACCCACACGCACACACTGACTGTATACATAAAGACTATTCTTATACCCTGTGAAAGGACATAAAAGGATTTATTCACTTTTTGCTATAGATATGTTATAGTTACGTCGAAGTAGGTTATATGGAAGTAGGAATCAGATTAAATTCTCGGCAAGCTCTGTGAATAATGTGCCTATTAAAGCAACTATAACAGCAGATTGCAGCAATTCAAATTTTGATATTATATATACGATTTGAGACGCCATTGATCTACTCATGAAATTAAATCACTACAGAAATAAATATATAATTATTATAATTATAATTATTTAAACATTTCGTCAGAATTTTCTCTTTCACCACCGAGGGTAAAACTTTTTTCTATTTGTCATAAACTTGCACAACATTATGAATAAATACCAGGTGTACCTTTCAATTATACCAAAAACTATGCTATGGATTTTTGGAATAACCAACAATTAGATATTAATCAAGCATTATAAACATTAGAACCCACTAGAGCATATTCAGTGCATCTTCTCGGTAATCTATCGCAAACCTATAAGCAGGGTATTTCAGAATTGCGTGCTCTCGACTGCACTCTCCTTCATTTGCAATATTTCTTTTTTCAATTTTGCCAATATTTTCTAGAGTGTTATATATACGTACGATATATGCTTTTCTGTTTTCTACATTTTTTCTAGGTTTTTTTTTTTATATTTTATTTACCTGTGCTGTTGGCGTCGCAGTGCATGTGTCGTGCTGTCGCTTGGCGCCATTGGGGGGCCATCCCGAGGGGTTGGTGGCAAATGTGACTGCCGTGTCCTTGTCTCTGTCTCGATTGCTCACTCTTGTCCCCTCCCCTCCCCTTCTCTGGCTCAACAGCTAAACTCAGTGTGGACTGTATCAATTTAGCGCATGTCGTCATAGCAGCCACTGATGCATAAATAATGGTAGATAGCGGAGGCGTTGGCAGGGGGGAAGTAAGGGAAGGAGGGGGAGCAGAAAGAGTGAGACTGGCATTTGTTGAACTTGCTTTAACTGTCAGTCACAATGGCGCTTTTGCTGTTTGTCCAAGAGCCTTTCGTTTATGCTCTATCTCGCTTATTCAGTCTCCTCTTCCACTCTGTCATCACCTACCGTTCCTCCAGCGTACGTAACTGCAATTTTTTTTCCTATGCGTTTCCCTCATGGTTCGCTTCTAACTGAATTTGTAGGTATATTTGTTTTGTACAATGTTACTTTCATTTTTTTACTTCCTCTCTTTGTACGTGTTTGTTTTTCAATTCTCTTCTATACGTGTACGAATAGTGTTCTGTTGTCCGCACTCAGACATTCACAATTGTCGCTTTATTTGCTATTCAGAACTATTCTCAACGTTTGCTACAGCTATCCAAAATATATAAGGCAATAAACAACAAAAAGTCAAAGTAAAAAGAAAACTTATGCATGAATAACTACAAAAATTTATTCGATCTGTTTGTAATCGATTTTTTGCAAGAAATTTTCTCTTTTGCAAAAGTGTGCGCAATTTTAAAGCAGTATGATATCTAAATATTCTCTGTCCCTCTGAGACTGAGCTGACTACGCTATAAGCAGCTTTGCATGTAGTGTCTGTGGAAAGCTGCAGCAATTGCAATTTCAATGGAATAACTGTGCACTCATTGTCTGTCCATGCCAATTAAATCTTCAGCCTCATGTTTATTTTTAGGCATTGCCATTTATCGAACTTTTTGAAATTACCAGACAAAAATGTGAAACTTATTATGAAATGCTGCAATTATTCTGAAGTAGTAAATCCTGGGATTAATATTTTATGGCTGTTCCCAACGTGCCTAAGATAAAAGAAACGCCCACAAGACTATAACGGGCAGATAAAGGGACTGCTGCAATGCAATAGAACATTTGCATGATGTTGTGTAGACAAAAAGGGATTACATTTATTTGGAATGTGCGTACAAGCGCTATTTATTTACTGTAATAGTTTTGAAGAAAAACTATAGTCTTCGGAAGATTTTATTTGTTTTGTTGCTAATGAACAAGTTAGTTTGTTGGATTGTCTATAAGCCGAATTATATCATTGTAGTATAGGCATTATACTATGTCTTTCAATTGTTCTTGTTTAAATTTTTGTTATACATTACAATGCACGCTAATGTTGCTAATGTGCCATAAATACTTCAATATTAAGTCAATAAACATTGCATTCGATACTTAAACTAAATACTTTTATCGATAAATATAAATAATAAGTAATAAGCTATGGAATTGCGCTTACACTTAATATGTCATCGTAATATGACAGTACTATTAAAGTTATCGGTACAGATAGCATTAAACGCAAAAGCAGTGCCGCACTTATCGATTTACTGCTACTTGAACGCGACTCCACTTAACACTCTACTTGAATCTCATAAGAAACGCATAGCATAATGTCATAAACAAAGTAAAGTGATAGAACAGTACTTTACTGCAACTGCAACTCTTGTTGATGCTGTTGTTGTCTCCTCGTCCGATGGAGACTCGCCGGTAGACATTAAAGGAGATTACATGCAGTGCATTTTGAAGTCGTTAGAATGTCGATTGCCTCTGGCACTTAATAAAACGCCAGCAACATTTGAACAACTTGCAAAATGGCAATAAATATTTAAAGAAAGTAGCAAAAACAGAAGAGCATACTAACATGCGCAACCAAACACAGATGTAAAAAACTCGGAAAGCTACAGTCGGCTTCAACCGACAGTAGGAGACCCTGTACTTTCCTTTGCACACACACACACTAACATACACTCACACATGCACACATAGCGCAAAGTCACACGCAACCACACATACGCTCGCGCTGCTCCCCCCTTACCTAGTACAAGGAATTGAATCTTGAATTTCGTATGCCAAAACACAAGTTTGTATCTTTAAAATTGTGGGCGTGGCAGTTTTTCGCGGTTTTTGGGGGAGGGGGGGGGAGGTATCAAAAATCTAAAACAAACTTGATCTGCTTGCACTATAGGGGCATCTAACTGCCAAATATGATGTCTCTAGCTCTTACAGTTTCCGAGATCTAGGTGTTCATACAGACGGACAGACGGACAGACGGACAGACAGACAGACAGACAGACAGACGGACACGGCTAGATCGACTCAGCTCGTCGTCCTGATCAAGAATATATATACTTTATGGGGTCTGCCACGCCTCCTTCTGCCTGTTACATACATTTCGGGCTTGCACAATCTTAATAGACCCTTTTGTACTTTTTTAAAGTACAGGGTCTAAAAATCCCACATTCAATTGTTTGTAAAATGCTGTTGCCAATTAATTCTTATATATAAAACTGGTTTTCCAATTATAGGCAAAAATGTGCTATTCTGTTCAAGTATTAAGAGTAACAGTAATTGAAGTAGAAGTAGACAAAATTTCTATATGCAAAAGTTTGACATTACAAATGTAACACACCGATGTTTTTATACTCTTATTGTTGGGGATATTATACTATACTAACGTAAGGGATATTTAGATAGTATTTATCTATGAAGAAATATATACATAGTTATATTATTCCAACATTCCTTTTATTAATTCAGTAATTCATTAATTACTTATCTATTTTATATATTATTGATAATTACATTTTGAATTAAGTTAAATACAATGACGATACTGTAAACCGATTACACAGATCTCTTGGTGACAAATGCTTAACACAGAAAAAGTGATGAACAGACTTGGTGTGATGAAGAGTGTATCTCCACTCAATACATCGGCTTGTAATGTTTTTAATAACCTTTGAAAGAGTATAAGAAACAGTTCACAAGCAAATAAATTGTGGGTGTGTGCTGTGTGTGTTTCTTTATTAGACTTACACATAGCATAGAATATTTACATTGAACAACTGAGTTTGCCCCAAGTGGCAAGTGTTATATTTGTTTTGTTGCTTAAGCAAAACACTTGGACCAAACCAAAAAGTCTCAGCTGTGTGGAAAGTGATGTGTGTGGGGGTATGTAACTTGAGCTGTACTTTTAATAAACAATATAAATTTACAGTAAATAATTGTTTGGGATTTGTTTGCAAATTTATTATATCTGCTCTGTGTGTATGCAATAAGCAGTTGCTCCCCCCTCCTGACCATCTGTGCTATTGCCCTTTATTTACTTTGCATTGAACTTGGTCTCATTGTGGATAAAAATGCAATATATTGTAGCTTTACTTCTTTCAACTTTTGATTGGCTTTGAGGCGAAAAACCTAAAATGAATAAAAATGAATTGCATATTCAGCTTTCAAGTTTCTTAGGCTATAAATAAAGGACATATTATATAAACTGTCAAACAAACTGCAATAAAACTTGTAACTTGATATTAATATAGAAGCTGTCTACAGAAGATGTTTATTTCTTCAACACACAAGCAGATGATATTGCAAGATTTTAAGTTTGTAAGTAAAAGTATATACATACTATTTTTAGTTAAAAGGGATATTTTCTAAGGTATCGCAAGTATGTATTAAGTTTGTGCAACTCAGAAATGTATGTAACAGGCAGAAGGATGGGTGACAAACCCCACAAAGTATATATATTATTGATCAAGACGACGAGCTGAGTCGATATAGCCTTGTTCGTCTGTCTGTCCGTCCCTATGAACACCTAGATATCGTAAACTAGAGACATCATATTCGGCAGTTAGATGCTCCTATAGAGCAAGCAGATCAAGTTTGTGTTAGATTTTTGATATCATTATCATATCGCGATCGGGGAGTAAAACTGTCAGCGGAAGTACGACAAGGAGAATATTTTGCGATTGAGTCGGCATTACCACCCGATAAATCTCAGGCAGACGTTTGAAGTCATTCGCGCTAAAATAGCTGAAAACTTAAGCCGACACAAAAACTGTCAGATTTTCTAAGTTTGGATTGCAGAGGGTGAAATATTTATGTGGATTCTGCAGCTGACACTGTGACTAGCGATGATTCTACTTGGCAATTTGCTCTTGTGCAGTTACAAACGTTATACATTATTTTTTCTTCTTTTATAAATCTATTCTTTCTTATCATGTTGCATGCAACTGTTTCGGCCTAACCATCTAACCTCTTTCATTCCTTCAAACGTAGCATCCAAAATTCGTTTTTGTTTGCCCCCGTGTGGTCGCATAAATTAGCTCAACTTTAATCTGATTTTAATTGTGGGTGAGAGTTTGGGCTGGGTGTCTGTTGTTTTGCCATGGACTATTCGCTTTAAGCTTAGACTGCTGCAGCCGGCTCATGGCTTCTGAAATATTAATCACAGCCGCCAAACAAACTAAGCAAGCACATGGTGAGAGGAAGTGCAGGAGTGGGGAAAGGGGGACAAGCCAACTGAGGCAATAGCTAAAAGGCTAAAACGTGCGCTATGTTGGTGTTTTTGTTGTCGTCGTTACTGCTGTTGCTTATCTCTATGGAATTCGTTCTATCCTGAGCAAACGGAAACGAGCGGCGTTGCGTTTATTGTTCTAGTGCCTTCCTCTTATTTATTTATTTATTTGCTCAATGTTTCTTGAAACAATGAGGAAAAATTGTATAATTTACGTTTTTAATTTCATTACACGTTTTATTTGTTTTGTACCCTTTTTTAGTAGAGCATAACTTGCTTTGCTCTTATAGGCGCTATATGTATATATTTTATATATTTATTTATTTATTTATTTTATTCACTTCGAAACCCTACTCAGTTATTAGCCTTTCGTTGGATACTGCCTTAAAGTGCACCTTAGGGTTGACCTTTTAATGAAATGAACTTCAAGTATTTCAATATAAATACATATACTATTCAACGATTGTTAAAACCAACTACAATTCATTCAGTTAGTCATCCACATTCCCCTATTCTGTGGAACTTTTTAGCTCGTAACACGCTGCGTATGTGGAATGAAAGGCACATGGCAGTGAATTAACAGCAGACCAAATGCAATGATAGAAAGCTGGGGAGCATTTGTGAGTTCCTGCTATGCTATCCTGCTATCCTTTTTCTCTCACTCTTACCCTCTTCCGCCTTCCCCTCCCCCTCTATCAAACTTTAATGAAAGCAGCTCTGGCATGCAACTATCTGCGTGTTTAAAGGCGAAATTTTTGTCGAAATAAAACCATAAAATGCTTGAAATGCCAAGCGAAAAATAGTTTTGACTGGTGCTGCCCATCTATCAGAAAGTGAAATAGATATTGCTAGAGAGGGAGGCAGAGAGAGAGAGAGAGAAGTAGAGAGAGAGAGAGAGAGAGAGAAGTAGAGAGAGAGAGAGATGCAACAAGAGATAGCAACTGCAGGCGAGTGTCTGCGTTGTCAGCAAAGCAATGCCTACCAGCAGAGGGAACTCACTTTTCCTCCACTCTCTTTTTTGTTAACATTTCATAGTTAAACTCAAACACACACTCACTTAACTGCCATTTCTATACATGCCTCTGTGTGTATGTGTTATCAAAGCTCAAACAATGTCCTGAAAAGTAGCAGGATGCGCATATGTCTCTCTATGCGCTGTGTGTTGTTCATCGTAAATTTTGAAGGTTTTGTGTGTGTGTGCCACGCCGTGCGGAAGTGTTGATAAACCTCAGAAAAAAGCAACAAAACTTAAAAAATAAAATGCGAAAATTAAACAATGCGTTTGATTCAACAAGCTCGATACGTCAACTTTAAAACGTTTTTTCCGCATAACAATTTGTTTCCTCTTCACTCTGGGTAAATTATACGTTTATTATCTACATGCATTTAATAAGCATTAAATTACATTAACTCATATTTATAGCAAAAGACTGGACTAGAGTTATAGAAGAATGTCTTGGCTATTCACTTATTATAATTGGGTATTTGAAAAGGTTAAATTTATGAAAAGTCGAGCTTTGTATAGTTTTTAATTAGTATAGTTCCTAATTGTCACAGTAGCAGGCAAGTGGGGAAAATTTTCAAAGTGTGATTGGGATTGATCAAATTTATATTGATATTAAATTTATAATTTGGTTGAGAGCGTCTGCTCTCACACATTTATTTTTTACTTATATTTAATGAAATTATTTTTGATGTGAGATTATTAACTGATGCACATCTTTCATATAGATATCGCTTCAAAATATCGGACTATGTTCCAGTCAAAATCCAAAAATGCAAAGAATAATATAAATTGACTACTCTTTGTGTATTAGCTAATGTAAAATTTTACGGAAAAATCATACATACTTGTTAGTTGGTTTTTA
Source organism: Liodrosophila aerea (assembly GCA_035045005.1). Lineage (NCBI taxonomy): Eukaryota > Metazoa > Arthropoda > Insecta > Diptera > Drosophilidae > Liodrosophila > Liodrosophila aerea. The sequence continues at coordinate 22,615 of JAWNNL010001495.1, forward strand.
CTTTATGTACTATATTTTTTTTTAATATTTAACAAGATTGTTTAAATGTTTAAGTTGTTGTCAAGTGTGTTAAACTAGTAACAATATTTTGCAGTCTGTACTTGACACAGTTCTGTTATAGGGAACGCAGCTCTATGAACTCAAGCCACTACATGCACACACTCACACATACATTTTCATACACACACACTTTGGCATTATCAGCAGAAAAAGTTTTCACTGGATTGCATATTTTCAATTTCATTCTATAGCAAAAGTTTTCCACACCAAGGACAAGTGTCCTTAGGTCGACAAGTAGCAATAGCTGTGGTTGCCTGTGAGCTTGTGTGTGTGCGTATCTGTGCTGTATGATATATGGTCAGGGCACTTGAACCCGGTGTAGTCAGTTCATTCTATTCCATATCTATTGTATTCGAAGTTCTATGCCGTATAAAATGCATTTCTTGTTATTTATTTCTTGTTTTCTCTGTGTTGTCAGTTTCATTTTTACACTTTTCTAAACGCAATATTTTGCCACTGTGTAAACAATACTTTTCAAGGATTTTCCCTCGATTCATGAACAGAACAAAATTCTTGTCAAAGGTCAAACGTCATCGTTTATTTTAGAGCTACAGCAACCATAGACAGTTAATATTTATTTGGGTGGGGATGGAACTTAAAGTGAATAAGCTGCTCCCTGGCCACTACAATATTTATGTTTATTTTTGACTTTTTAAATAAATGACAATAAAGAAAAGCAACATGTAATGACATTTTAGAGAAATATTTTAGCAAACGTTGGTGCTGTAAATTTAATAATATCATAGATACCATAAATAAAGGTCGGAGGCATAAACTCAGTAAAAATAAATATTTGAAATTTAATTTTGAATTCCATACCTAATGGCAAAAGTACTTCATCAAGTAATTAAGATTCTAAATCCAAAAGGCAAAATTGACTTTTCGGTGTTGAATAGTCTAATTAGTTTTGCTGTTCCTATTAGATATACAAGAATTTTTTTCCTATATCTCCTTCTTGATGTACTTTGAATCATGCTATACATAACCGCCTGTAATCAACTCTTTACTTCTTGAACATACTCTCGTCATATTGTCTCTTTTTTAAGAGAATAATAACTTTAAAAAATAAGTTTGAAATATTCTTAAAATAAGTATCAATGTTATATATAATACAAAAGTGTTAAATTTTTTTAAAATAAAATTAATAAAATCAATAACATCGTTCACTGCTTGTTGGAGCTAGTAGTAGCAAATAGTTGGGGCAAACATTCCATTATGATGATTATTTAAACAATTTACCGAATTCAAACGGAAGCTGTTTAATACAAATTTTTCAGAGTGTATTATGTTTTATCTTATTTATCCCTATAATGAATGTCGTTCTACTATGACATATTCAGTGCACACAGAAATAACTTGTCAACCTAGAAAGAAAACGCCAGAGTTTATTATTATTGTAATTTGTTGTGTGTCCGTCTTTCAACTGTTTTTGCCTGAATGCATTTCAATTTGTGAGATTGTAAAATGGCGCAGTATGTTGTCACATTTAAAGTGTTTTGGCCTAATGTATGACAACAATAAATGTGGTCAGAGCAAAATGTGTTGACTGCATTACACACAGACACACAATGTGACGCACACTGGCACACGCATATGGCACACCCACATTTTTCTTCATCATAACTGTCAAAAACCGACAAAACCCATGGCACACAATTACAAAACATAAACAGCAAAGTTGTAATCACAGCTGTCCAACCCGACGAACCGAAAAGATTGCTCCCCGTTGCCACATTCTGTCCTGCTGCTGCTACTATTCCTTCTTACTCAGAGAACAATGCAGCAGCCTACGATGACGTCTGCTGTGCTTTGTGGAGGGATAATCGGAATGAGCGAATGATGACGAACAACCGCAACAGCAGCAGCAGAAGCAGCAGCAGGAGCAAAAGCTGCAGACGACGACATTGACGACGCACTGCATCATCACAACAATTCTACGCATTTTAATTCATGCTTTTCCGGGCCAACAGCCGTCATTGTCGTCGTTATACCCATTTCCATCATCATCATCTTCTGGCGGGCAAAATCTCATCAGTGTCAGTTGCTTTCGTTCCGTCAGCTTCTGTTATTCTTTCGAGCGTTTCAGGTTTTCTTTCTGTGTATAATACTTAAGTTTGATGTACTCATTCGTTTTAATTGCTCAAATCGTCAGCTAAAATTTTTGTTTTAATAGTAACTAGAGTAAATTACTATATCACGATCATATGTGACAATTAATGTTGCAGGTCAGTTGCACTGTTTCACATAACATTTAAAACTAAGGCCCGATTTCTCATGTTGCTTATAACTTAAAAGTCTACTTTATCGTCAGAATTCGTTTTCTCATGTTAATTATAAATCTTGCTTACAAGGTGATTCATCCTCATGATAATCTTACAATGTAGATTGTAAGTTCAGGGTTGCCATATGATTATTTCTTTCATGTGGTAACGCCGTTATTGAACCGTGCGGTTGCTGTCAAAATTAAATTAAGCAAAATAAAGATTTGAGAGCAAGAACTGTTGGTATGGAATGGCTTCGCATAATCGTTCAAAAGCCATTTTGAGAAGTGACACCGCCAACTGTCAAAAATTATCACAAGTATGGCAACCTCGAAGCAGGCCTGCCAACTTGTTTTGACCAATTTTGCCAGATTTTATTAAAATGTTGCCAGATCTGCCTACTAATGTTATCATGAACATGAGAAAACGAAGCTACCTACAAGCTGCTTGTAAATTTATCGTCACGATAGCTATAAGTAACTTTGAAAGCAACATGAGAAATCGGGCCTAAAACATGATATTACAAAATTTGCCTTGTATTGCACTCAGAGGTAAACAAATTGAAAGAAGAAATACTTAGTAAGAATAAATAAATATAAGTTGGAGGTCTGGTAATGGGACAGAGTTTAACTCTATTAAAGTAATTTGCATAAACAATATCGTGTTCATAAAAAAATTTTCAAGAAAATTAAGTTTTTCTTAACTTTATATATATTAATTAAAATGAAAATTCTATCGTTTTTACGCATATTTTTATGTGACTGAGAAGAGGGTTTTCCATATAAGGCTAGAGGGTTTTGTGAAAAAAACTTGATTTTCTCGAAATGGAAAACTAAGTTGAAATTTTATTTCTGATGTTCGTATAGCAACCAACATATATTTAAAGAGTTATATTTCTTAAATAAAACTTTTTGTGTAGAATATGGAAAAGCGTAAATTGTGTTGTGTTGCTCAGTGTTTTGCTACAGAAAGCGACATAAATTAAAGGCATCGCCTCTGTTGATGACAGTAATAATCGCAATGCTCTGTCTACGTCGTTCGCATACTACATACAAACACACACAATAGTACACACTCTTGTATAATAATCATATATACATACATGTATACACTCACACAGTGTTATTTCATTTAATTGTCGAAAGAATTTTGTAATTTTTAACAATGCACTTGAGACCCTCACAAACCCCAACAGCAGACCTAGCCCCCCCTTTTCCTCTACACACACACACACACACACACACTTGAGGGTGTGATTAGTGGTTGAAATTTTAGCAAAAAGGCTTGGCCCAATTCCAACGCATTTAATTAGCATTTTGTTATACATTCGTAATGCTCGCGGGTATTTTGACTTGTTTTGCAGTTTTGTTGTTTCTGCTTTTGCCCATTGCAGTTGTACTTTTAATTTTAATTAAATTGCTGTAATGTGTGTGTGGCAGGCGGTGGGTTTGTTTGACTGTAACTGATATGACGACTTCATGATACAATGAGTTGAACTTAGCTAAGCGGAGTGGCATTAATGCAAATGTGCTGCCGTCCCCAGGTGCTTATCTCTTTGAGTTCATGAACACGCCCTGATTGCATATGTATGTGTTTTCAAGTGATGCAATTTTGATACTTGACTAGTAGTTTATAGAAAGTTTTTAAAAGTCTAGAACAGTGGTGCCCAAACTCACACTATCAAACAGTGTGAATATATATTGAAAATTAGGTGTGGGCAGCCAACAGTCAATGTATAGTAGATATTGTCATTTATGTCGTAAATCTAGTTTTGAATTGTTTCAAAACTGAGCTATGAGGTTAATGCACCCCAGCAACCGCTATGTGAACGGGTGCAAAATCACAGGCATGCTGTTAGGCTGATCGTATGGCGACCAGTCAGAACACTGAAGAGAGGGCAGTGCTTCCACCTAATCAGTAGCGCCTGTTGCCAAGGGGATGATTTGGCAATTACATCATGACATGACATGGTATCATGAGTCTGATATAAATAAATGAAATGATAGAAAATTAGAATAAAAAGAACACATAACTTTATTAATAATACAGCCCATCAAATACCAACTATCAATTACCAAGACCATTTGTTTACTGTATAGAAATTATAGAATACTACAATGTGATAATTATTTAAAGTATCTCAACTGTATGTATGCTCTACGCTGAGAAAAGGAAGAATGACCAGTAATTAGAGGGCATCTATATAGTTTTATTATTGCTGTAGTGTGTTTGTTATTCCTTGCTATTACGCTCCTAGCGTTTTTGTGTAAGTGTGTCTATAGGGTTAAGTGGCACATTTCAACACCTTGTCGTTATCGGTCGCACTTGAAACGAACATGGAATACACTTAACCCATTTTTGTTGCAACAACAATAGCAGCACATACATTTCAGGGCGTTGTTCATAACATCCAACGGGAATTGATGGGTCTCCTAATGATGACCAACAGTTAAAAGGCACGCAGAAAAGAGAGCGATACTGAAAAGAGGGAGAGTGATGTGTATATACTTAACTAATGACTCGTTTACCCGAGTTGATGATGACTGTGCGACTTTATATGTAGTGTAGATGTGTCTCATGTGGCAACACCCCCAAAAGAACGAGTCATTTAATTGCCACAAATTAATTAAATTAATGAATTGTTTACCGTTGCATTTTATTCAGCTAGCACGGCGTCAATTTCAAGTCATTTATACTAAAATTAGTTCAGGACCACCGCAAAGTAATAAATAGATATGAACATGTTTTACTAATACCCTACACTCATTACAATTTGATGAATATATATTAATTGGCATCAATAGTCTTAATTAGTTTAATGTTAATTTCCTTTCCTAGACAAAACCAAAATTTGCAGACTATTACAATATTACAATATTTGAGGTAAATGTTGTTGTAGAATTTAACCGTTCTTTGGCTTATAAAGTATTTAAATTAATTTATGTCAGGCAATCAGAGATGTATATTTTGTATACGGTTTTATTCTGACTGTATTTAATAATTTTGCAGTGAATTTAAATTTTTCAAAATGCTGTACAAAGTTACTCACACACAAGTCACAACAGTCAATCATTGCATTTTCATTTGGTCGTCAAATTATATTATTTTAAATTGTATTAAATATGTATATCTTGCATTAATGATTAAAAGTTGCATAACCTTAAAAAGGTTCAATTAAGTATAATGCGTGTGGAAAGCAAAGAAAATATTTGTAATGTTAAATTAAGTAAAATTTCATGTTGGTATAAAAATATACATATAATGCAAACACATTTAAATACAATTTATAAAAACCTTCGCTATTTGCACAGTGTTACTAACTTGTTTAGTAGATAAAACTTAAACCAAGCAGCCAAGTCAATGTTGAACAAATTCCGTTTACTTGCTGAACATTTTATTGCCTTTAGATAAACATACATTTTGGTTGAAATTGCCATAGATCATGAGATTTGCATTTGCTTGAAATCTGCAAATACATATAGTACATGCATATATAAAAATCCAAATTGCTTTCCATTTTGCTCATTTATGTTATAAATCAAACGTATATGGCATACACGCATACACACACAGACATCCTGTGTCTCCGCTCAACCAAGTTCCGAAGCGGGTCAGCCTCCTACACTGTCCTACATCACGAACCAGCCATCTACTATGGCCTTGCTCGCTATTGTAAGCGGCAACTGCCACTTGTTGCCTGTTGTGGCGGCAGCATGTTGACGCCATCTGGCGGCCATAATGAACGTCTGCACGAACCACCACAGCATTCTGCAGTCGCACACAAAAACAATAAATGTCATATGGCTGACACATCAACACTTTATGTGTCGCCTGGCCATATGGCCACGTCCGCGCGCCGTACCCCTCGTCACCGCACCCACCCCTCGCTGCTAAGTCCAACTGTAAATGAAAATCTTGCACGCTTTTAATTTGCCCGAAAGTATGCAGCAAATGTTTTACAACTGTAGAGGGGGTAAAGAAAAGTCTCTTTCTCCTTGCGTTTTGTTCTCACTTTTTTATAGCCAAAGCAAAATAAAATTATATTATTGCCAAAAACGTATAAAAAGGATATAGGCGACAGATATTTGCCTTCCCTGCTGACTTGTCTCGTCACTCTCTTGGAATTTTTGCTTTAGCGTAATTTATATTTTGGCTGCTATTGCTGTGTTACGTCAGCTCTATTCCCATTTCACCCTGCTTTCCTTCCCTGTTCCTAGGGCTTTTCCCTTGGTCTGACTTGCTGCTTTGTAGTTTATGGCTTCAATTTGCCCAAATGAGTCGTTAATTTTGACTTTTCATGTGACACCGCCCCGTAGCCCTCTGGCCAGAGGAAGGATAGCTAGAGAGATAGACACAGCAAGACTGCTTCAAGCAGAAGGAAACCTTCTGAGTTAGTTTTCTCAGCCACTTTTATTGTAATTTTGCGGTCTTTAATTGAATTTTATTAGCATTTGTACTTATTATTTGCGCACATTTAATCGCATACTTTATTTTCCTTCCCCTATAAGAAATAGAAGCAGAAAGTGTAAGACTCTGGCTAAGGGTTGCTCTACTATTGCTGGGTCGTTTGCGCTGTTTACTAATAGTAGAATATACTATTTGTTTTAGTTGAGCAATTTTCTGACTTCGAGGAAATGGGACACATTAGAATAGACCAGTGAAATTATATAATACACTCTATGTAATTACCGTATAGCCTAAATATTCATTATATAATTATCTTTCAATTAACTAACTATGAAATACGTATTTTCTCTTCTTTCAGGTAAGCGTCTGAAACTCTGTAATATTATTTATTTTAAGAGACTGTGGAAATATATTCAAAAGTACGGGTAAGCTTTAGTTTCGTGTTCGAATTTCTGACGATCAACAGCATACTACCGCTATATTATTGCCCGAAAAATATTAATTTGAAATATCGTTGCAATCCTATGATTACATTGGAATAGTATATATGCATGTTGTAATAAAATATACATATAAGCAAATCACGTCTAATAAGCAAGTATAAAAGAAATACGGTTCAGCTTTCCTCTATGCAACACATAGTTGAGTTTATTCTATCAATGATCAAAAACTATTTGGGTATTCAATGCTGTGGATCACAGCCTAAACCTACTTTGCCATTTGCCACATTAGAAAGCAATTATTTTATTAATAAATGTTTGGACTAAGTTTGATGAATATTTGAAGAACAATTTAACATGCTCAAACAAACACCAATACAAGAGGTTACAGCTTATTGAACCAAACCAATTTTATTAGTTTTCCTGGGTATTTCGATTTCAATACGATTGGTCTTTTTGATGTTTTATGCATGTAGGTTAGATTGGCTAAAGTATATGCCAAAATCATTTTGAGGTCAATTTCCAAATCCTAAAAAAAAGGGGGGTTTATGTTGTTAATTTATTAATATAAAATACTTGATATATTTTAGATTCTAATTGTTATTTTCTACGCATTACCAATAGTAATGACTGCCACATTGTTAATAAAACTAACAATAATTTATTTAATTAATTAGTGAAAGTGTTAAAGCAAACTGTCGATAATAGTTTGTTATCTAAATACGGAATCGTTTCGATTTTAAATGATTCTTTTTAAGTTTTTTACGCGATTGCAACTTAACATAACGTATCTTTCCAGCATTTCCCGCGCCAGTCACAAAGCTCATCATTGTTGAATTGGGTCGTCGCGGACGTGTGTGCATTTGAGTGGGCGTGTCATGTGTAGGCGGTGGTAGTGGTGGTGCATATGAAGAGAAAACGGGTGTCGAGTGTTGCCAGCTAGTCTCACTGCCTTCATGCATACCATTATCGGCATAGTATGGTGAATAGGAATTGCCGTTGACATCATTAAGAAATTCGTTAACAGTGGGTAAGAAGCCATTGTTTTGTCTGCTAAATGCCATAGCACTATCGTAACCCTTAGCTGTGGGTTCTTCCTCAGTCATAATGGGTTGTCCGTAGGCATTTGTTTTCTGCTCAAATTGATCCTCAGTGAAGCCTGTACTTTCATCAGCATAGTCATTTAGCTGCTCCTTTTCCTCGCTTTGCATATCTAGGTATTGGTCCTGTTGAGGTTTGCGATACTTTGTGTAGGAGTTTATCTTTTTTTGTCGTTTGCGATTTGCAAACTTAGTGAGATATTCCCGTTGCAATGCAGCCAATAAATTCGCATTTAGTAACTCATTTTCTTCCATTCCCGTTTCTGGTTCTGGGTCCAGTTCCTGCTCCGGTTCCCTCTGCTGCCGAGCGGCCTTAATTGCATTCAAAATATTGGGCCTAAAGATGTGTTTCAGCAGTTGCTGCTGCCTCGAATCCATTGGTGCAGTGGCAGCAATCGCACTTGGTTTCATTGTGGTCAGCTCTGGCAGTGTTTGCATAAGTTCCTCATTGTTGCTATCAAACAGCGCTGGCCCATATTTCGGTACCAAACTGGGCGTTGCCGGTGCGGACAGTAACTGCATTAGATTGGGAGCCAAAACGCCTGTACCGCTGGCTGAGGTCGTATAGCCCAACAGCGACACATGTGCTGCGCCCGGAAGACTATTTGGCGGTGCGAACGAGTGTTGCGGTTGATGTGGTGGCGCTGGCTCTGGCTCGAGTGCTGGCAAATATTTGTAGATCTTGTGATAATGCGTATGCTTGCGAATTATTTCGGGCATATGTACGCGTATGTGCACCCTAAATGAAGAGAAATCAAGAAATATAAAAATAATAATGTAAGTAATAAGTCAACACCACATTTCTTTCATTTCAAGCTATCTCAAGTTTTCTACTAGAAATTTTATTATATTAATATCTTTGATTGTTTCAATCGGGCTTCGCTTTTAAGTCAAAAAAAAAAAATTCTTGGAAATCCCTTTAGTTGGCCAATTTCACAATGTGCTCAAAGTGTTTTTTTCACCTGTTCAAAATAATACAGTAAGAATATTTTAATTATCAAGGATTCAATTACTGTTCTGTCTTTTGATATTCGATGTCTTATCCCCCTTTCCCTCATTTTCGCAAAAATATTCTCTGCATGTACAGTTTTAGAATCACTGTGTTCCATCTTTGCATGACTGAAGTTTAGGATGCATCGGTGTGATTTGCAGCCCAATCGGATGATAAAAACCGGAGATATCGGATCAATTCTCAATTCAATCAATTTTCTTTACTAGGCATTGTGCAGGAGTAAGGGGAAGCCACAGTGTACGAGACCGCTCGGCCGTATGCGTGATTTTTGGTTACGGGAATGTATTGGTTAGTGCTTGTATTTGCGCGTATATTTGTATCTATTAGTGCATGTGTGTGTGCATATGTGTGTATGTATACGCTGCTGCTATTGACGCCTAAGGCGAAGCAAAGTACATGGTCTCCTACTATCAGTTGCGTCCGACTGTAGCTTTCTGGGCTTTTTTCTTTTGTGTTTTCAATTCATTGCCTTCTTCTCTTTTACTTTTCACCATTGGACATTATTTTGCTCACTAGCTCTACTATTCCCTCTATCACTCTGCTTCTCCCTTTTTCTCTGTATTTTTCTTACCTTTCCCCACTGTCCGCTGTGGCCGCATAGCTCAGTGGAGGCAGATGCAAGTTGACAAAAATGTGGCACACAATGGCGATGGCAATTGATATGCTGCCCTTCATTTCCAGCTCTATGTATGTATGTGTGTGTGTGTGTGTGACTGTGTATATCCTCAAGGTTTTATTCTTTGACACTGTGGTTGTTATCCTTATGCTGCTGCTAGTGCTGGAAGTGAGCCGTTATCCTTGGCTAGTACCGACCGTCGCTAACGTTGGCCAACTTATGACAATTGCCAGTGCATTGTCTACTACTTTTATTGGCTCTCGTCCCGGTCAAAATACGAGTGGAAGCGCAAGCAGCGAACAGCAAAAGAAATATACGCACCAGATCACATTTCGTTATTGAATTGAGCCGCTCAGTGGGAAAGAGGAGATCTGGCATTTGGTCACCTCACGTTTGCTAGCAGATGCAATTTTCCGTTTCCATTTTCTGCAGTCTCATATGAACTACTGCTTTATTCAAGACTTGGTGTTATTCGATAACTTTGAAAGCCTAGTAGCAATAACAACAACAGTTGGTTCCCAGTAGAAAATCGTAAGGGGCAAAACGAATGCGTAACGTTTTCAATTTCATTTGCATAGTTTATAAATCTATATACATTTTTATATGATTTCTTTTGGTCTCTTTTACTTTTATCTCTTCGGCTTGGTCATTATCGGAGTGTATGTTTCTATCTGAGATGCCATAAAAGTGAGCAACCCAGACAAAGACCTTGACAACATTTGACTGCCACTTGAAGACACAGAGCCTCAAGTAAGAAAGGAAAGGTCAGTTTTGTGATGAAAGTCCATCTGACTTGACAATGGTAATGGTAATAGCAAAGTAACTGTAATGAGGAAGTAAACTTGCACGAAGACATGTGAATATGATATTCTTTTACACTAATATGTGTACACTAGTATGTGTGAGTGTGTGATGCGTTTACTCTTATATTTGTATGTATATGTATATGAATATGTTTATGAGTATGAATATGATGCAGCAAAGGGAAGGATGTGCAGGCTCTCCTACTGCCGGTTGCATCCGACTGTAGCTTTCCGGGCTTTATTTTGTTTGTTTTCAACTTAACCTTGGGTAAGTGCCAAGAACTGAGTCCAAACCAGCACAAAAATACAAAAAGAAAAAGAATTTTCATGACTTTTTCCGAGTCACTAAACAGCAAAAATTTTAAGAAATGAGAACTTTAAACTGCAGAGGAAGCGTTTGGCAAGCGACATTTTTCAGACTGCACAAACACCGTAGATAAGGAGAACGACTGGTGGTCTTGTTTTGAAAAGACTAAAGCCACAACCAAACCGACGACAAACAAGATGAAATAACAGGCGATGACAATGAGAGTGTTTATAGCTGAAATTTGGAAAAGTCGCTGCTGGCAGCAATTGAATTTGAATGGCAGACAGAGAAAGAACATAAAAGTTAGGTGTATATAGTACCTAAGTTTAATGTGTGTAAAATTTAAGACTAATCAAGGGAAAGAAGGAGTGAAAATTATAATAATTAAGTGAAAGGCGATGATGATAATGTTACTGACACACACATCTTAAAAAGTGGAAAGAAGCCACCGTTAAATTTCAGCTTTGTCTGCCTTACTGCAGCTACCAAGCGGCTTTGGAGCAGCCACACGAAGCAGATTAATAGAAGATACAAGAGGCAGAAGTCGAACAAGAACAAGAAGCAGTGGAAGCAATAGTAGTAGTAGAATATCCAGAAATGTTAGCGAGAGTGTGAAGCGAGAAGCGTAAAGATTAACAAGTCATGATTATTAGTTCTGATGTTGCCGAGAGGGTAATGGTAATCCTATAAAGTGTGAGACTTGGAGCGAGGGAAAAAGCAAAATACTGTAACAACAGTGTAAAAAAAAGTAGAAAGAACAATAACTTTAGTTCTTGGTAATCGCAAATGTGTTGAAAATGGTTATTGAGTTACAGACCAGACACAGTACTTTCCACGATGATGATGATGATGAGATGATGCTTGGCGGTGATTACCTGACCCTGCCTCTCGCTGACCGCCGACTTGAAATGGTTTTCCGGGCGTAGTATTGTGTATGCTGCATGCAACATGCACATCATCAGCACGACGCACAACTTTTGACCCCGAAAAAGTATATAAAATAGCGCACTTTAGTTATTATTATTTTTTGTTTGTTAATTTTCTCACACAGCAGGCGATAACTATACAAGCAAGCAGTTTGCAACATGATTGCGCAGCAGGAAGTAAGCATAAGCAACATGTCCATAACCACTAGCAACATGAAATATAGCAGCAACGCACGCGATGTCAACATGTTGCTACAAGCATGCATCTTGTTGGCAACATGTTGCTGATCTGACCTTGGCCTAGGCAACTCTTGTTGATCGCACTCTCTTTGGCGACATGTTGCTTGGAGCAACTAGTTCAAGCTCATGCTAATGAGTTGTTGTTGTTGCGCTGTACTCTCTTTGTCTTTCTCTCCGTGTGTTTTGTTTTTGTTGCTGGAGCTGTTGGGTCATTGTCTTCACTTTGTGGCGTAAAGATTTTGTTGTTGATTTTCATAATATCATCGCCTGTTGTGTATATATGTATGTATATCATGTATCGTTACGCATTTGCGTTTAGTTCAAATTGTTGTTTGTTTTAGCATTTGGCTTTGCCATTATTTTAAACGCTATTATTGCGCCTCGTCATCACATCGTAACGTAATGTTAATAATGGTAATATAGTAATGGTCATCATCAGTTACGCCCCAGGGTCATTGGCATTACAGTTGTTGTTGCTATTTATTGGCCACTCTTGGCTCTCTCTCGTTCTTTTCATCATCTCCCTTCGCTGTCTTTTTTTTTAACGTGTGCTGGTATGCTCTTGGGCCTAAGCACTGAAGTAGAGTATTTTTTGGTAGAAGCCTATAATTACTCAGACGATTTAGAGGGTAAATAATTTGGGGAGTTTTTATGAGCTCTTTGCATAAATAAATGCAAAATTAATTATGATATAATTATTTATAATTAACAAATGCATTTTCGAGGAATAATTCAAGTAATTCGTACCTATAATTTGAGTTCCCAGATTTCAGTAAAAATATTGAAAATTATTCCGGTATTTAAAATAAGCTAGCTGAAGGTGTTCTTAAATCATGTTTAAGTCATATACATAAATTTTCTTATTAATTTGTATAATTTAAGAATTTTTAACTCTATCTGATTTAGCAGTCTGTCACTAATAAGTCAAACATCCTTCAAATTTCACTCACTAAATTGCAAATTCACATTTAACGCATGTTAGATCTCAGCCTCTAGTACAATCTCTCTTCTGCCAGCCACTAAATTTGATAGACCGTAAAGGGTATTTCATTGTCGTTCATTTTCAATTTTGAGCAATTGCTTTTTTATTTTATTACGGTTTGCGATGATGTCATGTTGGGCGTCGCTTACAAATGCTTCCTATGGCTTCCTGTCTTGCTAACTTGTTGCTATTGTTATAGCTGTTGTTGTTATTATTATTATTTGGCATTACTTTTTCTGTTATTATTATTATCGTAGTTGTTGTCGCTGCTATTCAGTCATGTCCGGCGGCAAAAGTTGATTCTTTTGTTGCCGCTAGTGGAGCCAATTATTTTACAGACCATTGAGAAAGTGCCTACAATTCTTTATACATAAAATCGCTCTTGTTGCTTGTAGTTGTTCGTGTCGTTTACTTAGTTATTAGACATCATTATGAGTACCGTTAGGCAGTAATGATTTAACTGCAAGATAACGACACGTTTATCAACTTTTCTCTTCCTCGCTCACTTCTCTTAATCTGCACTCTTTAGCACAATTTCTTCATGTTTTTTTTTGCCGACTGTTTGTCTTAACAAACAATTTGCATAAAAGTTGGGTGAACAGAAAGAACACTGGAAAATGTAAAGGAAAAGTTATAAACTGCAGTTTAAAAGTAGTAGCATTATTCGAAAAGGAAAATACATAGTAAAGTTTAGCAACCGCAACCACTTGAATAATTATAATCAATAACCATAAATTTGGTAGGTTTAATCGAAAGCATCTGGAGAGTTTCTTTCTCTGCTCTAAGTACAGACAAACAAGGCAAAGTGTTTAAGAACGATTTTTATGGTATGAAATACTTTTGATACCATATCAACATTCTAAATCTCTGTAGACCCTGTACTTTAAAAAAGTATAAAAGGGTCTAAATAGAGTTCTCCGATTTTAGTTTAAAGTCATTTTCCGAATTTAAAACATACTTGGAGCAATAAGATAATTAAAGATCGAAAAAATTAACTAAATAAATAAAATAAAATATTTGTTATTACTTACATAGCTTCTCAATTCTTAGTTTATGCTGACCTAACTTGTAGTTACACTCTTCACCAATTTAGTGGAGCATGTCAGTTACCTGGCACAGCATAAGAAATACGCTTTCAGCAAACCTGAATTTACTGCTTACTTAGTTAGAACAACGTGTATTTTTCTAAGCAGTTTCCTAGATTTTAGCGGCTGCTTTGCTGAGATTTGCAATGCTACATGCAAAAGGCAAGAAGGCATTATCTCCATAAATACATTCAGTCCCAACTGCTTGTACAATTCTTTGCCTGTCTGGCTGACTGCAGAACGCGGAGTGGAGTTCTTTAAATGATGTCAGTAACTAGATTTTGCCAAGTTTTTTCCTCTTACCCGGGTAGGGATCTGGTTTTCCCATATGAGCTTTGCTCCGGCTTTTTATTTTCTTTCTTTTGGGTCAATGGCCAATGTCGTTGTGCTGGATTTTGGTTCCGCTTTCTAACTAGAAGTAAACTTTCCTTCAAGAGGCAGATTATTTCTTGTTTGTAAAAGGAACTCAACAAGTTTTTCTGCATGCCAAATGAAACTATTAATGTGATTATCATTTTAATTGGCGATTGTTAATAACGCCTTTGAGATTTTGATTTATGCTCAGTTCATTGAACGAGCAAACGCAGAAGACTATCAAGCGTATCTCTCATTCCATTGCTTTATTTGCTTTTCTTTTTTTTGGCTCCAAGCTGATTTGATTTGATTGACCCAAACGAACCGGGTTGCTCGAGTTGTGTTTTGTTCCATTGTGCGTGCCGCTAATGTGAATTTGATTAATTAAATTAATAATATGAAATTTATACATCTATAAAAAGAATGCGAATAAACATTAAGCTAATGGTTCTCCTATCCCGAAATGAAAATAAAAGAGTATCTTATTTCCCCAACGGCGAATGTTTGCACACTGTGTTAAACTGTTGACATTAATGCCTAACATGATACTGTCATGACTTTATATTTACCATCGACTGAATAGAATATCTATAGAATATGAATACAGAACATGTACATATGACAGTGTATGTATGTATGAGAGCATGTTTATGCTTATAAAGCTGATTACGTCAGCGTAAACATAACATTTTATTAATATAATCCAACCAATTTGTGACATAATGGATAATGTGTTGAGGATTAAACGGTATTGAATGAGTGCTAAAGAGAAAGAATAATGTGGGAATAGAAAAAGCCCAATACATTTACATAATTCACTGACGTAATGCGATTTTTTTACAAGTCAATAAAATATTTTTAACTTAAATTTCTGACTTAACTGAATATTCTGATGCAAAGTTTACTGCCTAACAGATTGATAAACTAATCCAATAGAGTGAACTTACTTGGATTGATTATTGTAGATATATGTAGGTAAAAGGCAAATTTAAAAAGGGCATTCATTATGTGTTCTGGTGATCGTATTATGTATTTATTTTATGGTATGGTATATACCATACCACTGCTGTCGGTTGCATCCGACTGAAGATTTCCGGGATTTTTTTTGACTTTCTGACAATGATCTGTTAATTGCTATAACAAATTAAAACTACCATCTAAACTTTAGGTTCGTTCTTCTAGCATATCCCACTGTAAAATTTCATTCCTTCGGCTAGCTACAGGAATTCAATGCGCATTATCTTAATCTCAGAATTGTAGAGCTTTGGTACTCACTTTTCTTGCTCTTTTCATGTTACATTCCTTCTCGCAACTGGCACTGATTGCTCCATTAACGCGCCATACTCCTAATAGTCACCGACATTATTTCCGAGCCATTTCCACAAACACGTGCAACATTTGCATACAACAATCAAGAAATGTTGGAGCTTAAATGTTGTTAGCCCCCATTATGGGCTTCACAGCTGTCGGCAGAACTGCGAGAACTGATCAAATTCGACGCACATGAGATGTCAACGGCGACGTCGACGTCGGCGCCGAAGTTGGCGTCAACATCAGCGCTGAGCGCTGTCGTAGTAGATTTTCCAGTTGGGTTCACGCCTTGGTGTGGACAGCACAAGAAAAGTCACATTAGATGTGTTTATAGAGATATCATAATGAGAAGGCAACACTGTGTTTGCCCATGCACTGCAATAAAAACGCGGTACTTTGTGTGTATCATAAAGTTGAGATGCGAAAGTAATGAATGAAAATGCTACGATCAAACGAGTAATGTTTTTCATGTTGAACTTGACTTTCTCATGTTGTTTTTGCTGCTCTCTCACTTTTTTCTTAATATTCTGTAAAATCGCATTAGATTGAGCCGATAAGAAATGGTATTAAAAACTGTTGGTGAATTACATTCATAAATACAATTTATAATTATACAGCACATCAATCAAATAATGGCGTGAAAATACTCACACCTAACAAGAGAAAAAGATAAATAAACCAGTTTTATAATACAATCAAGTCCACCAAAGTCAACTCACAATACCAACTCTACTCATCAGTTGATTTGTCACTACACTTCACTACACTTTGGTCACATCCCATGGCATCTTCTTTTTTCGCGCTATATAGTCTCGTTTCGTTTTGTCGGCAAAGTTTTTTTGATATCATGAGCATGTATACTGATAGGAGGCGAGAGTGGGGTGACAAGTGTCACAGCGTAAAAGTCGAATCCAGTGGTCGTCTGCTCTCATCATGTCCAGCACTTGAGTGTGAGAACGTGAATGTGTCTGGACATGGAACCTTTGCAATGCCCTTTCACACTGTGTGGTTGTCCAAGTTCTTAACTCTCCGGTCTGCCTCTCCCTGAGTCCTGGTCTGCTGTGTCATTCACATTAAGGCAGCGGGCTTTTTGGATTCATTCTTCCTCAGAGTCGACAACTTTTTCTGTTTTTCCTTCTTTTTTTTGTTCTTTGTCAGAGAGTTTTTAGCAAACTCATTTATGTAGTTTTCACTACTTGTTTACCTACAGTTCAAGTCGAGTGTTGTTTTTACAAATTGTTAGAATATGTGTTGTGTGCGTATGTGTGGGTTTATTTGGTGTGTGTAGCCTAAAAGCAGATCGACAGCTGCGCACACGAGCCACTAAAAGTCTAACCTGTCTTGTTTTATGTATTATTTTAGTGTCACTTTGATGTTGACCTTAGTGCCTATTTGGGCTTGGGTTGGGGTTAGTTTTCAGTTGGATTACAATCGGAATTTTGTAATTGAAGTCAATGGTGGCTCTCTCTCAAAGTATGCATCTGCATATTAGCATCAGGATAAAGGTAAAAAACAAACCTAGCCATTTGGGTAAAAAGTGTTATCAACAATTCGCAATTAAATGTTTAGTTGTTTCTTTGAGTTGACCTTAAAACTTACTTCTTATCGATTTAGTGCTAGTACATTATGACAGCCCGAGTAGACTTTCATTGCAGTTAAATTTAATATTAGGTATTAGGATTCTAATCTTAAATTGTGATTCGAAAGTAAACAAATATTTTCCTCTTTATTATTAACAACATCTAATTACGTAGGAAAATTATCTAATATTGCAATCAATTAGTTTTCAATCGAGAGCCAAATATTATACTTATAATAAAATTTGTGTAACTTATTTGGCCCTATTTCTTTTTTAAATAAATCAGATTTTATATTCTAAATTACATCTTTGCTTTAATAATAATTCAGACGTTTGTCAAATACACTAAATTAAACTTAATTCGATTTCTTCACAAATTTAAGTTCCGATTTCACTTCTGCTGCTAAATGATATTAAATACAATTAAAAAACTATTAAAATCAAATCTCAGTAAGTCTCGGCAGGCAGTCAGTTACAGTCGGTTTGTCACACTGCCAATGGCACGCAGCTACCAAAAATGACTTCTCACCAAATCTCCAACTGCCACACACCGCCGTAGCAACCCTTAACCTAACCTTTTGCCATGTTGGTACCTTCTTGCTGATGGCTCACCTCCTTCTACTGTGCTGGGTTTTCCATTAAGCTGGTCATCAGACGTTACAAATTAATTACATTCGCAGTTCAGTTCCATTCCGTTCCGGGTTCTGTGCGCTCCATTAAAACTAAAAAATGCAATTACATATAACGCCTTGGGGTATGCAATGGAACAGTAGCAGCAGGGGAGAGGAGGAAGGGTAAAAGCGTCGCCGTCATGTCATCGTCTGCGGCAGCCTTGCGCTTAATTTTCGCCTAGCTATGGGAGCTGAGGGCGTGTCAATGGATTTGGCCAACAAATGAGTACAAGCCGGGTATAAATTGCATGATTAGGAATGAGAGGCGAGGCGGAGAAAAGGGAAAAGCTGAACACCAACTGGGGACGACTACAACTGAGGACGAATAATTCGGTTAGGAAATGGCAATGAGATTTTGCGACATAGTTTTTAATTTTTGTACTTTAATTTCACTGTAGCACTGTAGTAGATTGCAGTTAACATAATATTGGCATGTTGGACTTGACATTAAAAAGAAACTACTTATTATGTAATACAGTATCCCTGGATAGTGTACAAAAGGGTCTAATAAGTTTGTCCAACTCCAAAATGTATGGAACATGCAGAAGGAGGCGTGGCAGATATAAAGTATATATATTCTTGATCGGGACGGCGAGATGAGAAGAGGGGACGTCAGTGTGTACACGGTGATCTTTGATTGCGGTTACGTATCTATGTGTGAGTATTGGTTAGAGTTTGTATTTGCGCGTAAATTTGTTGTATAAGTGTATGTGTGTATGCATATGCTGCTACTATTGACGTTCAAAGTAAAAGCAAAGTACGGTCTCCTACTGTCGGTTGCGTCCGACTGTATCTTTCCGGATTTTTTAGACCCTGCACTCTAAAAAGTACAAAAGGGTCTATTAAGTTTGTGCAACTTAGAAATGTATATAACAGACAATAGGAGGCGCGGCAGACCCTACAAAGGATTTATATTCTTGATTAGGAGGACACCCAGATCTCGTAGATCTTGTGTTAGATTTAGGAGAGAACAGGGTCTCCTACTGTAGCTTTCGAGTTTTTTGTTGTTTGAATTGGTGACATTTTTAATGAAATGACATTTTTTTATACATAGTTCAGCAAAGGTTTTTATAACTGATGTCTCAGTCTGATATACTGAGTCTGAAATTTCTCTTCTAATTAGAATAAATTTATCTGAAAGTTACTTTCGTTTTATTTAAAAAGAATTGTATTGAATTAAAATTCAATATGAGCTTAAAATATAATTAAAAATAATAAAATTATAGACCCAGACTGTTATAGAAAAACCTAGTTAACATTATAGTTTAAAATAAAATATGCTTTTAGTTTTAATGCATATCTTATTGCATTTTGGCTTTTCACTTTGCTTTGATAAATTTAATATAATAAAAATGGCAACAGTTCGCTCTTGCCTGGGCCAAGCATATGACATGGATTCTGGCACCTCGAGCGATAACCTCGACGATGCCAGGCACTCCTGCTCCCTCAGCACTTATTATAACTCAGTGCAGCTGCAGTTTCGTCTTCATCAGCTACAACTGCAAATTGAAAGAAAATAACTAGCTCTATCAGTGTTTAGTTGTCGGAGGATGGAGGCTACAGGGCTTGTCCTTTTCGCAAGGTACTGTTCTGCCTGTCTCTAGTGTGGCCTTAAGATAAGACAAAATGACGTCGTTGAAGGCGTCGTCTTGACGTCCGACAACCGACAAAGTGACGACACTTGTGGCCTGTGCCTCTCGACCCCAAGCCGCTTGTACCGCCTGTTGCTCTGTTTCTCACTCCTCTTCAGAGCTGGCTCGGCTGTATACGAGTTTATCTTTTGAAGTTTATTATCATTACGTTGCCATATGGCAAAATATTCCACAAACTGATGGCACATGGCAAGGGGTGGGGGGTTGGAGATGACGTCAGCTATGCTCGTCGGACAGGCGCCAGAATTGTTGCGTTTACTGTTTTCATACACAGTAAGAAAAAGTTGGTAAACTAATTAAATAAAACAACTAATTTTAGGTACATTCTATGAAAATAATCAATAGATATACACACATACATAAGTGTAATTAAAAGCAAATGACTCCATTAAATTATTTAATAGGTTTCTTATATTTTTTCAGTGTATTTACTCTGTTTCTCTATGAGTTTGTTCCTCTCTTTAATTGTTTTGGTCTGGGGCTTTATATGCGTTGTCATTCTTATCGTCATTATTATTATCATATACTATATCATCATTATTGTTTACCATACATCATTATAATCATCATCATCATCATCAATGCCATCTGCATAAGTGCTGGTTCCTACTGAGGGCTCGGGTTTACTGGCAGAGCTGACATTTTGCATGTTTTTTTTGGTAGTTTCAAAAGTGTTGATGGGAGGCTAAAGGAAAGAGAGCATATTTTGCGCATATTTTCTAAAACGTTTTTGTGTAATGTGGCGCAAATTTCTCTGAGCATTTCTGTTGCCCTTCCGTTGATTGCAACCCTTGCTTCTCTCACGTGTTTTCTCAGTGTTTTAGCGCGTGTGTTTTCATAATGCGCCATAAAGTATGCAATGTTATTTTGCGCTTGATGAATTTTTCCACGGTACTCAGCATGTAACATGTTGTTGCTGTTGTTTTAGTCAATGTTGTTGTAACTGCGGTTTCTGTTGTTGTTGTTGCTTTTAGCTTGTGGGTGGCAATTTGCGTAGTGTAAAGTGACTTGCCTCACATAAAGTGAATTAATGTGGAACGCTTTTATGTTGTAAGCGCCTTTTGAGTAGATGTTATAGAAAATTGCCATTGTTGCTGTTGTCGTTGATCATGCTTATAGTATTCTAACGGTTGTTGCAGTAAGAGTTAAGTTATTTATAGTATTTTTTCATTTTTCTATTCACACTTATTAAATATTAGCTAGAATACTTAGCTCTATTTTCTAATACCATATCACATGTTTGCGGTTCCTATACATACACATTCATATAGAGCCTTCTCTTTATTTCCTGGAAATATCATATTAGAGTTTAATCTATTTCCCCAACCTGTTTACTTGTTTAACTCTTTAAATATCCTTTAGCAACTGAGTGTTTCGTTTAGTGTCTATTAATACCTCTTTAGTGGTGTACCCAAAACAATCTCTTAGTTGAACTCTTTGCGAACTCACGATCTTGAGGTCTAGTTAATGTGCTGTCTGCCGCTACGTGTCTGAGCTCCCCAGCAAACTGCAAGCGGTGACAATTTGCCAGAAAATAAATAGAAGAACGTTGAGAAAAGCCAAAAATAAAGTCATGTTTAATGGCGCACAAAACACGCCGTAAGGAAAATAACAAAAATGCAAGTGAAAAAACCCGTAAAGCTACAGTCGGACACAACCGACGGTAGGAGACTGTGTGCTGTATTTTTAAAATTATGACTGTGGTAGTTTTTCGTGGTTTGTGGGAGAGGTATACAAAATCGAACACAAACTTGATCTCTTGTCCTGATCAAGAATATATATACTTCCATGTTTCCATGCTTCCTTCTGCCTGTTACACACAAATGTCAATTAAACAATCTTAATAGACCCATTTGTGCTTTTTAAAAGTGCAGGGTCTAAAGTCAACTTGATTAGTAGGTCGCAGTTAACTGTATAATACTATAAACCACACAATGTATGACGAACTTCTATGTTTAAAACTGTGATCGTTATTAGGCTTTAATGGAGTTGTGAGCTTTAATAAGATTTGAGAAAGGTGCATCTTGCACTTGGAGATCAATGGGTTCAGGCAGACAGGGCTTGACTCAACTAAAGAACACCAGAGTGATCCAACAGGTGCACTGTATCCTTCCTACGTTATGAGTTATGCCTGTTTTATACATTTACACAAAATTGTCATACCCTGTTTACTGGTTTTCAATTTTTTTAGGGTATTGAAAAAGGAAAGACAAACCACTGCAAACAGAAAAGTGTTTAAATATACATATGTATATATTTTTAGACCCTGTACTTTAAAAAAGTACAAAAGGGTCTATTAAGATTGTGCAAGCCCGAAATGTATGTAACAGGCAGAAGGAGGCGTGGCAGACCCCACAAAGTATATATATTCTTGATCAGGACGACGAGCTGAGTCGATCTAGCCATGTCCGTCTGTCTGTCTGTCCGTCCGTCCGTCCGTCCGTCTGTCCGTCTGTCCGTCCGTATGAACACCTAGATCTCGGAAACTGTAAGAGCTAGAGACATCATATTTGGCAGTTAGATGCCCCTATAGTGTAGGCAGATCAAGTTTGTTTTAGATTTTTGATACCTCCCCCCCCTCCCCCAAAAACCGCGAAAAACTGCCACACCCACAATTTTAAAGATACAAACTTGTGTTTTGGCATACAAAATTCTTATGATAATCTTTATCTGTGCTGTGAATTGTGGCTCAATCGGATAATAAACACCGGAGATATTCAAGAATCAATTCCCTCTACTAGGTAAGGGGGGAGCAGCGCGAGCGTATGTGTGGTTGCATGCGACTTTGCGCTATGTGTGCTTGTGTGAGTGTTAGCGTATGTGTGTGCAAAGGAAAGTACAGGGTCTTCTACTGTCGGTTGCATCCGACTGTAGCTTTCCGAGTTTTTTCTATATATGTGTATGTACATACATATATATAGATTTTTTAGAAGGATGGTATGAAAGAGAGAACTCGCTGCGAATGCAAAGTTATTTGATTAAGTCACTTACAAGCATCCTTTGGCAGGGTGCAAAACGAAAGTAATGCCACTCAGGATGGCCAACGCCATGTAATATTGACATATTGAGCAAACGTGCGCCACACAGGCAAAGCTGAAATTGGCGTAAGAAATAGGGAAGACACACAACGGAGTAGAGAAAGCAAGACGCCAGTAAAGCCAGAGTAGGGTAAAGAATATGAGATACCCAGCATGGTTAGATGTACAAATGTAATTTGTCGCATTCTTTAAAGAAATATAACTATTCTCAATGTGTTAAATATACCACTGAATTATATTTGACCTAGTATTTCATATTCCTGGGATAGGGAAGTGAGTTCAGATTTGCTCAAAATTAGCAGAATATGTTTAATATTGCTCTGAGTACTGCTTATACAATAATCATTTCGTATTTGCCTGGGAAACTGATTAATATAGTCGTGCGATGAGACTGATTTGCTGTAGGGTATGAAACACTGGGAAAAATGCGAACAAAGCTTACCAAGGCAAGAACCGAGTGAAGCTTAGAGAAGCCAAGCACAACTCTGCACACAGAGTCCCTCTCTGGGACAGAGACAGACAAATAGACAGCCAGACAATCGAGGACTTAAAGGACTAAATTCATATTAAAAGTACGCGGAGACATGACAGCAGCAAAAGCTCGTACCATAATAGAGAGAACAGTACAGACACCCAATACAAATGCTAGCTACAAAAACCAAAGGAAAAAACAAAACCTGAGCTCCTCCAACTGAAATTCAAACGGAAAACCAAAAACCCCAAACTCGAACTCAGACCCAAACCGAAGCGAAACGCAAACCAAAATGAACCCAAACTCAAGCTGGGCCAAGCGCACGCATGCAGCAGCAAGTGCAAAAATTCTAAAATATATTGCAGGCAAACTTCCCCTCCCCCTTTATAGACGCACGTACTATACCCCGAAAAGCCCTTGTCGCCATCCTCTGCCCCCGAGTGTGCTATGGTGTGGCAAGTAACCAACGTCGAGACACATTTTCTAATAATGTTTCAGCGTCACGTATTAATGCGTTTGTTTGTATCTTCATTTTACCCGCTGGCATTTTAATGTATTTATTTTTTCTCGACTCCACATTACACCACCTTACCCTCGCCTTGCCTTGGCTTGCCCTACTCTATTGCTCAGGCTTCCTGTTTCTCTTTTTTCGTTCTCTTGGGAAGTTTGTCATGTTTGTGCATGCGACACACTCGCCGGGATAATAATGAAGTACGTTTACGTGTAAACTCTATCCTAATATGTATGCTAAAAGCTTTGGACAGACGCCGCTCTCTTGCTCCCAACTTTACCCAAAAAAGCGCAAAAAAAAAAATCAGTTTTTCCTACAGGTGTGACAAGCTCGGGCTCTGGGTAATCACAAGGGAAAACCTGGGGCTTGCGAATTATCTGTAAGTAGTTAAAATTAATTAGTGCTTGTACCTAGTGAATTGAGTGCTAGTTGCTCCGCTCTGCTGGACAGGCAAATGTTGTGCAAATGCTCAACTAACATTACGAAATGCGGAGTAAATAGTCCTCATAATGGGGGCGACTCTCTCGGCTAGATAATATTATACTGCAGCCTTTTCCAACTACACTTTTTCCGTTTTATGGATGAATGTAATATATATTAATATCTTAAACCAGAAATCCAAGTTAAACAAAGTTCAGTTTTTAAATAACATATCAAATGCCATTATTCTTCAATGTTCAATTAGATTGGATGCAGAAAGGAACTATTCATAAAAAATGTTGATTTGAAATTCATTTTATGTGTTATTGTTGGCATATTTAATACATTTAAGCTTTCTTTATTTTGGCAATAAATAAAATATAACGAAAAGTTTTTAGCTTAACAGAAAAAAATAATGATAACCTGTTACACATAAAGCCATTTTCCTGCGGTAAAACTTAAACAACTACTCGGACTCGTTTTCTTTGAAGTCCTGATTATTCTAGTAGTCATTATACTGGCTCGATAAAATTCTTAGTTATGACGGGATCTAATCTTGTAGTAATCCAATGTGAAAAGTTTCTTACATATAACAATTGCCGAAGGAGCATAACTAACACTCGCAGCTATTTTATTGGCTAGTTTAGTTATGCTTAAACGAATGTTGTATATACTAACTTTTTGATACATCCTCGTTCTCTATTTTTGCCAACTTCGGAAGCACGATTACTATTTGACTTCTTCGTGCTGCTGACTGAGCACTTAAATCAACCGTAGAGATGCTTTTGCGGCTTGTTGACTTAACTGCATAGATGCTCTTTTTGGAGCACTTGTTTAACCATTCATACTTGCTCATATACTAGTATATGCTGACCCACTTTATGATGGCATGAGGGCAAGGAAATGAAAGGGAACACGGGAACAAGAAAGCAGAGCAAACAGCATATTTTCCGAAGAATTCACTGCCTACTTTTTGGCATCTAATCACGCACCACACACACACACACACACATACGCAGAGGCAGAGACAGAGAGAACTAGATGCCTAGAGCTCAGTTTACCAATTCTATTAAAATTCTTCTGTAAAGTCACACGCAAGCAAAAAGAGATGGCAAGGGAGATAGTTAGGGAGACAACTACATATTAGAAAAGTATTAAATTACAACGCCATGCTGAATATATATGTATGTACACGCCTCTGTTTGCACAGCGTTCAGCCTCAGCTGCATGTGTCCAGCTCAGCTTCACTCGGGCTTCAGTCCTTTTTGGCCATCCTCTTTTCAGTTTTCCTTCTGCGCAGCATCATGAAAATTATAGGTCCTATGTCCTTCGCTCTATGGACGGCAATGTGTGAAGTCATCGCTTTATAATCAAGTTTTCCTTTCAAGTTTCCTTTTTCCTTCATTTCTTCTGCCACGTATTTTTTTTGGTCCATATGCTAGCACAAATTGTCGCCTCGTCTGCAAGGATATGTGACTGGAAACTTTGCCTCCCTGAATGTAGTGTGTATGGGCGTAGGTTCTGTGTGTTTATAAATTTTACTCCTTTACTTTACTTACTGCTGACTGTCTGTTCGTAACGCAGCTGCCATGAAAATTAAATTGACCGTAGCTGCTTAAAGTTATTAAAGACGATGCCTGACTGGGTTCCCAGTTGCCATCCCATTTCGAACTAAGATAACATTTAGTAAAGGTTGCAGTAACACACTTTTAAGGACAAACGAATATTTAATACTCTCCATTAGGATATACCCAAAGGGCGAGTTTAACGCAAATTTCAGCTATCCTGCAGATGTACAGAGTACATTAAACCATAACTTTATTACAATATATAACTAATACAATTTAAACATTTAAAATTATACATATTTAGTTTATGAATCTGAATAATTTAAATGTAATTTAAATTTGAGTATTAATATTTTTACAGCAAAAATCAATTCAATTTGGGGAAATTCATACTCCGGCTAAATTAGGTTGATATTCTGCTGAGAATATATATTTTTATAAGTAAATTATACTAAAATAATATATGTTAAAATTCATTTAATACGATTGTGTATACTGAGTGACCAGTGTGACCGTATTACAATCTTATAAAAGTAATTAAATCTGTCAAAAAATTAAATAATATTTGACTTTTAAAACTAGTATTGCTAATTTAGATGTAAATATTTCTTACTCTCTTATAGGGTATCTTTCCGTATCGCATCTAGTTGTTTAATCTTCTGCTGATTGGTTGAGTCAGCATAATATGTAAGAGATTTTCGCACACAGTTTTATCCTTTTTGCCGCTCGTTGTGAGGTTGTAAAAGGATCTGACGCGGTCATGTCAGCTGCTGGAGAGGAGCATTGGATGGTCAATGGTTTGTTACGGTCTATTTAATGACACTTGGATGACATCAGCGGCATTGTATCGTGTTAGGAGGTCGCTTTTAGGCTTGTTTACAGCTATTCAGATTGTGATATGGAATACACTTGAAGTGGAGTGCATAAATATTCTATTTATAAAAGTTAATTAGGCTGCAGTGCGACGCAATCGGCAATAGAACACTGTGTATATACTAGAATCTAACTTAAGTTTTGGTGCCACTATATATTATATTCATTGAATAAAATCGGCTGATAGAGAATGTATACTTTATGGGGTCTACTATGCTTCCTGCTACCTGCTACAACCCAGGTTTAAGCATAATTTACATCGACCCTTTTGTACTTTTGAAGTATAGTCGAAGTCAATTGCTAAGCTTAGGATACATTAAGGTTAACATATTTAAACTCTGTTACTTTTGTGTCATTAATCTCATCATATCATGTTTATCAACATTGTGGCATATTTTGCGTGTCACTTTCTTATTTTCTTTTGTTTACACATTTACACATTCCATTTTTCATAATTTTGCGCCTACCTTTTGCGGTTTTCTTTGCTGATTAAATCTGTGAATTTTTTTCTTTTTTCATTTTCTTTCTGTGTGCTTTTTGTTCTCTTTTCGTTCAGCATATACTCACTGTACTCATAACGCTGGTAATTTTTGCTCGTGTTTACTTTTAATTTGGTTAAATGAGGCATAAGTGAGCAAATTTTTTAAGTGCGTTGTAATTTTTAATGAACTTAAAAGTAAGAACGAAAAGAAGACCAAAAAGACAATGTATATATACATAAAACAATGAGACGGAAAGAACGGTGGCTTCTGCGCTTTTTTTCTTACATTTTTCCTACTTTTTCTTTGTAGTGGTTTTTATTACACAGTTTTGTAAGCCTCTACTTGAGTTCTTTAATCCATGTACCTTAAAATTGGCATTATTTAACAGTTGAAAGTCTATTTTATAAAAAAAATCAACCAACAGTAGGAGACCCTGTATTTTCCTTCGCACACACACACACACGCTAACAAACACTCACATATGCACACATATAGGTATCAAAAATCGAACACAAACTTGATCTAGTTCATACAGTTTACAAGATCTAGGGGTTCATACAGACGGACAGACAGACGGACATACAGACAGACATGGCTATATCGACTCAGCTTGACGTCCTGATCAAGAATATTATATATTTGTGAGGTCTGCCACGCCTCCTTCTGCCTGTCTTAACATTTCTGGCTTGCACAATCTTAATATACTTAATATACTTATGTACTTTTGTAAAGTACAGGGTCTAATACCTAGAATACATAGAAATATATGTCGCATATATTATAATCTTTCTCTAATTAAATTATTTCTTTGTTTCTTTGCAGGTATGCAACTGGTTTAATTAATTCATTTTAAATATTGCTGATAATGAGTTCTGGAAGTATGTTTTAAAAAGTAAGTTTATATTTTTGAAAATACTTAAAAAAAAAGTAATGGAATATACATTCGCTAATAGTGTAGGCGACCTTGTACTTTACCTTTGTATTCGTAGTCAACAACACTAGTAGGAACACAGGCATACATATGTATCTACAAAAGCAAACTCAAAAACTCGGAAAGCTACAGTCGGATTCAACCGACAGTAGAAGACCCTGTACTTTGATTTACCCTGGGCGTCGATAATAGCAGCTGCATATAAGTATATACTCACATACACATACATATAAACATATGTGTGTATACATACACACATACACTTATACAAACAAATATACACGCATATACAAACAATAACCAATACTCATACAGAAATTCATGCTCACAATCAAAAATCACGTATACGCCCTAGTGGCCGCATACGCTGCGGCTTCCCCCCTCCCCTAGCCAAATGCCTAGTACTGAAAATTGTTTGTCCAATATCTCCGGTGTTTATTATCCGATTGGGCTGCAACTCGCACCAAACATGCAAAGCATCTAAAACTTTAATCCTGCAAAATCCAGTGACTCTAAAACTGTATATACTAAGAACATTTTTGCAAATTTGAGGGGGAGGGGGATGAGATATCAAATTAAAAACATAAACTTGGCCTGCCTATGTAAAACACGAACCAAACAAAAAAAAAATTACGTCTCTAGCTCGTATAGTTGCCGAGATCTCGATGTTCATACAGACAGACAGACAGACAGACAGACAGACGGACAGACGGACATGGCTAGATCGACTCAGCTCGTCGTCCTGATCAAGAATATATATACTTTGTGGGGTCTGCCAAGCCTCCTTCTGCCTGTTACACACAAATGTCATTTGCACAAACTTAATAGACCCTTTTGTACTTTTTTAAAGTACAGGGTCTAAAAACAATCCATTGTAGGCTGAGCTTACTGTGCCTAGTACTAAACACTGCCTGCGAAATATATCCTTACTATTTAATAGGTATGCAAATTCACAGCAGAGAAAAACTGTAGTATACTTGAATTGTTTATTCTATAAATTTAAATGTTAATATTTTTCGCAATTAAAGAGGAAAGGGAAGCAGGTATGAAAAATCTAAAACAAACTTGTTAATACGAAACTCTTATACTAGTTTCCGAAATCTAGATGTTCCTGCAATAGACGAACAGACAGAGTGCTATAGCAAAAACGGATTCAACCCGATAAAAATGTTTTCCAAATGATAGGTTTTCAAATTATCTTAATGTTTTTTCTTGCTAAATTCTTTCTGATTCATTGACACTTTCTAGGGTGCGTTGTATATAAAATTGAAATTTTTTTAAAAGATTTTCGGTTCATTGTTGTTGACACAATTATATCTCAAAACAATAAAAAACTCGAAAAAATGTTTTCCATTGCGTTGACTTTTCATTGTCATATCAGTAAAATCACTTTTGATTATCATTTTCTTTTGTTGTTATTATTTTTTTTGCATTAATTTCATTGTTGAAATTGGTTTTGGCTATATTCCAACTGGCACAGCTCAAGTTTCTATTGTCTACGTGTTTTGGCAACCCTTACGCACCAAATTCCATTGAAAATGACAGTAAAGCTGCCTCCAATACGACAGTTTATTTTTTTTTTTCTAGACTAATTTCAATTTGAAGTTGCATTTCACAGAAAACCTGATTCAAGTTGAATTAATATAATTTCTGCGTAAAATTAATTATGAAATGAATATTTCAAGATATTTTTTTTGCAAATAGTATATTTTTCTTGTGTATGATTTAATTAAAATTTGTTTTCCTCGTACACAAACAAATGGACAAGAGATG
Organism: Liodrosophila aerea; assembly: GCA_035045005.1. Classification (NCBI taxonomy): domain Eukaryota; kingdom Metazoa; phylum Arthropoda; class Insecta; order Diptera; family Drosophilidae; genus Liodrosophila; species Liodrosophila aerea. The sequence goes on from JAWNNL010001495.1 coordinate 52,489, forward strand.
AAATCAACAGAGCAATGTTTTGTGCATAATTGAAAAACCGATACAAAAAGTATATTTATGTGGATATGATTGAATTTTAGATACCCTATAGAAACGACGCAACTATCTGCTGAATAATCAGGCTTAAGACTGGTTATACATAGCTTCTATTAGAGTCCAGTTAAAGTAGTAAGTCTGAAAAATTCGGAGCAAAGATTTCGAATTGAAATATGTAGATTAATCCTAAACCCATGCCGATATTTCAAGTCCATTTTAAAGAGAGATAATTAATATTATTTCTTTTCACTTAACAAAAATGCTAATGTTAGTGGAACATTAATTTATTTATTATTTGTAAAAATGAAATAATTTTTAGACCCTGTACTTTAAAAAAGTACAAAGGGTCTATTAGGTTTGTGCAAATGACATTTGTGTGTAACAGGCAAAAAGAGGCGTGGCAGACCCCATAAAGTATATATATTCTTGATCAGGACGACGAGCTGAGTCGATATAGCCCTGTCTGTCTGTCCGTCTGTCCGTCTGTCCGTCTGTCCGTCTGTCTGTCTGTCTGTCTGTATGAACACCTAGATCTCGCAAACTATAAGAGCTAGAGACGTAATTTTTTTTTTGTTAGGTTCGTGTATTACATAGGCAGGTCAAGTTTGTTTCAAATGTTTTAAAAGTCATCCCCCTCCCCCTCAAATTTGCAAAAATGATCTTAGTATATACAGTTTTAGAGTCACTGGATTCCTTTTTTGTAGGATTAAAGATTTAGATGCTTTGGATGTTTGGTGCGAGTTCCAGCCCAATCGGATAATAAACACCGGAGATATTGGCCAAACAATTTTCAGTACTAGGCATATGGTTAGGGGAGGGGGAAGCCGCAGCGTATGCGGCCACTAGGGCGTATACGTGATTTTTGATTGTGAGTATGAATGCCTGTATGAGTTTTGGATATTGTTCGTATTTGCGAGTATATTTGTATGTATAAGTGTATGTGTGTATGTATAAATGCATGTGTATGTGTATGTGAGTATGTTCATATATGCTGCTGCTGTTATCGACGCCCAGGGCAAACCAATGTACAGGGTCTCCTACTGTCGGTTGCGTCCGACTGTAGCTTTGCGTCGGACTGTAGCTTTCCGAGTTTTTTTTATTATTAAGATTAACATACTTATTACACACGCTTGACGCAACATTTTTCAAAAGGGTAAATAAGACAGAAGTACATAGAGGAAAAAGAACTGATGCTAAAAAATAATTGCATGAATGTATACGGTATTCATCAACATCATCGGGTTCCAATTCAATGAGCTCTGGCCAGTCAATGGCGCAAAAATACCAAACATTGTGCAAAATGTCAATTAACTTTCAACGACGACAAAGACACCAAATGCACAAATAGTATACGAATAAGTTGATAATGCCTGGCCATGGAGCGGGACAAAGTGAGAGAAACAGAAAGAGGGAGTCAGCATCAACAATCAAATTCAAATTGATTTTTAATTAATTTTCGTCACATTTTTCTGAACTTTGAAATGAATGAAATGAGAATTGCTGGCAATTGGTGGCCTCTCGATGTGGGGAATTGATTCGATTGAAGTGACTTCCCATGTGGAGGTGTGTGTGTGTCTATATGTGTCTGTGTG